>CM076582.1:282617046-282753007 GCA_034641835.2 Pinus albicaulis
TGCACGCCTAAGGAGATGTTGTTAGAAACACACCTTTGGGGTACTGCTTGTAAGGTAGTCTGACCACAACAGAAATAGTTCTTTATGGCAAGATGTTCCTTTACTTTCTGAAAGATAAAATGAAATGCTAACAAAATAGTTCGTTAACATTCATTAATAGAGAAAATGGTAAACTGAACATCATCAACACAAACATAGATAGCCATGATGCATAAATGATGCTATAAAGAGAGTATGTGCCTTCATTAATCAAAGATGTTCAAATTGTATAAGAAAATACACCTAGTGTTCAATACTAGTGAAACACATCATCCAAAAAAGGGGTTGTAACAAGTATTCGTATTCAATTCATAAGAGTATAATCTTTGATACAATGCAATGTAGCTCTGGAGTTTCCAAAAAGAAAATCCATTTACACTTTCCCGCAGAGAGTTTTATAGCACAAAACCCGCCCTTTGGGCTTCCCAACTTTTCGCCGCTCGCCCTGTTGAGTTGCCTCGCAACCTTAAAAGAGGCTGCACCGCGATCTGCTCCGGTATGTGTGACCGGCACTGATACAGACAAGCAGACCCTCCAAGCACTGATAAACAAAGGAGACCTACGACTTGGGTCCGAGTGGTGCGACCTGCGACCTACCTCTAACTGCTGCTCATGACTTGCTGCTACCGGGCTATGGAGATGGACGCGCAATGTTGATGTCAGGGGCGTCAATCTGTTTCTCCTTGAGAAAATCTTGCCATGTCCGATACTCTGCCGCTATGGGGGAAACCAGAGGGACCTCCTCCTTCAACCGATGCATGCATTCCAAAGCATTTGGTACTAAGGTTTCCCTTTTCTGTGAGATCTGGTTTGAAAGCGAGGCAAGCTTGGTATAAATCCGCGCTGGAGTGGCAATAAACTGACTCAGATGTTCTTGAGATGCTGAGGGCTTGGGAGCAGCAGCAGCTTGCTTGATAGGCTGCAAAAATTACTGGATGTCCTAATCCACTTATTCCCAGGTTTTATGTTCGTCCAATGCCCCAAGCGACGGAATGCGGTGCAAAGTGTGCATCGAGTCGATACCACTGATCAGGTGGTTGTATGAAGACATTACTTTGTCCGGGTCCTTAGATGATTTGTCCTTAGATTGTATTGCCATAGGGAGCTGAACCTTAGCATCCTATGTATGAATCCAATCCCTCTTGGGCAAATTTTCAGGTGCCTGAGGGTATTGTACCGTCCAGCCCATCATCCTGTCTGAGGCCTGTGAGGCCTCCCTGAGCTGCTCGTGCTTTTTCTTGGTTTCTGTTCATGCTCTTACCAGTCGGGCGACTATTTGTTTGATGCTGAACATTTATCCATACACCTGCCTCATGGTTACTTCTAACACTTCACACTCCTTGAAAATGGCCAGTGGGACTTCATTTACCGGTGTAGTCTGGTTTCGAAGTTGTTGAACTTCAACTCTCAACTCCGCTTTCTCCTGCTCTGCTCTTTTCTCACGCTGCTCAGCCGCTAGCAGTCTATTTTGCAGAGAGACTATTTCTCTGCTCATTCTAGTTACATTCTCTTCCGTGGCTGTGGCGAAAGCTATACCCGCCGATGCTATCATTACAGGATTAGTCCTGGTATCAAGGGCTATGTCTTTGCCTGTTGCAACTGTGGATGTGGCAGAGGGACTTTGCACCAGTGACCTTCTTTTCTCTTGCCGGATTTTGAAAGAGAATTGATCGAATGTGAGTCTGGTGAGGTCAAATACGTCCTCTCCCTGCCCCTGGGGGGATCTAACATCAGGAAGCTTGGTACTGCCCAGAGGTATCTCAAGGGGATTTACCTCGATATCTTCCAGCATGTCATCCTCCCTTTCTTCTGTATTCTTTTCCTCTTCTTCCTTTCACAGACATTCAGCTTCTGTTGATGCTTCTATTTCGGCCTTCCTCTTCCACTCAGCTGCAGCAACCTGTTCGGCCTTCTTTTGGCGCTCAGCTTCTGCAACCTATTCGGCCTTCTTTCGGTGTTCAGCTTCTACTTTGTCCAGCTCTGCCTTAAGTGCCCATTCTGCTGCGACCTGTGCCTCCTTTCCCTCCTTTTCTTTCCTGGCCTCCTTGGCCTACTTCTTCTTTTGTGTTTCTGTTGCACTCTTCTGGCGTGCTTCCTCATCCTCTTTTATCTTCTTTTCCCTCTCTTGCTGAGCTTTTGCTTCTCCTTATTTCTGTTGGATGGATGGAGTAAGCCCTGTGTTGGTCCGAGATTTCTTGGGTAAAGAGGAAGAGGAACCTCCTAACTGACAACTTCTGTCTTCTAGGCTCTGATCATCTGGATCTTCTTTGACCATGTTTACTCCTGGAGCAAATTGTCTCTCAGCGTTATACCAGTTCCTTCTCTCATCTTCTGCCGGGAGCTCAATATGCTGATAAGTCCATTTGAATTTAGCTTTCAGGCAGTGTTCAGGAACTATTCTCTCCGGGTCATATGTTCGGTGTTCTAGCGCCCCAAGCTGATAAATTTTCATTGCTTCTCCCTCTGCTGCTACTTCCCTGAAGTCTTTAACTGTGCACACACCAATGGTGAGGGGTAGCATGGGCCACAGATTCTTTTTGCCTTTAGACAGGACGCTGGAGAAGCCTTGAGACATTTGGAAGCATACCTCCTGAATGAGCATTTTTTCTGTCACAAAGCGAGGCATAGCATGTGGTGCCCTATAAGTTCCAAAGACTCAGATGAAGGTATACCTGGGGAAAGGGAACCAGTGTGCCACTTTGAATAAAGTCTCCTTGGCCCGCCAAGACATGCAGGGGGCGTCTTGGCCAAATAAGTGTCTATATAGAGAGGGAATAAACACTTGGGAGATCTAATCTATATCCTGTTTGTATTTGGACTCCCAAAATACCTTGAGTTGCAGATGAATTGCACGTGACTGCTCGGAATCCTAGTTGTGTGCCCATCCCTCGAAGTGTACTCTTGCGCAGACAGCATCTAGTAGGTAAGAGGCCATGTAAAATTCGGCAAGCATTCCATCGTTCAGTCAATGCTGCGACAAGTTTGTCTCAAGACGTTTGTCAATATGCCTTTGCTTCAGCTTGAAACGGGTGCCATGTGTTGTCACATACTCCATGATAGTAGCCCAACTACCGCTGAAAGTGGAGCAATCCAGGCGCCTGTAAAGCCTGCAAAGCATGGCGGCAACTAATTTATAAACCTTTCTCAGGCTAGCCACCGGATACTCTTGGTCTTTCTTGACCTTAAATTTCTCGGGCTCCTCCCACCATTGTATAATAGTATCAACTATCGGAACAGTGTGAGCAATAGCCCATTCTGGTGTGAAGTACTCATCTGGGCGAGGCAACGAGTAATAAAGGTGAGCATCCATGCCTACGAGCGTAGCGAAAGCCCTGCCTTCGCTGTTTCGGATCACAAACTTCTTGGTATCCGTCTTTTGTATGATCCAGTCTATAACCTCTGGACATGGAAATATGGCTGGGTGCGCCCCTGCCAGGTGTAGCTTGGACCTCTTGACTACCAAGTATATTTCCCGGTCTGGGAGATCTTCTGGGAATTCCTCTTCCGGTGTGGAGAACTCATGATGCACTTGGTACCATCGCATACTGTCTCCTTTTGCAAATGTACATAGTGTATCCCTGTATATTGGGGGTGGGGAAACCATGTCCAGCTCGTCCACTTCTTCCACCACTTGCTTGTCCTTCTTCCGGGACAGCGGGGGCGCCATGTCACTAGAATCTGATAAAACAGGTATGCACTCTATGTCTTCTTGAAGTTCACCTATCAAATTCATAAAGGAATCCCGAGATAAGAACAACATGATGATATAAAACCAATTGCAGCTTAGTGATGAATTTTAGCTGAGACACATGTAAAAATGGGTTACTGGTTTACTGGGTCGCAGGGTCGCGGATTGCAAGAAGAGGCTTAGGTGCGACTTTGCGACCTTGCGACTAGGTCGCAGAGTCGTTGGGTCGCAACTTACGAACACATAGGAAAATGCGACCTTGCGACCTGGCGACCAGGTCGCTGGGTCGCTGGGTCGCAACTCTCCGGAAAATTGGGAAATGCGACCTTGCGACTAGGTCGCTGGGTCGCAGATTCCAGAAATCTGAAGAAAATGCGACTTTGCGACCTCGCGACTAGGTCGCTGGGTCGCAGGTCGCGATAAGGCTTGCCGGGGGGTTTTGCGCGCGCGCAGCCGTAAGGTTTCTTTTCTCCTTCCTCTTGAGAATTTATAAGCTAGCTGGGTCCAGGCAGAGCTGAGGAATGGTTTTAAGAGCAAGGGACAAGGCTATGAGAGTTTGAAACAGAAGTGTGGTGAGGTTGGACATTTGTGGAGAAAGCAGGGTCACAAAACACTCCTAAATTGAAACAAAAAATGTAAAAGCTCAGACAAGGGGAAATTTAAAGGCCTAAGGGGACATGGGTTTGGTAAGAAATGCTCATAATGGAAAAAGCAGGAGGAAATGGCAACTTACTCGGGAAAATCGCGCGAGTCGAGCTGTCATAGGCGTTTTCTTTCAAATCACTGAATGTGTAAAATGCGACCTAGCGACCTTTTTTATATAAAAGGTCGCACGTGCGGGCATTTAATGCGGGGTCGCTGGGTCGCAAATCTATTCATTCCAGCGTTTTGCGACCTGGCGACCTGGGGTCGCGGGGTCGCAAGGTCGCTGGGTCACACTTTTCATTAAAATTGGATATTTGCGACCTAGCGACCTGGCGACCTGGCGACTTGGGGTCGCGGGGTCGCAAGGTCGCTGGGTCGCGCTTTTCATTAAAATTGGAGATTTGCGACCTTGCGACCTGGCGACCTGGCGACCTGGGGTCGCGGGGGTCGCAGTTTTCATCAATAGTTTAACTTTGCGACTTGGTGACTTGGCCTTAAGGGTTCCTCACTTGGTTTCTTTTTAGTTTCAAGGGGCTCCAAAAATTTGAAATGGTGGTCTTTTTGGAGGGTGTTGTAGGGGCTACAACAAATGGCGATTCACTGGACGAACTCAGAGTCTCTGCTAATGGTTAGTCTTGGCGGGGGGAGGGAGGGGCCTATGCTGACTGTTTTCTTTTACCTTGCGGTTGACATTTCCTAACCTTTGGCACCTTGCTGGGTTGCTCAATCTGCTGGCCTGTTTGGGCGCCGTTCAACCAAATTCATTTCTTCAGGTCTCCGGACTGGAAGGGTTGGAGAACTCCAGGCGGCTACAGGGTCTGGTACGATTATTTTGTCCTCATCGTGTTGCTCCGCTGCTAGCGAACCTCTCGGTCCCGGCGGAGTCACTGCCTAGGAATCGTGAACGTTGCTCCGCTGCCAGCGAGCCTGGTCAGTACCCCGGCGGAGTCGTTACATCACCTCTCTGCACAGGAAGCCTTTCTCAATCCTTTACCCTTTATTAGTGTGCTATTGCACTTATTTTGAATGTGCCTAAGGCACTTATTTAGATGTGCTCGTGGCACTTATTTGAGATGGCAATTTAGCCTGGGCGGATGAGGGATCCCGACTTATTTTGCTTGCAGAGAGGTTGTTCCTGGTCTGGTATGAGGACTTTGGTTTTTCCCAGATACCCTGTCATAGCATAGAGTACCTCTTTTCCCTTCTGGTCTGGTTACCACTACACTGCATTTTCTTTTGCGGACACCCTCTCAGACTGGCGAGGTAAGCTTCCCGCTTGATGCCTCGAGCTCGGTGATATGCTACCTTTAGGTGCAGAGAAAAAGCAATCTTTTGCCGCCTTTAAGTCTATCAGAAAGGGATTTCCATCAGCATAGAACCTGTTGCAGTGTGCCAATTGCGTGGCTCTAACAAATCCTTCCTCAAAAATTTTATTACTATATTTTATTTTATTTTATTTTATTTATTTATTTATTTTTTTTATTTTTTTTTAAACATGTACGAGAAAAGAAAATATGGTACAAGGATAATATAGCCCTCTAAGGGCAGCTAGGTGAAATAGTGTTTGAGGTCATGCCCATTTACCGGGAGGACCTCGACTCGTCCATCAAGGGTTTGCAATCTAAATGTGTGGGATCCTAACTTCTCATTAATTTGGAAAGGACCTGTCCATAGTGCTTGAAACTTGGAATGCTTCCCCTTTTCCTCATGGGCTTTGTCCCACTTGAGGACCAGGTCTCCTACCTCAAAATTTTTGTTCCCTGCGGACTTTCTATCAAACCATCTCTTGATTCGGCTCTGGTGAATGGTAAACTTTTCCCGGGTTTTTTTCCTTTCTTCCTCCAATTTCAGCAAGGTGTCGATCCGAGTCTGCAAGGTAGGGCATGGGGTACCATGACATTCTTGGGACAGCTGAAGGGCAGGGAGAGATAGATGAGGAGGAAGAACATCTTCTTTTCCATACACGAGAAAATATGGAGAGGTGCCTAGGGAAGACTTGGGAGTGATACGGTCAGCCCAAAGTGCATTGCGAAGGGCATTGTGCCAGTTTCACTGGTGGGACAGCATGGTATTTTTAATGATACGGATAAGATTCTTATTAGTTGACTCAGCTAATCCATTTCCCTGGGGATAGTAATTCGCAGAATGTTTCAGAACAATACCATTTTCCAACGCAAAATCATATAATCTAAAAGATGAGAAGTAAGTCGCATTATCGAAAACTAAAGAAGTTGGAACGCCAAACCTGGTGATGATGGAATGCGTGAGGAATTCTATTACCTCCTGATCATTGATTTGGCGTAAAGGTGTTGCTTCGACCCACCTGGTGAAATAATCAGTAGCTGTAAGGATATACCGGTGTTGTTTAGAAGAGTGAGGTGTGATTTCACCAATTACATCCAAACCCCACTGTTGGAAAGGCTCCTCCACTGCTACTGAGATTAAGGGGGCGGCTGGCCGTGCTTCTCGGTTTGCGAACTTCTGGCACTGGATGCATTTCCGAACATATGCATGCGCATCTCTAAAAAGAGTAGGCCAATAGTATCCTGCGTGCATTATCTTATGGGCGGTAGTATCTCCGGCAAAATGACCTCCAGCTGGTCCGTCATGCAGCTCGGTCAAGATTTTCTGCACTTCGTCATTTTCCAAGCAGCGTAACAGGACCCCATCGTGATGTTTCTTGAACAACTTACCTCGGATCAGTTGGTGAGATGCGGCTTTGAGTCTTATTGCGCGTTTCTGTCAGGCAATAAGAGCAGGGTCCATGGTGCCTTGGGCCAAATATCTTGAAATGTCATAATACCAAGAAGGGATACTTTGCTGAGGCACATGGTCGCTCTGATACATTTCAATTTCTTGTTCCCAACATTCTTCTTCAATTCCATGGGAACTTGCAGCTTCCGTGGCCATTTGGCATAAGCCCTATCCTTTAATGGTGTGTGCCGGTTTAAATTCTAAATCGTATTCTTGCAAGCACGACACCCAGTTGCCTCGCCTTTCGCCCAGCTCCTGATGCACGAAAAGTGAGCGGACAGCTGGGTGTGGAACAAAAACCGTGACATGATTTTTCAAGATGTAGGGCCTAAAATGCTTGACCGCTTTGTAGACCACATAGGCTTGCTTTTCGATTTCTGGGTAGTTCAACTCAGCTCCTTGTAAACCGGTGCTCATGAAAGAAATGGGCCGTTCATCGTTGTTGCCATTTTTCTGCGTAAGGACAGCCGCAAGTGAGGAATCTGAAGCAAAAGTGTACAGGATAAAGCCTTTACCAAAATCTGGACTTTGGAGGGAAGGAGTTTCAGCTATAGCCTGTTTGATTTTGTCGAAGGCCTCCCTTTCCGGCGGATTCCATTGGAACATAACATTCTTTTTAATCATTCCCTGTAGTGGCCTGACTATCTGGGCGAAATCCGAGATGAATTTACGGACAAAATTGATTTTCCCCAGGAAAGATTGCATCGCTTTCTTGTTGCTCGGGGGAGGAATCTGAGTAATGGCTTTCGCCCGTTCTGGATCAACTACAATGCCTTGCTTAGTTATAATGTGGCCTAGCAAGTTTCCCTCTACCACAGCGAAAACACTCTTTTTAGGGTTGAGCGATATCCCGTACCTTCTGCACCTCTCAAAGATTTGCTTGAGGTGGCGTAAATGATCGCCCCTGCGTTTTGAAAACACAGTGACGTCATCCAAATAGACCACCACGCTCTTCCCTATCAAACCACGGAAAGCTATATCCATGGCTCGTTGGAAAGTTGCCCCCGCATTGATCAACCCAAAGGGCATGCGCCTGAACGCAAAGGTTCCCCATTTGGTCCGGAAGGTGGTTTTCAATCTGTCTGGTTCAGCTACCAGCACCTGGTTATAACCAGAGAAGCCATCTAATAGGGAGAACATTTCAGATCCAGACACAGCTTGTAATATATGTTCCATGGGTGGCACTGGGTAGTTGTCATTGTTTGAGGCTCGATTCAGATTACGGAAATCTACGCACAAGCGGATCTCGCCAGACTTCTTTCGTACGGGTACCAAATTTGACACCCATGTGGAGTGACGAACTTTGAAAATAATGCGTGCATCCAAGAGCTTCTTAAGTTCTTTCAGAATCATTGGCTCCAAAGCTGGATGCTCTTTTCTGATTTTCTGTTGGAAGGGCTTAACGCCTTCCTTCATGGGTATCACGTGCTGAATGATCCGAGTGTCGTACGTACGTAAATCATCATACGTCCAAGCAAATACGTCTCGATACTTCCGGAATAATTGGGTGAAGGCCCGTGTCTCCTCATCACTACAGTCTTGGCCAAGGTTGACGAACTTTGGGTTCTCATCTGATCCCAAGTTCACTTGCCAATGTGCCAATATGGAACTTTTCACTTTGGTGTTCGGGGGCCCGCGGAATCGGCTTTGCAGATCAAAGAGCTTTTCTAATGACACCACCCCCTTGGGCATGATGTTCTCTTTGCTTTCATCATGCTCTTTCTGCAAAGCATGCTCATGCTCCTCCTCGTCTATCGCCGCGTCCTTGAATACTTCAGCATTTAACATAAAGTCCAAGATCTGTTGATCATCGTTAAAAACGCGTAGATTAGTAATGTTGTCTGGCACAGAGGGTCTATATATAACTTCAATAGAAAAACCGTCCCTCAAGGGGGTAAATCTAGCAGCAGCATTAGCCAGAGTATCAGCTGCTGCATTGTGCATTCTAAGAACAGATTTAATTCCAAATGCATCAAAAGCAGAAATCAATCGCCATACCTCTTGTTGATACGCCTTTAAATGTGGGGATAAACAGTGAATAGTGTTGCGTACCTGGCGAGTGATAATCTCAGAATCTCCAATGACCTGTAAGCATTTTACCTTCAAATCCAGCGCCTTCTTAAGTCCGAGGATTAAAGCCTCGTACTCGACAGTGTTTTTGGTGCACTGGAACTCTAGCCGACATGAGATTAAGAATTTATTCTTGTGAGGGTCAAGCAAAATGCAGCCCGCACCAGCTCCGTCATGGGTCTTGGAACCGTCGTAATACAAGGTCCACATGTCACTTTCCAGGTCCTTTGGGGTAATAGGTTGTGGAGGGGTTTCGGCTGGGCATGAGACAGGGGTGACTTGCTCCTCCGCGACAAGTGCTAGTTCAGATTGGACCTCGGGGCCTACGGAAGACTGAGGGGGTTGGTAGCATCCGAATATGGCTTCCAGAAAACACATGCCAAGCTCCTCCTGGGCAAAGCTGATGGGTTCATTAACGACATCCAAATCAGTCATGGTGTGTTTCATATATGGTTCACTTTAGACCCTAATTTGATTATTCCGCCCCTTGTAAGGAAGCCACAAGTGGGACCAGTCTGTGGCAAAATAGCCTTGCAACTTGCTGGACTAGTCCCTGCTAAGCAATAGGCCGTATGCTTCAGGGATGTCGACAACCACAATGTCAATGCATTGATGGACCCTAGAGTCTGACGACAGGCGGATGATGACATTATTCAATTCTCCTACAGCTGGCACCTGTGATCTATCGAGTTGTATGATCTTTGTGTCAGTTTTCTCTAGGTGAATGTTCAGCTTCTTACAGACAGATAAGGGCATGACGTTTGTAGAGGCAACGGAGTCTACTAGACAGTTGTGGATGTTGAAGTTAAAAATCTCGAAGGACAGAAGGAAAGGAGGCGTGGATCCTCTTGAGTTGGTATTGATGGCGTTTACTATAGACTGTACATCTGGACCGGCTTGCGCAGACGTGTTGCTCACAGTTTTCGTAGCTGAAGTATTTGCGAAAGCCTTTAGAATGAGTTCTCTTTGGTTAGTAATGCGGGCTAGCTCGTAGAGAGAGATGTTTGCTCTTATTTTTTTCATATCCTCAACAATGTTATAGCTAGACTCTAGTTGAGGGCTAGGCTCGGTAGAGGTTTTTGGAGATTCTGTCGGGAGCTTGCCCTTTTGACTTGCTCGGGTAATGTTGTTGGTGGGCTTCTCCAGAGCAGATTGTTTTCCGTTTCCTAGGGGCAGAATTTTCCTTAGGAAAGCCCTTTTCTTGTCTTCATAAGATTTCTCGGGAACATGTCCTTTGCTCCTTAGACTATAATTCCGCATGGGCTGGTCTTTGGGAGTGTCTGCCATGTTGATATCAATGGAGGTAAGGTTGTCCCCACCTTGGATTATGTCAAAAGCAAGGACAGAGGCTCCTGGTTCTTCGTTTGAGGGTATATCCTCATCGTGATCTGAAATATCATCCTCTGTCACATCCCCTGGGGTTTTGTCATCTAAAAGCTGGTTAACTACTGCTGTCATGCTGCCAATCCATTGAGGGCACGTTTTTTCAGAGTGGGCAGCTTGGTGGAAAGAAAAGAAGTTATCTTTCCCTATTTCTTCCACATTGAGAGCAGTATTCGGGTTAGACGGAGGTCTGTTAGTGTTGGGATTACTTTTTCTGAAAAAGGGTTTGGGTGGTTTAGTGCTAGTTGTGGATTCTGTGCCCTTTCTCCTTAGGTCAGTGACTTCATTCGTTAAGAGCTTGAGGGTTTTTGCCATGCTTTCAAAATCAAACGCATCTTTATCCCTATCGGTGGTCTTAGGAGTGGAGGACTGACCCCTTTTTGTGTTAGGCTTGTGATCATCTCTCCCTTCGTGATCGATGGCTCCTATCGAAAGCATGTCTTTCTCTACAGCGAGAGCAGCCTCATAATTAGCCGTAAGGGTAGCACGGGCTTCACGTTTGACGAAAACGGCGATGTCCCTAGGGAGAGCCTTGGTATAGTAGTCAATGGTGATTGAGTCATCCAACGCCAGGTTTGGGGGAAATTTCTGTAGTATGGTAGCGAAGCGCTGGTTGAAGTCCTTAACCTTCTCCTTTTTATGACACTTGATGGTGCTCAATTCCGTGAGAAGCATGGAAGGAGTTTTATCTTCTGAAAACTTCTGCAGGAATATGCGACGGAATTGGTCCCATGAAGTGATAGAGGCACTGGGGAGAGAGCGGTACCATGTGGCCGCTTTGTTTTCGAGAGTATGGGGAAACAGTCGACATGCGACATCATCAGACTGGACTCTCATGATTTGCAGAGACAAATAGAAGCTGCTGATATGATCTTCAGCTAAGGTGCCTTTCTCAGGGTCAAACTTGAGGAGGTGTTTCTCCGGATGCCTAGGCAGATCGTGGAGAGGGCCCAAAAGATTTAACGGGGATTGAGCCATCCAGGCTAGGGGTTGCACTCTCCTAGCCCGCTGGTGTTACCTAAACTCAGGCTCAGATTCACCTCCCGAACCTGAGACAGATGCTTCTGACTCATGACGAGAGTGTTCGTCTTGGTGTCTCCCACGGTAAAGAAAGTCTCTAAGATATCCCAAGTTGTGGACAGGAGGCCTAATTGGGTTTGGGTGATGGTTGCGAGCTTGGTTTCCTTGGGCTCGGCCTCTATCTCCTCTACCTCCAGCCCCTCGGCCTCTATTTCCTTCTTCTTCATTTCTGCGAGCTCTATTCCTTTCTCCTTCATTTCTGCGAGCCCTATTTCCCCCGTCTACATTTCCTCGGCCTCTGTCTTCTTCACCATCCCCAGGTGGGGGATGTGCCTGGTTATTGTTTTGCTGAGTCTGGTTAGGCTGGGAGTCGGGGAAAGGTTCGGTGTCACCAAATTCTTCGCCCTCTTGGAGAATCGGGTCATTTTCCTCAACAGCAGTGCCGAGATCTTCCAACATGAGATTTACGAGCTCGGGTATGGTACTCGCAAGGGCACCATTCCGAGTGATGTTCTCAGCAGGGGTTCTAGTATGGGCAAGGTATTCCATGATTGGAGTAAACCGTAAATTTCTGATAAGATCGCGGGCAGCTGGGCGCAAGGCTCTCAACTGAGCTCTGGTAATTTCGTAATATCGAGTCTCCCCCCCTGGGATATCTTCCAGAGGAGGAGGGACAGGTTCATTGTTTATGACCTCCCCTTGGGGAGTTTGTGATGGAAAGTTCGTTGTATGCTGGGAGGCTGCCATTCAGGCCCTCCTTCTAGCGCCAAATATGTTGACGGGAAAATTTGTCCGGCCAACAGTAGGGGATCTCCCCGGTAGAAAGTCCCAATTAGACCTTGAACCGTTTGGAGTAGGGATCCCGTCCGGGGTGTGGGTCCGGCTACCGCTTAAGACGCCTTCCCTTCGGTCTCAAAAGAACCTGATTGAACCTGCGGACATACACTTATTCACATGATACATAATACAGGATTGATGCATTAAACACGAATCAAACACTATGCGTAGCAAGATCATAAATAAAGCATGTACACCTCAGGAGATGTCATTAGCAACACATCTTTGGGGGTAATGCTTATAAGGTAGTCTGACCACAAAAGAAATAGTTCTTTATGATGAGATATCCCTTTACTTTCTGAAAGATAAAACGAAATGCTAACAAAATAGTTCATTAACATTCATTAATAGAGCAGATGATAAATTGAACATCATTGATACAACACAGATAGCCATGATGCATAAATGATGACATGAAGAGTGCAGCTTCATTAATCATAGGATGTTCTGAAACTGTACAAGGAATACACACAGTGTTCGCATAGCAAAACACATCATAACCATAGGGTGTTTTAACAAGAATCTGTATTCATATGCACAAGAGTATAATCTTTCAATACAATGCCATGTAGCTCTTGAGTTTCCAAAAAAGAAAAGCCCTTTACACTTTCCCCGTAGGGAGTTTTATAGCACAAAACTTTCCCTTTGGGCTTCCCGACTTTTCGCCTGCCTGCCCGTTGAGTTGCCTCGCGACCTTGAAGAGGTTGCGACCTGTGACCTGTCTGGTATGTGCGACTCGCGACCTGGATAGACAGTGCGACCTGCGATCTGGTATACAGTGCGACCTGCGACCTACCTCTAACTGCTGCTCATGACTTGCTGCTACCGGGCTGCGGAGATGGACGCGCAATGTTGAGGTCAGGGGCGTCAATCTGCTGCTCCTTGAGAAAATCTTGCCATGTCTGGTACTCTGCCACTATGGGGGAAACCAGAGGAACCTCCTCCTTCAACCGATGCATGCATTCCAAAGCATTTGGCACTAGGGTTTCCCTTTTCTGTGAGATCTGGTTTGAAAGAGAGGCAAGTTTGGTATAAATCCGAACTGGAGTGGCAATAAACTGATTCAGATGTTCTTGAGATGTTGCGAGCTCGGGAGCAGCAACGACTTGCATGATAGGCTGCAGAAATGACTGGATGTCCTGATCCACTTGCTCCCAGGCTTTCTCTTCGTCCAATGCCCCAAGCGACGAAATGTGGTGCAAAGTGTGCATCGAGTCGATACCACTGATCAGGTGGTTGTATGAAGACATTACTTTGTCCAGGTCCTTAGATAGTTTGTCCTTAGATTGTATTTCCATATGGAGCTGAACCTTAGCATCCTGTGTATGAATCCAATCCCTCTTGGGAAAATTTTCAGGTGCCTGAGGGTATTGTACTGTCCAGCCCATCATCCTGTCTAAGGCACAGAACCTCTTTATTCTTGTGCTCTTACGATTAGAGCATTGTTTGTTTGATGGTGAACATTTCTCCATACCTGCCTCATGGTTGCTTCTAACACTTCCTCTTTGAAAATGGCCGATTGGGACTTCATTTTACCGGTGGAGTCTAGCTTCGGAGTTGTTGACCTTATGCTATCCAACTGCGATTTCTCTGATACTATTCTTGCACTATACATGTTTATTTCATTTAACTTCTAGGTCTATTTTGTAGAAGACTATTTCTCTATAAATGCAGTTACGTTCTCTTCTGGTAACGTTCTTTTGGTTCAAGTAGTACTATGAGTGCTAAAAGAATGAGTTAGTCCTGGTATCCAAGGACTATGTCTTTGTTGCAAGCTGACGGATGTAGCGAGAGGACTTTGCGCCAAGGCCTTCTTTTCTCTTGCTGGATTTTGAAGAAAAGGGGTAGAGTATATTGTAATTACGGTGAGGTCAATGGTCAAATACATCCTCTTCCTGCCCCTGGGGGATCTAACATCAGAGAGCTTAGTACTGCCCAGAGGTATCTCGAGGGGAGTTACCTCGATGTCTTCTAGCAGGTCATCCTCCTTTTCTTCTCTGTTCTTTTCCTCTTCTTCCTTTTGCCGGCGTTCAGTTTCTGCTGCTGCTTCTATTTCAGCCTTCCTCTTCCGCTCAGCTACAGCAGCTTGTTCGGCCTTTTGTTAGCACTCAGCTTCTGCTTTGTCCAGCTCTGCTTTGAGTGCCCGTTCTGCTGCGGCCTGTGCCTCCTTTTCCTCTTTTTCTTTCCTGGCCTCCTTGGCCTGCTTCTTCTTCTGCGTTGCCTTCGCACTCTTCTGGAATTCTTCCTCATCCTCCTTTATCTTCTTTTCCCTTTCTTGCTGGGCTTTTGCTTCTGCTTCTTTCTGTCGGATAGATGTAGTAAGCCCTGTGCTGGTCCGAGACTTCTTGGGTAAAGAGGAAGAGGCACCTCCCAACTGACGTCTTCTGTCTTCCAGGCTCTGATCATCTGGATCTTCTTGGCCCAAGTCTACTCCCAGAGCAAATTGTCTCTCAGCGTTATACCAGTTCCTTCTTTCATCTTCTGCTGGGCGCTCAATATGCTGATAAGTCCACTTGAATTTAGCTTTCAGGCAGTGTTCAGGAACTATTCTCTCCGGGTCATATGTTCGGTGTTCTAGCGCCCCAAGCTGATAGCTTTTCATCGCTTCTCCCTCCGCTGCTACTTCCTTGAAGTCTTTAACTGTGCACGCGCCAATGGTGAGGGGTAGCGTGGGCCACGGCTTCTTTTTTCCTTTAGACAGGACGCTGGAGAAGCCTTGAGACATTTGGAAGCATACCTCCTGAATGAGCATTTTGTCCATAACAAAGCGAGGCATAGCATGTGGTGCCCTGTATGATCCAAAGACTCGGATAAAGGTATATCCGGCGAAAGGGAACCAATGCGCCACTTTGACTAGAGTCTCTTTGGCCCGCCAAGACATGCAGGGGGCGTCTTGGCCAAATAGTTTTCTGTATAGAGAGGGGATAAATACTTGGGAGATCTGGTCTATATCCTGTTTGTACTTGGACTCCCAAAACACCCTGATTTGCAGATGAATTGCGCGACTCTGCTCGGAATCCCAGTTGTGTGCCCATCCCTCAAAGTGTAATCTTGCGCAGACAGCATCCAGTAGGTAAGAGGCCATGTAAAATTCAGAAGGCATTCCCTCTTCTGGGGCCAATGCCGCGAACAAGTTTGTCTGCATCGAAGTCATCAATATGCCGACCCAGTTGAAACGGGTGCCATGTGTCGTCACATGCTCCATGATAGTAGCCCAACTATCGCTGAAAGTTGAGCAATCAGAGCGCCCGTAAAGTCTGCAAAGCATGGTGGCAACTAATTTATAGACCTTTATCAGGCTAGCCACCGGATATTCTTGGTCTTTCTTGACTTTAAATTTCTCGGGCTCCTCCCACCATTGTCTAATAGTATCAACTACAGGAACTGCGTGAGCAATAGCCCATTCTGGTGTGAAGTACTCTTCTAGGCGAGGCAACGAGTAATAAAGGTGGGCATCCGAGCCTACGAGCGTAGCGAAAGCCCTGCCTTCGTTGTCTCAGATCACAAAATTCTTGGGATCCGTCTTTTGTATGATCCAGTCTATAACCTCTGGGCATGGAAATATGGCTGGATGCGCCCCTACCAGATGTAGTTTGGACCTTTTGACTGCCAAGTATATTTCCCGGTCAGGGAGATCTTCTGGGAATTCCTCTTCCGGTATGGCGAACTCATGATACACTTGGTACCATCGCATGTTGTCTTCTTTTGCAAATGTACATAGTGTATCCCTGTATATTGGGGGTGGGGATACCACGTCCAGCTCGTCAACTTCTTCCACCACTTGCTTGTCCTTCTTTCGGGACAGCGGGGGTGCCATGTCACTAGAATCTGATAAAACAGGTATGCACTCTATGTCTTCTTGAAGTTCACCTGTCAAATTCATAAAGGAATCCCAAGATAAGAACAACATGATGATGTAAAACCAATTACAGTTTAGTGATGAAATTTAGCTGAGACACACGTAAAACTGGGTTACTAGTTTACTGGGTCACAGGGTCACGGATTGCAAGAAGAGGCCTAGGTGCGACTTTGCGACCTTGCGACTAGGTCGCTGGGTCGCTGGGTCGCAAATTCCAAAATCTGAAGAAAATGCGACCTTGCGACCTCGCGAGTGGGTCGCTGGGTCGCATGTCGCGTTAGGGCTTGCCGGGGGGTTTTGGGCACGCGCGGCGTGAAGGTTTCCTCCCTCTAACTGGAAAATTATAAGGCTAAAAGGGTCCATGTAGATTTGAGGAGTGGCTTTGGGAGCAGGGGACAAGGCCTCGAAAGCTGAACATGAAATGTGGTGAGTTTGGGCAGATGTAATGAAGTAGGATTTAACAAAACATTCAAAACTGGAAAAGAAACATCAAAGTTCATGCAGAGGGGAATTTAAAGGTCTGGGCAAGCATGAATTTGGCAAGAAATGTCTAGAAAGGAAAAAGAAGGAGAGAAATGGCAACTTACCTGGGAAAATCGTGCCAGTTGACCTGTCAGAGCCGTTTTTTCCTATTCACCGATTGTGAAAAATGCGACCTGGCGACCTCCCTTATATAAAAGGTCGCACGTGCGGGCAATAAATGCGGCGTCGCTAGGTCGCAAGTTTCATGATTTAGGGGATCCGTGACCTCGCGACCTTGCGACCTGGCGACCTGGGGTCGTGGGGTCGCAAGGTCGCGAGGTCGCAGTTTTCATTAAAATTTACAATTTGCGACCTCAAGACCTTGCGACCTGGCGACCTGGGGTCGCGGGGTCGCAAGGTCGCAGGGTTGCAGTTTTCTTTAAAAGTTGGGCTTCGCGACTCAGCGACCTTGCGACCTTGCAACCTTTAGGTTGCGGGGTCGCAAGGTCGCAGGGTCGCAGTTTTCTTAAAAAACGAACTTCTGCGACTTTGCAACTTAACTCTATTGATTCTCACTTGGTTTTTCTCTAGTTTCAAGGGGCTCCAAAAATTTGAAATGGTGGTCTTTTTGGAGGGTGTTGCAAGGCTACAATAGGTTATAATTATTGGTGGACAGACCCCTTTTCAACCACAAGCGCAAATGTGACAACCTTCATTTCAACAACTAGCGTACCCAGGTTTTGGTCAACAGAATCCTCAAGCGTTTTCTTATCAAAACAACCCCTATCTGGGTTACCAGTAATAGATTCCTTATGTTGGTGCTCAAAGGCCTGTTTCCCAAGAAATTCCATCATACCCTAGCTATGGTCAACCCAATCTCAATCAACAGTTGCCTTTTGTTGCAAATTTAGAGTTACCGGATTTAAACCAACTCACCAATGACCCAATCAACTATGCTCCTTGGTGGTCGGTGATACCTAATAAATTACCTTTGGATATTCCTAAGTTCAATGGAAACCCTGGGGAAGACCCATCGACTCGAGTTATGACTTATCATTTGTGGTGTTCATATAACTCCCTAAATGATGACTTTGTTTGACTACGTCTTTTCCAACGTATGCTCACTGGTCTGGCCGCAAAATGGTACATTGAGTTACCAAGAGCTTCTTTTGATAATTTCACTGCACTACCTACTATCTTTTTGACCCACTATGAAACTGGAACAGAACTCTTTACTAATTTTAAACAGACTAATGCTACTCACATTTATAATCATATTCATGAGTGGCGTCGTTGTCGTAGAATGGTTAAGACATTTGTTCTTGATAATCTCCTTGCTGAGTGGTTCATTAAGTCCCTGTTACCATATACAACTCAAGATGTGGCTAAGGGTGGCGTCTTCATTGAATAGCAGGTCATTTCTCGTGCCCAATATTTATACTTGATTTATACTCAATATGGCACACTCTACGAGAAAATTCCTAACGCGTTGCGATCTATTTTACTGTTCCTCCTCCATCAAAGGACTCTCATGCCGAAGACGGTATGATCGATACTGCAGGCACACATCACTCTAATACATCTGATCCTGCTCCTTCTTTCGAAATCCATGCCGTGTCATTTGACAAGGGAAAAAGTGACAAGCAACCCAGAAGTAAGAAAAAAGGGAAATCAAAGAAAAACAAACTTCTACCTCGCAAGAAATATCATCAAATCAATCGATTGGAAATCGGAAACCTCGTTACCTTGCATAATCTGTAATGAGGAAAAATTTGTTTGGGGATGTCCTCACTGTGCTGAAGTCTCAAAAATGGTTAAGACCTCGCATGCGTCAACTGTGTTGACAGATCCATTTCCGAATATAGACACAAATTTGGTTGCTATGGATCCAACTTCTAGTTCATAAGTTCTTATGATGTCTGTCACGAAGCCATCGATTGATGTTTTGGTGTCAACATGTAATAAATATTACGGTAGTCAGGCTACTGATCAACCTACTACCTCAACCATGAATCCGTCTACGGAATCGATACCACCCACTACTATTCCTGAATTGACAATAAATCCACCGAAGGGAGTCTTTCATAGATCAACATTTAATCTTCGAGCCAGAGCTGCTCAAAATTATAATATAGTTGAAGATTTAGCTCAATCCCCTTCAGCTATGTCAGTGCTTTAGGTGCTACAAAATTTTCCTGCCCAAAAACAGGCTTCGTTGTCGACAATTGGTGGAATTGATCTGACAGATCCCAATCTCGCAGTCTTTAATCATATGGGCTATGTGCTGCAATTACCACCAAAATTGGCATTCTCCATCCAAGTAAATGTTCTCAATCACCTTGTTCATCGTACTATTATTGATGAGGGAGCATCTATGTGCATTATGTCTCTAAACTGCTAGAAGTCACTTGGCTCGCCGCGCCTATCTCAATCGCCAATGACGTTGAAAGCTTTCGACGGATGTACATATAAGCCTTGCGGTATTATCAATAACCTCCATGTTGAAATCGGGGGAAAAACAATGAATGTTGAAGTTGAGGTCGTTGACGGACCCCTTGAGTACAATATTTTACATGGAAGGCCATGGGTATATGCTATGACTGCAACCGTTTCTACATATTTTAGAATGATCGCCTTTCCACATAAAGGTATCATCACAATCATCAATCAACTATCCTTCTTTCCCTCCAGTTCCCAAGTAAATGGAAACGTTTTGTTGGTTCATGCACCCCAATTTTCACTTCAGAACATTGGTGTAGGAATCTTAAAAGATTCCACTCTCATGGGAACCTTTCCATTACCTCCGCCTGTGATGTCGATAGAAATTGAAAGTATAGAGACCTGCTACATGATATATTCCACTCCATCTAGCTTAAGGAAGATTACGGGTGATTCCGAATTTGTTATGTTGGATGAGTTTCTATCGCCCAACCCAATTGAGTCGGCATAGCAATCAATCTACATGGCTTGGGCGGAGAATCTGAAATCATTGTCACCAGTCATTTCGGTTGATCGTTCATTAGATTATGGTAATCCATCTGATCCTTTTTCCTCAACTTTCTTGACAGATGAGAATATTTTGAAAACCATGATGTCAAAAGGAGAACCATGGGAAGATCATCATCATCACTCCCATCTTTAGGATTATGAAGAAGATAATCGTAGTGAACTATATCACCCATTGATCAAAACATTCTTTTCGAATTATTTTCCTATTAATGCAATCAATTTTGAGTGAAATTTATCAAATATTGAAGAAACCATTTCTATCTATATTTCGACCAAACCCGACGTTGTAGAAAACATTCATGTCGGTGTGTCTTGTTCTCCATCAGAACTCGAAACATATCGCTCTCTCTTTCATGAATTTCTTGATGTATTTTCTTGGTCTTACGAGGAAATTCCAGGCATAGATACTAGTATCATTCAACACACTATTCATATGTACCCTGATTTCAAGCCAGTACGTCAACACCTTCGTCCTGTTCATCCGAAGAAGGCCATTGTCATTAAAGCAGAACTTGAAATTTTTTTGTGTATTGGTTTCATTTACCCTGTTCTGCTAACTGAGTAGGTTTCCAACATCGTTCTTGTTATGAAAAAATAAGGAACCATCAGAGTGTTCGTCGATTACCGGGATGTCAATCTTGCTTGTCTAAAAGACAACTATCCTACTCCCTTTATCGACCAGATTATTGATGATTGTGCTGGATGTGAAATCTTTTCATTCATGGATGGATTTTCTGGCTACAATAAAATCAATATCCGCCTAGAGGATCAATATAAGACACCATTCATATGTCCCTGGGGAAAATTATCTTATCAGAAACTCCCGTTTGGTTGAAAGAATGTTGGGGAAACTTTTTAGAGAGAAACAGATTATGATTTCAATGACATCAAGCACATTGTTCAACCCTAGATAGACGATTTACCCGCACATTCACGAAGCCAGAATGATCACCCGATGCATTTGAGAGCTATTTTTTTACGTTTCTGACACTACAAAATATGCCTCAATCCACATAAATGTGTGTTTTGTGTTGCTTCTGGTCATTTTGTTGGATTCGTCGTCTCAAAGGAAGGAATTCAAATAGACCCACTAAAGGTCCAGGCCATTCTTGATTTTCCTGCACCATCAAACTTGCTTGAGTTACATAAACTTCAGGGAAAGGCTAACTTTCTAAGGAGATTCATACCCAACTATGCTGAAATGGCTAAAGGATTTAATCAGCTTTTGAAAATGGGGATTCCCTTCCATTGGGACCAAGTTGCGCAAGATCCTTTTGATGTTATCAAGGATACTCTTGTTCGGGCGTCATTAATGTATCCCCCTAATTATCAGAGTTATTATTTCATATATATTGCTGCGGCTAATACGACCATTGCTATGGTATTGGTCCAAGTATAAAATGGGATAGAACATCCGATCTATTATTTGAGACGTAACCTCAATAATATGGAAGTGAAGTATTCATATGTAGGAAATCTTGCCTTGGTGGTTGTTCAAGCTGTCCAAAGATTTTGCCACTATATCCTGTTTCGGAGGACCATTGTCATTTCGGATTGCAACCCCATGAATTATATCTTATCACGTCAATTTTTGGGGGGAAATTATTCAAAATGCATTGTCATTTTGCAGGAATTTGATTTGGAATTCATCAAATCCAAGTCAAAGAAGTCTTTAGTTTTGGTTGAGCTTCTCTGTGACCTTCCCTCTAATAGTATTTCCACCACGTTGGAACCATCTATTCCTGACAATTCTATGTTTCTGATCGGATCATCTGATCCTTGGTATGGGGATTTTATCATTTATCTCCATACCCAGACTTTTCGGCCTAATACCTCTCACTCTGAATAATGACGTATTCGATACCAAGCTAAATATTATCTGATCATTGGTGATAAACTTTATCATCATGGTGTCCATAGAATTTTAAGAGGGTGCCTCACTCATGAGGAGGCCGAAAAGATTTTAAATGATTGTCATGCTGGTGCTTGTGGTGGAAATTTTTCTGGATATGCTACGGCATAGAATATACTCCACGTTGGTTACTTTTGGCCTACCATATTTCGCGACTGCATCCTCGTGGTCTGAAGTTGTCATGCGTGTCAGATATTTGATCGTAAAATCTGCAAACCACTAGCGCCAATGCATCATGTTGTCTCTGTGGGAACATTTTCAAAATGGGCCATTGACTTCATGAATTGTAACCCTCATTCGTTCGGGGGGCATGGTTATATTATTGCCACAATAGAATACTTTACCAAGTGGGCTGAAGCGATTCCTACATTCAACAACACAGGACAAACAACTACATTGTTTTTCTTTAATCATGTCATTTCACGGTTTGGGGTCCCACATGCTGTAGTTACAGATCATGGTTCGCATTTTCGCAACCATATGATGAATGAATTGACTACCAAATTAGGACTGTCACATGATAGTTATACTCCTTATTATCCATGATCAAATGGACAAGTTGAGGTTATTAACAAAATTCTTAAACGAATGCTTCAACAAATGATAGGAGTTCATAAACGAAATTGGAATTGATTCATGTACTCAGACTTGTGGGCGTACCGAACCTCGGTGAGAAATGTGATAGGTTTTACCCCCTTTCAATTGGTGTATGGTCCTATAACACTCGCAATCAAATTTTTACCTGACACCTCTGCTAAAGAAGTGTGTCTTTTTAACTTCATCCATCTTGATGAAACGTGTCGTGAAGCCCAATTGGCCAACAAAGCACATAAGAGACGTATAAAGGCGCAATACGACAAGCATTTCCAACCTCACATTTTCTCAGAGGGTGACCTCATCCTTCTTTATGATCAGGAAGCTTATGTAATGGGTACAGGGAAATTTGAGCCATTATGGCATGGCCCCTATATTGTTAGAAGAGTTGTTGCTAAGTGTGCCTATGAGTTGGTAGATTACGATGGAATTCCATTGGCGCAGCCCCGAAATGGGTTGTATTTGAAATGTTACTATGCTTAATCATGAGCGTAGTAATTTTTTTTATTATACTGCATATATGCTGTTGATTTTAATTTACTGTCTTAGTTTGTTTTTCTAGAGTTTTCTTGAAGTTAGTAATCCACTTTACATTTCATCACAAACGTCTGAATATTTGGAACCATTTGTTGGGTATGCTGATGGTGCTAGTCGTAGTACGTAGAATCTATCCTCTGTAGCATGGGAAATTTTTTCTCTGAATGACGATTTAGTGAGTTTTAAATGGATTTGTATCAGTCGATCTACAAACAATATCGCTGAGTATAGCGCCTTGATTGAACTTCTCTCTAATTCCATTTCATTTGGTATTAATCATATCATCATAAGGTTATACTCACAACTTGTGGTATTACAACTTACTAGTGTTTATACTGTTAGAAATCCAACACTGCATCGTATGTTCCTAAGAGTTCGACTTTTGGAAAGACATTTTTATTTTATTCAATATCAATACATTTCCAGAAACTTGAACACATTAACTGATTCTTCAACGAATTATGTTATAAACAAACATTTGCAACACATGGAAAGATACATTCACATAATTGAATAGGATTGCACAATAAACATAGGAAAACACTGAAATAAAAAAGATATATAGTTATAGGTTTTTACAAAATTTGTGCTCAAGAAACATTGGTCATTTGACCTCAAAATGTATGCAACATGTCAAAATTAAACTAGTGATGCTCATGGTAACATGATACTGATCTAGTTATCCTACTCAGTAACTGCATCCAGTGGCTAAGAACACCAATAGTGTGGTGCTGCAATCACATGGGTAACTCTTCAATCTAGAAATCAGGAATCCCTAAGGTCAACCCCTGCATGCTCTGCTGAAGCTCAGCAAGAGTCTAAGCCATATCTAAATCCTGAAGGACTGCTCTCCCGACAGCCCTCTCCGTTGGCTCATTCGCTCCATTCTTTGGCTCTCCCACTTGTTGAACTTGACTCACATCTGCATTACATTAAAAATTGAATTTAGTCTTGGGAAAACATCAAAACACAAAAACATGTATAAACCTTAGAAAAATAAAAAAACATAGTCAAAACATTCTTACCAATTGAGCCCCACTAAGCACCTTCTAGTAAAGCTAATTTTGGATCTCCTTGGAAGTCAACGCTTGCATATGCATAGTGATCTATGGCGATAATCTGTCGCCTGAACCAGGTGAAGAATTGAGTCGAGAACACAATGGACGATTGGCCTGCATGTCTAGCCATCAGTTCTACCCATCTCTGCATCCCGGGATCTCTAGGGTTAGATATACCCAGCGTCACATGCTGAGGCTGCATCAGTGGAATCCGCTCTAAGGCAAAAGAAATGAGGATCGAACCATAGTTGAAATTTTTCTTGCTTTTTCCCTTTGCCTTGCTAAGTTTTTCTTTCATTTGAGAAAGTACGGCTTCAGCCCAATTGAAAATTGTTGGTTCCATACAATCTAGCGCATACTGCATATAATATCTATTCGCTACATGGAGTGTAGCAGTACCAACAAGATTTGCAATCGTGAATAAGATGGTTCTCAATGGCAAATCATGAACATCGTGGATGTTTATTTTCCCATCCCTGCTAGGATCTACCCCTGGATTTCAATACTGCAATATATAGTCTGTCACTGTCTCTCCTCCAAGAGCATAACCTCAAAGGGAAATAGGTAGGCCTCTCCTCGACAAGCCTGTTAGAAAATAGATATCCTCCACTAAAATTGGGACTACTTTGTTCCCAATATGAAATGCCTCAATTTCCAAATCCCATGCACGAACAAGGAACTACAATAGTTCCATCTGTTGCCTCATACTTGATAGACGTAAGTACTTCAATAACCCACAGCCCCTGAGGGCTATTACAGTACCCGGATCATTAAGGGAAATCATGTTATGTTCTTCATTCTCTCTTTCCCTCCAAGTAATTGTCATTTTAGTCCGATGAATCCCTGAAATACAACCGTAATATTCATTAAGACCATTTTCATGCAAAAAATTAGGCTGAATTTGGGTACACTGCAAGAATAAAAAATGTGAATTGTGCCCAACGCAGCCTTGGAAAAGAGACAATGTGTTGTATATGCACCTAGACTTCATTTCAGGTGCATTCCAATGCAGGTTTCAACATCCAAGGGTGCGTTTCTTTCTCTTGATTATAGATTTACCCTAAGGGGCCCAAATCCCTAAAAAATTGTAATGGAATAAAACAAAAAGACTACTAAAATAAAGAGGAGGTTTATGGCACCAACCTGGATCAAACGGCAAGAAAAACCATCCATAGAATCGATCGCAATCAACAACTGAAGTTCGGGGGGAAAAACAGGTTCAACGCTCCAAAATACAAATGGTAACTTTCGAATGGTAAAAATGAATAGTAAAACTCTTTTAATTAGTCATTGCTTATTTTCAAATCATATTTATTGCTGTGACTATGGTTTTATTCAATTTTTATCATGAAACACATATTTTTAATCCATTTGATGTTGTTCTGAACATGTTTGCAACTCATATATCAAATTAGTCGTGCACATTTATTTTGAGAATGATTTGACCACAAAGCATACTTTTATCCTTATTTTTTGAGCTTTGATAAAAACAAAAAATGACTTGAAGAGCGCTTTTATCTCTTTTTCGAGCTTCGATAATAGTGAAAAAGGAACCCATGCAGTCTTCTTTTAGCTCTTTTCACACTCCAATAATGTGAAAATATTGTCGAGCACTTGTCTTCTCGAGCTCGTAAAAGTAAATGAATTTATATCTACTAAGTATAAGTTTAACCCTTTTCCGGACTGAGATATATTATTTACGAAAAAGGAAAACGTTAGTTGAACATGGCTAGGAGGTTCTCTGAGATATCATTTTACACTTTTTTTCTGATCTGAGCGACAATTTTAAGAAAAAGTACTTATGGAGTTTTATTTTGTCCTCTTTTTCAAGCTCTCTAAATATGAAAAAGGACCGGGTTGTCACTGTTGTTAGCCTTATTAAAACATAAAATAGCGACGAGCTTGTCAATCATAGCAAGAATCAAGTTTCATTCATTGCTAGACTCGTTAAATTATTAAATAGAAATACATTATTCGCTTGAAGGGTTGAATTATAGATGAAGCATATGTTATCCTCCTCAAGCTTGTTAAAAAATAAAGAGGTACTGGTCGAAAAATGGCCAAGGAAAATTTGGGAAAGTGAACATAACTTTTACGGTAGCAGGTTGCTCTTGAACATGACACTTCACTCCATCGTCATGACTGTTTTGGTTGGGTAATATTCTTGAAATTTCATTCATACCTATGATTCATCATGCCTTCACTTTGGTTTTGGGTCAATGTTGCCAACTCATCTCAGTGTCGCTGATATGTTCAAGAGAAGTCATCCAATGAATACTCATCTTTCTACAATACTCATAAAACTTCATTCTCATGACAACCATCCCTGAACATTGCTATATAAAGTCACATTTTGTCTCTGAAATCAATAACTCTCGTTTCACGATAAAGTGACTTCTTGTCGACATCAAATCATCATCCAGGAAGTTTACTTAGAAACATCATCTTCTAGTACCATGAGGCTTGTTACAACATCGAGAAGATCCTCGCTTCCAGAATTTTGACCGAAATATTTTGTTTGTCGTTCGACATCAAATCATCTATTCACGCCTTACGAAATGTACTGTAGTACCTTGAGAGCCATTAACATCAATGGTGGTTCTCTTGTGTTTGTTAACAATTCACATCATTGGTTGGTAATCAAACGATGTCTTACCATGTTCGACTACAAATCATATATTCACATGGCTAGACTTGTACCCAAACGATTGAGTTAATGAGACAAGAAATCTAGTTTTAGCCATCCAGGCTGCGATTTCAAGATTGTTGTACACATCATCTGTATGGTCAGCTTACATATTGATCGTCATCCAAACATGGGCCTATATCTATAGGTGTTGGTGAGGTAAATCCCCTCTGCGGACAGAGGCGATCCCACTAGCCCTAGAGTGGGTCTAGCCACAAACAAGACACGCTATGACATCAATTCGTAGTTAACAGATGAATGGAGATTCAATAGATAACTTACCGTATATCCTACGATGTCGTCATCATTGGAAGAGTGGCTACCTCTTGCTCTTGGTTTGATAGATCACGATATGCTCGTTCTCACGCTTAGATACTTGTACATACACAAGAGACAAAGACGACATACAACATACTATTTCGCATCTGTAACTATCAGTCAGTCAAAGAAGACCAAATCAATGCATTAATAAAAAAAACACAAAGATGGAGCCAATACCATAGTCAAGTATATTATTAAAAGGAAGGAAGAGTACAACCAAGCTCCGACGTTGCGGTCTCCTCCAACAGGGTTCCAGCAGACCACGTCTCACAAAGCTCATCGGGAATTCAGATGGGGCTCTCTCTATGAGGTTCTTCCTGGTTCTACCTTCTCGATAGCGATTACTCAGCTATAGTATCTCTTCTCCAAGTTCAGCTTCTTGGCTATATGTTCACCTAGCTTTTGTAAAGGGAGGAGGCCTGTTTATATAGAGGAAGGAGGAGAGGTTAGGATCCCTATAATCATGGAGGGGAGTCCTATCTTCAAGAATGTTCTAAAACCACTACCCAAAGGAAGAGATCCGTGGCTTATAAAGTTTAACCACTTGTTGTGACTCATCCCTGAGGTGGTTAAAGGAAACTTCTGCCTCTAATTTGTTAAAAAACATTCCCAAAAAGGATAGCGCAGGTACAACAAAGAGACAGAGCTCCAGTTGGCATGGCCTCTAGTGTACATCCTCCACATTGGCACGAGGGGTGAACTTGCTACCTGTGCCAATGCCAAAACATAGGTTTTTATGGGCTTTCTGAGAAAATTTCCAACAGGAGAAATGATGTCCTTATGCAGAAGGATGCAAATAAGGTGTTTGCATAGTATAACACTGCCCACAGGTCATGGGAAAGACCCTCCAATATGCGGGGCAAGGGATTGTAGGGACGGTGACAAACTGCTGTGTAACAGATGCCCCCTAAAGCATGAGGTCTGAGAGAGAGGGATGGGTGAAATGCTTTATGAGAACGCGTTCGACCCAAACACTGCTGTCGAAACACCTGCAAGTACAAGTACAACTGATACATCTGATACATGACATGTGGCATGGGTGCAACCATCCATAATAGAGTACATAAATAATGAGATCCGAGGTATGGACACAACCATCCAGTAGTATGGATCAATAAATAGACTCAGGTATGGTCGCAGCCATCCAATCAGAAGAGTCACATAACAAGTCATAGTAATCCACAAAGAACCCGCAACCTGGATTTCATCAGAAAAAACCCAGGGTCTTATGCTCCATCTCGACCAGAACAAAGTGCAAATTTGAGCATGCGAATATGTGAGTTGAAGTCGAACATGCAAAAAAATCGTCTGATTACCAGCCAATGATGAAAGCTATTAGCAGGCGCGAGAGAAACCACCAATAATGACAATGGATCTCAAGGTACTAAAGGTACAATCCATGGAATGTGAACAGTGATATGACGTCGAACACCCGTAGAGTCAGTCGATCGAAGTCCAATGATGCGGACCTTACGTCGAATGCGAGGAACCTGCCATTGAGGCATGCAGGCTCCAAGGTACCTGAAGGGAGTCTCTATATCAACTTCCTGGATAATGAGCTAGAGTCGACAGGAAGGGACCTTGATCGAAGGTGGACCATAGTGTTTCCCACATCATCGACACGAGACAGAGGAATATGATGTTTGTGAATCAAGACCAACAGAGAATCAGAGGGGGGTTGACAACTTCAGAAGCAAACTTCTCTTGAACATATCGGCGACACGATACTGGATTTGGAAGTATTTGAAATCATGGGATCTGAGGTCATAGTGATGTGGCTAAGAGCAGATGAGTGGTCAAAAGAGATTACCCAAACCCATGGAGGCAAACAAATAACGAGATGAGATGTCCCCAACCCGACATGAATGCGAACAAGTGCCATGTTCAAGAGCGACATACTGCCAACGCGACTATAATGTGGTTCCATTTCCCCCACCATTTCTGGCGAGTAGCCCAATTATTTTTTGAAAACAAGCTTGAAGGGGATAGCATATGCTTGCAATGTAAGTTTGTCCTTCGGACAAATCCAACCTAGTACATTTTACAAGCCCTAGGAAGGAGGAACTCGAGTAACGTCATGACGACGGAGTCCGATGTCATCAGGTTTTAACGAGTCTGATAAAGGGAGAACTCGACATCTTTTCATGTTTAGAGAGTTTGAAAAGAAGGCGGAAAAGAAAAATCCAGTAGTCCCTTTTCGTAAATAGTCCCTCAGATCTGAAAAGGTAGAAAACTGTGTCTGAGAGAACCTCTTAGTCGCAATCGGCTAAGGTATTCCTTTTTCGTAAATAATCTATCCTAGCCTAAAAAGGGGGTAAACGTATACTGGGTATATATCGTTTCATAGCCAATTTAATGAGTTCAAAATGACAAGCGACTCGGCGATCTTTTCAATTTTAGAGAGACAGAAAAGAGCTGAAAGGTGACTCCAGTAGTGAATTTTTTGTGTTTTTACCTAGTCCGAAAAAGTATAAAATACAACTCGTTTCTTTGTCATAATCCTGTGAAAACCTGTCGCTGCACAAAAATATGCGTGTAAAATGTATTTCTCAAAAATAATATGAAAATATAGCAAAAAATATGTTTTAAAATCTATTTCAAGATTTTGAAAATTTATAAATGACCATAAGTGGTAAATAATATTTACTTTTCACTTTTACCTCTTTGCAGAGCAAGAGTGACCCGTTTTCCTTGCGATTTTCTGGCGACGATTGTGAACAATCCAGTGAACCAATATGGATTCTGTCTGTTTCAAGTAAGAGGCGACACCATTTGCCATATTTTGAACTAAATTTTATTGCATTTGATTGTCATTTTTGATCCCTTAGGGGAGGATTTGTAAAATTTAGGGGATCGCGATTGGCGCTGGTTTCGGGCATGGACCCACGCCAATCGACTCTTTTTTACACAGGGGTCATGCCAGGTGGTGCAACTCTTAGAAAAACAATCGTGCCAACCGTGCAACTCAAAATCCACTTTAATTTCAAGAAAATGCAACCAATTGATTACAAATTTTAATGCCCAAGGGGACTTACAATGTTTATATGAACAATTCATGCAGGTACAAAGCAGAAAAGATTGTAATTGAGTGGAAAGAGAGAGAACATAGTGAGGAGGATGAATAAGCCATGGAAAATGAACAATGCATGAACGCCCTCAGAAATTGTGGGCTCAAGAAGTTCTTCCTGACACCATGCCTTCGAGCTCAGCCCGAATTGCTTCAATATTTGATAAGCATTTGGGACAAAGATAAGGAGAAGTTTGTACTTCGGGATCAAGAGCTTGAACTCGAAGTCTCAGATGTATCTTTCATCACTAGATTGTCATGTAGAGGGGCACTCCCTATCTTGACCGGTAGCCGTCCTTCCGATGAAAGCATGGGAATGGTAATTGACAGGGTGTGCCAAGGGGCACAAAAAGGAACAGGGAGTGGCAAAGTGGACATCCAAACCGTCCTTGATCTTGCACTGACAGTAGTGCTACACACTATCATGTAGGTTGCTGGATCGCAGGCACCGCATGAGGCCACCAAGAAACAATTACTTCTTGCCTCAGAGTGCATGAACCCGACTATCTTCAGCTGGGCCGAGGCCGTGACTGTCAACATCAAACGACAGCTCACTAAGTGCAAGAAGACCAAAATAAATCAGTTTGGGTATGAATCGACTCTGGTATCGTTCTTCTTGGAACAATTACCCATATTCCAGCGTCAAGAGGTTATTGTCCCGATGCCGCCACCCACAGAGCCACGGATGGCTCGATGGGCCACACTGATGCCTAGAGTAGGGGGTGGCTAGCAGATGTCCTGGAGGCCAGATTTTTTCGATTGGCTCTGACGACAACTGATTGTCGTGGAGGATTGGCCCTACGCTGGCATAGATTTCACCGGAGACCCAGACCTCCCGCTTCCGGAGGGAGAGGATTGGGACGAAGAGTTAGGTAAGACTCATTTTTTATTTTCATGAGTTTATAATTTTTTGGGTATATATGCATGTTCTGACAGTTATTCTATATGTATGCAGATGTTGGCCCAGAAATTCCTGCAGGTATGTCGCCAATAGCGAGGCGAACTCCTCGTGACTTCGATCCTCAAGGTGAGGGACTGACGAGGAGATAGTACAGAACCTGGAGGGGATCACCCGTGGGGTTCCAGACTACGCTCGTTTTGATGATGTTCCTTGGGCCTATCAGAGGTATACTGTAGGGGTGCCGAGTCGTATCCACTGCTTGCTGAGGCGGTTGGTTCGGGCGGTGACGTGCTAACATGAGCACCACACCGATTAGGCAGTTAGGCTTTATTTCTGCACATTTTTGAGAGACATGTTGTCTCACGATGTAACTGAAACAGACATATATTATTTTTCTGGTATTATATGATGCACACGTTGCAAACAAACGGTATATATATATATACATATGTTTTGTACATGGGTCTATTTACATATGATGATGTTTTTATAAATTGCGCAAATGTCTATCTAGCACAATGTTAGCTATTGCATCTGTTAATGTATTCATTCGCCTTGGTATATGTTGATATGTAATAAAATAAAAATGTCTTTCAAGTAAACGAATACATAATTAAAACCTCAAAATACATGGGTTTCAAGCCGAATAATGACTATTAAGTTGAAGAACAACAAGCTGCGAATCCAAATTCACAAGAAATGCGTGTATGCCAAGGTTGACTGCGGCCTCGGTTAATTGTTCCAAAACAAAACTATATTCAACGACATTGTTTGTAGTTGGTCTTAGACAAATACCTTGTAAGTAAATCAACTCACCAACATGATCATAGATTACCCAGGCTGTCGAAGACAAGTTCCTCGTACTGCGGGAAGCACCATCCGCGAAACCGACATAAGGGGAAATAGACATCTGCATAGAAAACAAGACCCAATAAGCAGAAAAAATCTCACAAAGCACATCAAACCAAAACATGCACAAAAATGAAAAAATCACCTATGTACACATATCATGCATGAATGAATCAAGCATAATACTTTTTCAAGTACAACCCATTTCTGGGTTGCGATAAGGGATAACCTTCATAGTCAATAAGCTCATAAGCCCCATTCTGTAACATGCGTTTGACGATGTAGAGCCCATGCCACATGGGTTGGAATTTTCCTGCCCCCAGCTTTTCATGAGCTTGGTCGTACAGGAGAATGAGATCGCCTTCGATGTAAGAACGAGGGGAAACTATTTGGTCAAAATGAGCTTTGACTCACTTCTTATGAGCTTCGATGACCAAGGCAGCTAAGAGACGAGTTTCGTCTAATCTCTCTAAGTAGAGGAGACGTTCTTATTCAGGTGAAGTATTAGGTAGTAATTCCACAACTAATTTAAGTGAAGGGATTTCACATTCAATTGGAAGCATGGCTTCCAGACTATATACCAATTGAAACAGGGTAAATCCGGTTGCATTCTTAATCGACATTTGGTAAGCCCAAAGAGCTGAAAACAACATGAGATGCCAGTTTGACTTATGGATCCCAATTTTTTGTTGAAGCATTGTAATGAGGACTTTGTTTATAGCTTCAACTTGGCCATTAGCTTGAGGATAATAAGGCGTTGAGCTGTCATGACACAGACCCAACTTAGACGTCAGCTCTGCCATCATATAATACCGAAAATGAGAACCATGATCGGTAACGATGGCTTGAGGGACACCAAACTGAGCAATAACGTGATTGAATATGAACTGTGCCGCTATATTACCATCTGCAGCTAGTGTAGGCATTGCTTCAGCCCATTTCATAAAATAATCTACGACGACGATAATATAGGCATGCCCCCCGGCCGAACGAGGGTTAAATGTCATAAAATTGATGCCCTATTTGGCAAAGGACCTACGGTAATGACAGGATGTAAAGGAACAGGTGGCGCACGCATTTTGCGTTGATATATCTGGCACGCATGGCATTTGCGTACTGTGACAATGCAGTATTTAAAAATGGATGGCCAGAAATAGCCAACACGAAGGATATTCTATGCGGTGGCATAACCAGACATGTGACCACCACAGGTGCCACTGTGGCAGTCATTTAAAAATTTCTCAGATTCCTTGAGGGTTAGGCATCAACAGAGTACAGAATCGACTCCAACACGATAAAGGGTATCTCCAACAATACGATAAGGTTGCGGCTGATGCCAAATGTGGCATCAGGCATCCTTCGTTAACTCAGACCTCAAAGTAGACGTTTGGAGATACACGATGATATCACCGTACCACGGATCGAGGGTGATGATTAAAAAAAGAGTTTCATCCGGAATATGATCCTCGGAATGAGAAGGTGCAGAGTCGGCGGGGAGAGAACAAATCAAATCAGTGAAAACAAGTGATTTCTTCGATTTGGCGGTAATAAACTCCAAATCAAACTCTTGGAGTATAACGATCCACTTCGAGTATTTCCCCCCCAGAAACTGCCGAGACAGAATATAGGTCATGGGATTACAATTAGAAATCACGGTCACCATGCGTAAAAGGATATAATGACGAAAACGCTGGATGGCTTGGATCGCAGCCAGCGCTAACTTCTCGACATGTGCGTAACGTGTTTCAGGGTCAAGGAGGTTCCGAGACAAGTAGTAAATGACATGCTCGGTACCGTCATCATCATCTTGAACCAAAACCATGGCGATCGTACTAAAGGTGGTAGCTAGATAGAGGGTGAAATCACGATGGTAATTCGGAGGACATAATAGGGGAGCTTTGACAAGAAATGTCTTAAGCCTATCAAAAGACTGTTGAGCAGTCTCATCCCAACAAAAAGGGACGTCTTGCTTTAAAAGCCGTGTGAATCCTTTGGCTACTTTGGCGTAGTTCGGGATAAAACGACGTAAGAAATTCGCTTTCCCCTAGAGACTCTGGAGCTGGTGTAACGAGGAGGGGGAGGGGAGATTAACAATGGCCTTAGCCTTGAGTGGGTCAAGGTGAATTCCGTCTTTAGATATGATAAACCCTAAAAGCCTACTGGAGTCGATGCAGAAGATGAATTTATGTAGATTAAGCCGGATGTTGTAGCGTCTACAATGAAGAAAGATCTGGCGGAGATGGTCTGGGTGGTCTCTTCGCACAGCTGAATGAGCCAGAAGGTCATCCAGGAATGGTTGAACAATATGCCGAATATTGTGAAAGGCATAAGACATCGCACACTGGAACGTGGCCCCAACATTCTTTAAGCTGAAAGGGAGTTTCTTATATGCGAACGTTCCCTAAGGACAGATAAAAGCGGTCTTATGTTGATCGGACGGGAGAATTTTGATATGATTGTAGCCCGAAAAACCGTCCATAAAGGAAAAAATATCACTCCCCGCACAATCGTCAATGATCTGATCGATGAAAGGGGTGGGATAGTTATCCTTAGGATAGGCCCGATTGATATCACAATAATCAACACAGACACGAATTTCCCCTGCTTCTTATCCACAGGGACAATGTTAGAAACCCACTCTGTCAGAGGAATCAGATAAATGAAACCTGCTTTGAGAAGTTTTTCAACTTCAGATTTTATAGTGGCGTCTTTCCGAGGATGCACCGGACGAAGATGCTGGCGAACAGGCTTCACACCTGGGTAGGTGGGAATGTCGTGCACCATAATACTCGGGTCGATTCCAGGCATCTCTTTGTAAGGCCATGTGAAAGAATCATGGAATTCGCAAAAGAGGCTAGTATACACTTGAACTTCCTCAGAAGAGCGAGTGACTCCCACATGGATGTTCTCGACAATTCCCGGTTTCAGAAAATGTTGATAGGCATCATTTGAGTAATGTTACCCAAGTGACCTTCAGTGAAGACTTCATGAGTCAAAATAGGCATTTGAAGCTGTGGTAAAGGAACTTGAGACGCAAAACGTTCAATATAGTTAGACATTTCCCTGAGGCCAGGCATAAACAAGGAACGATGATGCCCATCGCTCCACAGTAGATCTTTGAGAAACATGGTTTCCATGATAGCCTCGTAGGATGGAAAGAATTATTTCAAATGATTAGGCAAATCCGCATCACCGAGCTAGGGGGATTGAGAATAAATGACGAGAGATACGCTCAAAGGAGCAGCTTCAGGAGGGAGAGAATCAGATGCAGCGGTAAGTTCGCAATAATTGATTTCGATTGGGCTAAGTGGCATTGAATATCCAAATGAATCAACCTGTTCAAGTAAAGGGATGATCCATGGGTCATCCGACCGAGAGACCATATTAACTTGAACGATATTTGGTGGCGGAAATGGAAAGATACCCATGAGAGCGGGATCCTTGAAAAGACCCGGCCCTACACTGTCAGGGGGAGAAGGAATCTAATCCACGTATGTCATGTTGTTTTCGGAAGACGAGGTAAATAACGACAACTGATCGACAATAATGATTTTGCCCTCGTGTGGAAACTTTAGAAGTCGGAAGAGGGTGGACGGAACACACAGCATAGTGTGAGTCCAACTGCGACCGAGTAGAATATTTTAATTATTTTTGGCATCAACGACTTCTACTTCAACGTTGAACGTCTTTCCTTGCAACGTGATCAGCAAGCTAGGGAGAACACCCAGGGGTTTCGATTCCCTTCCATAAAATGCCTCAAGGGCATTGGGTGACGAAGTCAGGGTTGTAGAGCCAATAGCCTTCCAACAAGCAGATGACATGACATAGGTAGATGCAGCTTCATCCACTACGGCTCTATGGATGCTGAGACCGTTAATGCTGACTTGTATGACAAGCGCAATCTGGTGCGAAAGTCGAGGGAAAAAATTCTCTAAGTCGAAAGAGAGAAGGCTAGAATCAGCAAGATCTTGAATCCCACCGATCGCAGATAATAACGCTTTCCATTGAGACGAACAACTATGAAGCACTTCTAACGCGGACTTCGCGGAAGGCGCTTGTGCTAAGTCCTCAACAATACTGTAATGCTGGGCAGCACGAGTGTTAGGATTATAAGAAGATTTTTGAAGAACACCTTTAGAAGGTGGTTGTACAACGGGTTCAACACTGGGCCTTTCAATCTCAAGAGAACCAGAGGCAAGTGGGGGAGGAGGACCATCAGCGACCTCTTTCCAAGCTACCTGGAATGATCCGTCATGATCCTTCCACCGAGTAGCGATGGAAATGGTCGCAAAACTGTTCATCATGAATACCTGAGAGCCAAACGATGAAAATGGTAGAGGTTGCTCGACCATCTGGGTCTATTGAGATGGGAAAGTTTCTTTAAGGACCATTAGAGTTCCCTCGGCGCCTTTGAGTAGTTGACTAACCTCGAATCGTCTAGGATAATATTTAGTGTAGTGGTCCTCATCACAAATCAGGCAGGGATACTTCGGTTTTCGCTATGAACCATCATCAGCACGAGGTTTAGACGATTCTGGTTTTGGGGCATCGAATTTGGCCTTGCCTTTGCCCTTCTTTTTCCCCTTGAAAGTTTTGTCTGTAGGATTAACCTGAACAACATTGACCTCCGAGGTTTTACCAGAACCGGGGTTTCCTGAGGAGTAGAATTATTGGAAGAATTTGATTTCTGCTTCCCATTGGAAGACTTGCGTGAAGTCTAAGACACAAAACCAATAGCGTCATCGACTGATGGGGTGGCCGGTGCTTTAGAGGTCCCAGGTCGTGGAGCCTCAGTCAAGATGTCATACAAAATCCCCGATTGAGAGTACACTAAATCAAGGTACTGGGCATGAGCCATGGCTTGTTCCTCGGTTACACATGCTCTCATGGCGATGTCTTTCGCAATCTAATTGAAAAAAGAGGTAGTGAACCAATGAGTAAGAAGCTGATCAAGAATTTTGAACTTGATCAGGCGACGACGCCATCTCCATTCATGAATATGGTCTGAGATATGAGTAGCCCGGTCCTGTTTCAAGGATGTTAGGAGATGCGTCCCAACTTCATAACGAACCGAAAACTTGAAATGGGTAAGGAATGCTATAGCGAGAGTGTTGAAATCTTGAAAGATGCCACAAGGCAGTTCAATATACCACTTAGCAGTAACTTTAGTAAGAGTGCGCTGGAAAAGACGGAGTCGGACATAGTCATCCACCGAAGAATTAGAAGAACACCATAAATGGTATGTCATGACGTGTGCTTGGGGGTCTTCTCCAGACTTGCCCTCGAACTTGGGACAATCACCTGGAACCTTTGTTGGAACCGAAGGCCAAAAAGGATTATGAAGAATGGGATCATTTGTCAATTTGGACACATCCGGTAACTCCAACGCGGCAAGAAAAGGTAATTGAGGGTTAAAAGGCATGGCAGATCCCCGATAAGGACCTATACCCATAATCCATCCTGGTTGAGTATAACTCTGCCTCCATTGGTTCTGTCCCAGAGGATTCGGACCATAAGGGGTATAAGCCGGATAATTTGGTTGATATGGCAGCTGAGGAACAGGATACGGGGGTTGAAAACCAGGATACTGATTCTGAGTATACGAGGGTCCTGATTGAGCAGTAGAAGGAATTTGCTGCGAAGTATAAGTATAGCCTGGCGGTTGAGGGTAGTAAGTAGAACCTTGAGGCGGGTGGTAAACCGGTCGATATTGACCTTGGGGAAAATTACCGCCTTGGGGTCGAACGGGCTATTGATAAGTGGGTCCCTGCTAAGCTGAATAGGTTGGGTGCACATGTTAATTTGGTTGCAGCATAGAATAGAGTGGTGGCTGAGCAAGGTTAATAGGCTGTGCAGGTTGTCCTGCTTGAACAAGTTGACCTGACTGGTGAGGGCCACCAGGTTGTCCCTGCTGAGTAGGTTGGCCTGATGGTTGGGGTGGGCCAAGTTGTGCCTGATAACTAGGTTGTCCTGGAGTAGGACCATAAGATGGCCCTGGCTGTGCAACATTTGGACCAATTGGAAAATAAGGCTGTTGAGTGCACCAAAGGTTGAGATGGATGGATCTGCCCCCAAGGACCGTACGAAGGTCCGGGTTGATATACCAGTTTCCCGGCTGGTCCTTGAGGTTGCCCTGGTTGGACCACAAACTGAACTTGTAAAGGTTGACCTTGAGGATTGTAAGGCTTCCCTTGCGGGCTGTAAAACAATCCCCGCTGGATCGAAGGTTGTCCCTGTGGATCGTACGCATTGTTGGGCTGAAGGTTGTCCCTGAAAGGGTTATCCTTGTGGGCCGAAAGCATATCCTTGTTGAACCGAAGGTTGTCCTTGTAAGGGTTGTCCTGGTTGGTTAGAAGGTTGCACAGGCAAGGTAGGTATAAAATTGTTAATGAACTGATAAGCCTCAGGAGCAAGCAAATAGATGGGGTTGCCTTGCTCAGCATATTGAAACGGAAGTGAATAAATCGGGGTACCATCCGCTCCATAATGATAAAAATAAGACCGATAAGGATCCTGAGGGGACTGATAAGTTTGGGAGTTCTGCTGCTGAACAACCAGTCGATACTCCTCAAAAAAAAGGCCGTTAGGGATGGCCATGGCAATCGAAGTCTCTACCGAAGTCGAAACTCCTGATGGCCGAGTGGTGATGACCAGTGTCGATGCAGCCACACAGACAGTAGGCCTAGTGGGAAAAGATGTAACAAAATGCGTCGACAAGATAGGAGTCATCGACGACATCCCTAATGACGGGAGAACCGGCCCCCTTGACGGAGTTGATGTTGCCATTAAGGAAATACTGGCTATAATTTGACCCAAAGACCTATATACAGCTGGAAGTGACACCGATGGTGAAAATTGAGCAGGCTCTTGATGGATTTCTTCCGGGAAAAGTTGGTATCCTTCATCAGAGACTGGAATACCCTCACTTCCATTAGGACCAGACGAGTCCATGTATGAATCCACCGTGAGATCTTGTAAAAGACTATAGGGGCTAGGAGGTATGATAGCAGCCAAAAATGGTGATCCCGATGTAAGAGGGGGAAAATGTTCCCCGACACCAAACCCAAACCAAGCATTTGAAAGAGGCCAATGGAACTCAACTGGTTCTCCAAAGGGGTACTCTGATGGGATGACAGGCTGTTGAAGCTCGACAGACCTAGAGGTCTAAGAAGTCTTAGATGAATTGTTCGAGAAAGGACTATCAGTAGACGAAATTGATGGCTCCGCCATTGTGACTGTAGCACATCAGAAAAGGGAAAAAGATCAAAAATGAAGACTCTTGGATCAAAACCAAGGCAAACAAAAGTAGGCCAAGTAATGAAACTTTAAAGGGCGTGTAGTCGTAGGTAGTTTATTTTACCACATTGAAACCAAAAATTTGTTGTTTCATGTTTTAAGAGTCAAGAAACAGTCAAAGATGACTCTAGTCTCTTTCGGTTTTAAGCGAGCGTGAAAAGACAAGTGCTCGATGATATTTTCAAATTTATGGAGTCAGTAAAGATCGAAAATGACTGCTCAGGTAGTCTAGGTAAAAGGGTGTACCGGGTTCCCATGAACTGCCATATACACCTTGGTTATGAAATGAAAGAGAAATCAACCAAGGACTTGACATACGTGCAGGTAGTCTCCCCGAATGCTGTGTTTGGTGTATCATGGTCACAAGGCGGCAGACTCGGCTTCCTATGGATAAAAGGATTGCAACCTAGAGCGGTCTCATTTTATATACTCGACGGTATGGGGAGCACAAGTCCATACTAGTGCCATCTGAAGCCAAATGGCGAATGACAGCTGCTAGGTTTAAAGATGTCGGAACACATCTCTAACTTATACTACTAAATATTTTGTTAAGTTTCAATGTTGCCTTAGGTTAATTGAATAAATTTTAAGTTGATCTTGTATTTATGTTTCAATTCCAAGGTCCTATCGTATGTTGGATCTCACAAATCCCTAAATGTAAGCTACATGCCATAAAATACCATTTCGTTCAATAAAGAGCTATCTACGAGAAAGTTTAGGAGTTTTCAAGCAATAGCAAATAATGAGAACACACAGAAGCATCCACTACAAAATCTGATGCAAGCTAATGAAAACGAGAAATCTTTCCTAGAATACCCAATGCTAGTTATGTGAAAGATTTTTCAATTCCACAATGCAAACAAGAATGCAAGCACAAAACATATTTTTCTATTTTTCAATGTAATAGAGTAAACAGTGCACTAAATGATATGAAAAATAAACCTTCACACTAGTTCGAGAATATCAATGTGAGAGTCTAAGTGAAACAATCCAAACAACTTAAAAGAAAACAAGACAAAAACTCAAACCAATGTCACAATCTCTCAAATCAAAGAAAGATGTCGAAACAGACCTATACAAGAAATGTGAGCTATGCTTCGAGTGACAAGAAGAAAAACTGAATGAAAGAGGCAAGACTCACTCAAGACTCATTCCACCAAATGCAATCACTCAAAATGGATCCAAGAAGCTGAATGCAATCAAGAAAATAACGAAGGTGGTCGCAAAACAAAAGACTCAAGCTCCTACAGGAAGCTCAACATACCCTAGCACTAGAAAAACCCTAAGGCCATGATGCTGAAAGAAATGGACAAATAAACAAAGGAAGGAGGTCGTTCACAGTCACAAACAATCTCAAAGCACTCAAAGCAAGTCAAGAAAACACCCAGAGGCATCAGTATAGACCAAAAACTCCAAAACAGGGAAAACCCTAGCACCTACAGGAAATGGCGCGACTGTCTCGCTGTAATCCGTGGCATACAAGGGATGGCACGGGTGATGAACTGGCAATAAGCGCCATGGGTGCGACTATCAGACTGGAAACCACGCCAATCAATCCAACCTTGGAAAAATGAAAATTTTGGAAAAATTAGAGGCCAGATCTGATCCTCTGGGGCTGAACAAGGGTCTAAGACTCAACAAACAACTAGAAAAGGCAAGCTAAGCAAGACAAGACCAAGAAGAAGACCTAATGGATGAAAGAAAAACTCACACTGATCCCCAGCGGAGTCGCCAATTTTTTGGTGAGGTAAATCCCCTCTGCGGACATAGGTGATCCCACTAGCCCTAGAGTGGGTCTAGCCACAAACAAGACACACTATGACATCAATTCCTATAACACAAATGAATGGAGATTCGATAGATAACTTATCGTATATCCTGCACTGTTGTCATCATCAGAAGAGTGGCTACCTCTCACTCTTGGTTCGACAGATCACGATCCGCTTGTTCTCATACTTAGATACCTGTACATACACAAGAGACAAAGACGATATACAACATACTATTTCGCATCTGTAACTATCAGTCAGTCGAAGAAGACCAAATCAATGCATCAATAAACAAAACACAAATATGGAACCAATACCATAGTCGAGTATATTATTAAAAGGAAGGAATCGTACAACCAAACTTCGACGTTGCAGTCTCCTCCAACAGGGTTCCAGCAGAGCACGTCTCAGAAATCTCGTCAAGAATTCAGGCGGGGCTCTCTCTACGGGGTTCTTCTTGGTTCTACCTTCTCGATAGCGGTTACTTAGACATATTATCTCTTCTCCAAGTTTAGCTTCTTGGCTATATGTTCAGCTAGCTTTTGTAAAGGGAGGAGACCTGTTTATATAGAGGAAGGAGGAGAGGTTAGGATCCCTATAATCATGGAGGGGAGTCCTATCTTCAAGAATGTTCTAAAACCACTACCCAAAGGAAGAGATCCATGGGTTATCAAATTTAACCACTTGTTGTGACTCATCCCTGAGGTGGTTAAAGGAAACTTCCACCTCTAATTTGTTAAAAAACATTCCCGAAAAGGTTGGCGCGGGTAAAAAAAAGAGACATAGCACCAGCTGGCGTGACCTCTAGTGTACATCCTCCACATTAGCGCGAGGGGTGAACTGGCTACCCGTACCAATGCCAAAACATAGGTTTTTATGGGCTTTCTGAGGAAATTTCAAACAGGAGAAATGATGTCCTTATGCAGAAGGATGCAAAGAAGGTGTTTGCAGAGTATGACACTGCCCACAGGTCATGAGAAAGACCCTCCAATATGCAGGGCAAGGGATTGCAGGGACGGTGAAAAAATGCTGTGTAACATTAGGCATGTTTGTATTGGGCAACATTCTAATGTAGATGACTTTATGCACTACGAACATGTTATTAGATAGTTTATGTGCATAGCATGGGAATGCCCCCCTCATCAATTCGTGATCAAGATGAAAATATCATGATGTAATGTATTGTAAGATTGATGCAGGCTTCCACTTCGCTTTAGTTCCAGCCCATCACATCGTAAAGCATCTCATTCAAAAAAATATTTTTATTATTTTGACTTCATGCTTTAGGGGGAAGCTGTTATAGGTAAATTTGGGCATCATCCCCCATGACCTGGTCAAACTGGACATCATCCTTAGGACCAATGAAATAGGGTCTATCATCCCCTTACATTTCAGTTGCTACATGCTCTAAGAGAAGAACAAATCATTCATGACTTCTATTGTGGGATTTCTAAGGTTTGAAGTATATATTGTATCACTTATAAGCTCGCCAACACTGCCTCTTAAGGGACTAATTGCGTTGCATATGTAGCTCCATCCATTCAAGGGTGCACTGCAATGCACTTTTTGACATTCAAGGGTGTGTTGGTCAAATGGGAGCGAAATTATCATTGTTCTGGAATCTCCACATTGCCAGTGCCTTTTAGAAGAGTCCATATGTGTCAAAATTCGAATCCAAGTGTCCATCTAACACCTTTGAACTTGGAAACATATCTTGCCTATTATTAGAAAGTCATTGATTGAGAAACTACCTTCAGTTGCCCTATAAATTGAGCACAGATCCTAGTGCTAGGAGAGGAAGAATTTTGGTAAATAAATGTTGTTGGATTCTCAATTGAGAGAGTGATAGAAGCGATATGCTGTTGGTGGGATGTTGATTGTGATGAGGATGGGATAAAGCGGGAACTGGTGACATCAAATCGATCATTGGTTGTAACCTCCCCCTTATACTCTTTAATAAAGATTTTTTTTCACTTTCCCATATATGTATCTGCTTATGTTTCTATTTCTCATGCAATGGACTCTTGAATTATATATATATTTCATGTTTAATAAATTTAACTGATTAAGATAAATAGGCATCTGTGTATTGCGATCTCTTTGTTTTTCTCTGTTTATACTTGCAAGAATCAATCCGACGATCTAAGTTGGATTCGAGGCTACAAAAAAAGTGACAAAAGGAGAATAGGAAGCGCTTGGATCATAAGTAGGTTCTTTTATCTTTCTGTGTGTCTATTTACTCTTAGAGAAAGTAATACAAAATTCGTTAAACTGTTGTTCTAAGTGAATAACACCACACTTAGAGAATTTGATATATCTGCAGATCATAATTTTGCGTAACAAGGACACAAACTGGAAGTTTTCCGGTCACCGGATTCTGGCCAGCTCCTGCCAGATTCAGGGAAAAATTGTAGGGTCGTTAATTTGACTGCTTCGGTCAAATTAATGAATTTTAAAAAAGGGCCATTTTTGTTATTCATACAAAAAAAATATAAAAAAAGGGTTGACGGGTGGCCAAACCCCGTCGACCCCTCCACATATCATAAAAAATACTATTATATTAAGGGGTCGGCGACCATGACCCCGCTGGACCCCTCGCCCACCTCATAACGACAACATTACCATATATTACAACACCATTGAACACGGGTGGGCGGTGGTTGTTAACCCACCGCCCACCCCTCAACCCACTCATGCCACGTCTATTCGGTGCCAACGGAAGTGGTGGGGCGGGTCGCCCAATGCGGACCCGGCCCCCCACACTTGTACCAAAACTAATACGGCGAGAATTTAAAATGGGTAATGCGCAGTTTTTAAAACAACATTCCGCCTTAATACGGAGGGGGGCAGGGTTTGACCACCTGACCCCCTCCCAAAAACGATGGATCTCTAACCATTCGCCCAACGACTTCCTTTAGGAAGTCCGCCAACATCTTTATTATATAAACTATGCAATTCATAAGTGCGCCTAGGCATCTAGGAGCAGTCACGAAAATCGAGACATTGGAACCATGAGCACTATGCAGGAGGGGGGTGAAACCATGATCTGAGCCATTTTCCAAAGGGTCTAGATTTTCACTTTGTCAAATTCAGGAAAATTTTATATGGATTCTGCACCTCTCGATGCCACGAATCCAACACTGCTATCCATTTCTTCATAATAGGTCTTCAATTTTTGGGCACTTTCAGCCATGGAGGTATAAGGGTGTAATTTTGCTTTTTATACTTGTACTTTCATTTTTTGCCACTTCATGAAAGAGGGCCTCCCCACTATTTGAGCAGCGCCTGGAGACGTAGTCCCTCCTGGAAGAACTCTGATATAAATTTTGTGTCTTCTTGCATGATGTTAATTGGTTCTCTCTTCTTATGTTTATGCCTTTAAAGTTTATTGTTTAAGCTGCCATTTTCACATGTAATTCTTTAACACATTTCAAGAAAAATATTTTTGGATCAAATTGACTCTTTTGCGGAAACAAATTTTACCCTAAGAAATTATATATATCGACCACCAATTAAAAGGTAATTGACACATACCTTCAACAATTATATGAAGGAAGCACTAACATTTTTCACTAAATAATTTAATAGATTATAAATATTAGAAATATTTAATATAATACACTCAAAATAATGACCTTGCTTTCAAATTTTGTTGATTTTCAAAACTTAGGATTAGGTTTCCCACTATTCATCTGAAACTTAGTAAATATAATAGTGAATTGTGTCATGTCTGAAACTTAGTAAATATGACAATGAATTGTGTCATGTTTGGGAAAGGCATCGAAGAGACCACATCAGATTCTCAAAAATTTTGAGGATAGAAATAAGTTATATATATATATATATGAAAACAACAAACAATTTCTTATAATTCTTCAAAAAATTTGTGGATAAAGATGAGTTATATATATAAATATGAAAAACAACAAACAATTTCCTATAGTTCTGCAAAGGGCTTTGTAAAGTTTAATAAGTAACGTCTAATAAGAAAAGTTAATTATATAAAACTTTCAAATCAATAAAATTAAATATCATTTTCGAAATTTGTAACTCCTAAAAAAGTGATGAATTCTGATGTACGAGTCCATGCATTTGTATCTTTCTATCTATGTATTGACTAGAATTTTAAATATATGCATAGAGCATAAAACCCTTCAAGGCGAGTGTATTTTTGGTTTAAAAACAAGTTTACTTGTTATTTTGAGGAAATTGGTAAGGTAAATATTTTCTATATATAAATTAATAATTTTAATAATCAGTAATTGTCTTAAAAGGTGTAAAGAGAAGTTGATAAGATTGTTAAATTGAAATTGTTAAATTGGAAAACTTTTGTTTGAAATTATAATTGTTATATTGGATTTAGGTTAATTGTTGTATTAGATTTAGATTGTTTAGTGTATTTGTGTTAATTTAGTAATACACAATTAAAATAATATTCCAAATATTGAGGTGATGAAAGTCCCATAGTTTTTCTATTCATATCAAACACTTAGTATTGTCATATGCACACTTTTCTTAGCAATAAGAAATGAGATCTTCTTGTCACTTACAAAATAAGATGTGACAACTATTTAAAGGATGATTCTTATATCGCCAACAATGAAAACTTTTATAATTCTACATCATCTAATGGACCGAAAATGCATGGAGCTTTTGTATGAACTCTCTAGTATGGTATTCACCTAATTTTTTACACTACTAACAAAATAATTTTTCAGTTTAAAGGTAAGTGGAACATATTTCCACTCATAAGCAAAGACACCCTTATGGTTTACAATTATGGATAGGCAACACTCATGAGCATCATTTACGTAGATTTTATGTTTTGATCATTATTTAATAGTAAACCAAAAAACATAGACCATGAACCAAAAAAGAAAATTAAATATTTTTAGTATTCAACCAAAAAAAAAACCCACAACCCATTTTTTTAATCCAAATTAAATACTTTTGAAAAATCTTTAACACAAATCAAAGAGTATTTTTTTATTGGAGTTGGGATTTGAAAAACATTTAGTAGATGTATGGAGATTTTGTATGAACTCTCTAGTATGATATTCACCTTATTTTTTACACTACCAACAAAATAATTTTCCACTTCAAAAGTAAGTGAAACATATTTCCACTCATAAGCAAAGACACCTTTGTTGATTACAATTACAGATTGGCAACACTGATGGGCATTATTTGGAAATCATTTACCTAAGTTTTATATTTTCATCATTATTTAATAGTAAACCCAAAAACATAACTCATGACCCAAAAAAAAAACAAATTAAATATTTGGAATATTCAACCAAAAATAAGTCCATAAACCATTATTTTAAATCCAAATTAAATACTTTTGAAAAATCCTTATCACAAATCAAAAAATGTTTTTTTATTAAAATTATGATTTAAAAAAAAATTAATTCATAAAAAAATATAATTAATAATATAATAATATTTTTTACAATTTAATTAAAATCAAATCGAAAAACAAAAGATTCCATTACAAATAATTTTCTTTTAATTCATAACAAATATAATTAATAATATAATAATATTTTTTACAATTTCACTCAAATCAAATCTAAAAACAAAATATTCCATTACAAACAATTATCTTTCCAAATTTTAAATAATAAAATAAAATATTAAAATATATATTCTTTTTACTTTTAAAGCTTTTTAACACTAAATTACATAATATGTACCGGTATATTATAGCATTTATATATACAATCATAAATAAGTTATATTTGTTTATATAGAGCAAAGAAAAAACACTTATCTATATATATATATATATATTTCTTTGTAAATATATATTTTTGAAAAATAAAATATTAAAATGTATAATTTTTAACACTACCTTACGTAACTTATATATACTACTTTCATATATATAATTATTAAATAAGTAATATTTTTTTATATAGGGCAAAGAAAAAATACTTATCTTATAAGCAAAATACCGATATATAAAAGATTCTTTGTACATATAAAGAGATATATATGATTCTTTGTAGATGTATATTTTTGAAATCCACGTCAATTAGGCAGACCTACTAGAGAGACTGGTAGATTATTTAGAATATAGTAAAGTTTAAAATCAAGTGTAGCTACATGTTTTCAATGTAGATAGTTAAGGTATTTCTCTGGTTGGTGAAGTAATGGTGATCTTGCCCATCAGGATTCGATGACCCTTTACATTAATCTTGATTATTAATTGGGTTCAAATTAGTTATTAATGTGTTATTAAACTTTATGTATAATTTTTGCAATATGAAAAATATTCTGATTTATATAATGCATTAGGACAAAATTAAAAGATGTTCCAGTTCTTTATAAACATAACATGCATTTGTTTTTGAGATGTGAGGCATGCCTCCATATTAACCATTACAAGAATTTTGCCTTCTCATACTTGTTATTATCATTTACAATTCCATCCTCTCAAAAGTTTAATCTAGTTAGATGATTAGAATAAAAAACAGATAAACAATGTCATATGTAAGCAAAAATAAAACAACAATCCTCTATCCTTGCTTCCCTTTGTAAGGGATATAACCTGTCAATTTATCCAAAAACTATGTTGCATTATACCACTGTTATATGAAATTAACCTTCTCCACTGCTCCTGGTCCATTTGAGTTGAATAATTCGTAATGCATTTCACCAAAAGCTCCATATAGTCCTCTTTTTGATAGGCGATCCGCTTCATTTTTTTTTTCCCTGTAGATATGAAAAAAATATGGAAGTGAAATTTATTTTTAAAGCATAAATTCTCTCAAGCCAGTGAGATAACAAACCCGAGTTTAGTGAAGTTTTCATATTCATATGGTTAATAAGGACTTTAGAGTCCCCATATACCCATATCTTTTCCATGTATAACTGGTTGGAAAACCACAGAAGTCCCCACAAAGCCAAACACTCTGCCCTCATATTCGTGCCCAACCCCGCACTCTAGTAAATTTTATAGTGGCACGCAGGAGAAATCATTAGCCAAGCACCACAGCCACAAATTGAATTTTGTGATGCCCCATCAAAATAGCCAGCAGGATAGTGTACTTCATATGAGCGAAGTCTTTTAGATAAATCACTAGGTGGCTTCTGTCTGATTTTTAGATTATCCCAGGAACTATATATCTGCATACAAGTTCTTACAACAGAACAAGGTTGCCCCTCAAATAGCTTTCTTCTTCAAGCGCACCAAATATAGCAATGGAAAAGAATGGGGATAGCTCTAAAATTTTTACTTTTTTGGAGCCACCACCTGATGCTTTCCTCCGTTGTCCTATATTCAGGAATTTGTATTTGTAATTGGGTGCATAATAAGGCAAGAGTCTCCCTTGCAAAAGTACATAGATGAAAAAGGTGTATGTTATCTTTAGTCTCTTCTCCACATAATACATACAACCCTGGTCCTTGTCAACCACTTCTTTGCAAATTTCTCCATGTTAAATTATTATCTCTCCACACTAACCATATGAAAATGACCATCTTCACTTAAACTTTAACCTTCCGCATGACCTTAAACCAGCAATCTTGTTCTTGATTAAGCTTTCTGTTTATTAAATCAATGTATACTTCCTTTGATTTCAAACCTCCCTGAGTTGATATACCTCCCTAGGATATTTTGTCACCCATTGATATACCTCCCTAGGATATTTTGTCACCCATGTTTTCCTTTCTGAGTCCTAAAGCTCTTAATGAATCACTATGTTCCATTCCACTTCTCTCCTCCCACTTAATCCCATCGTGGTGAATGACTTCCATCTCGGTTTTCACATTAATTCACATTAAAAATTTCAAAAGTATTTCAGGAAGAAAGTCACGTCAAATTTAAACATGAATTTCTTAATCCAAAAGAAATACACATAAACCAGATTTAAATTTGACATATTGCTCGCTAATGACTTGAATTATGAATACAATTTACAATCATATTTTATTTTAGATGGATTATTATAAGTTGGCACGATGTCGAATTTGAACGCGGGAGGGACACTCGTGGATCTGCCGGGGTAGGCAAAGCATGAAGATCACGAGAGTCCTATTAGCGTGGCGTGTTTTTTGCAATTGGCATGGCTAGGGCCCACCGCTGAACTAAAGGTTGCATTACCTCCCACGCTAAATTCGAAACCACAAGCGTTTACCACCACATAAAGGGTTGTGGCGCGGCTTATTTCCTCTGCGATAGGACCATAAATGCGCTCAGGCAGGAAATTCCCACCGCAGGATGATCTACAATTGTAATCTGACGGCGGGCATTTCCTACCTTGGCGCATTTATGGGCCTATGGCAGAGGAAATAAGGCTCGCTGTTGGGTTGTACCCCACACCAATTTCTGACAGGTTTTGAGAATGCATAGGCTGGTTTTGGATCCGATCAGTGATCCATGGGGTAGATATTATATGAAAGATTAAATTGTGAATGATTTAACTAGATAATTTTATTTCCACGATATATTGAATATCGCAAAATTCCAATGTATAAATCACTAATATTTTTCATAAACATTTGAAAACTTACTACTTTAATGGCTTTCATTGAGAAAGATAGGTACAACCCGAATCATAAACATAAACATTTGACTGATCAATACTTTGGTCCCAATTAATATCAACCACCTATAACTTCCATTGAGAAAAATAAGTACAACCCAAATCATAAACCTTGGGAGCTTACTACTTTTACTTTTACTTTTGCCCCTCATTGATATCAACACGTACAACCCAAATAACATTGCTATTCGTAAATAATAAAGTATATCATAAAGTGTATTGTAATTTTTTAATAAATGTCTACCCTGAAGTCATGCCTCGAGATTGTTCATAAACATAATGCTAAATATTGATCGTAAAAGACGTACAAACTAAGTTCCCTTTGCTTTATTGTTGCATTAAATCAATATATTATTATTATTATTATCTAATTTTAAGGCCTTGATCAAGAGAGACACCAAATTTTGTATGAGACTTCCTTGTTTGTGGGACAAGGGACTCACTTTCGTGCAACGATTTGACTGCTAAGTCTACGAAGGCATACATACTCTACCCCTCACTGATTTTGAACTTATGACCTCTTAGGAGGAAACACGTGCTCTTAACCATAAGGCCCACTCAAGTTGTATAATTACTACCACCTATCCTTCATAATTCACAAAAGATAATTTAAGGACTAAAACTGAGGACCTTCTATAGGACTAAATCTGAGGACCTGCTCCCTAGATTTCCTTTGCAACTTACTGTCCTTTCCGATTTTATAATTTGCAAACTTCTCAAAGTTGTTCCTGAAATGACCCACAAGTTTGAGCAGCGTTTCTCTGTATGTCGTCTTGTCAAGCCACTGCAACCACACTGTATAACACTGAATCATCTACATGGCTTACAAAATTAGAACAAAAATCGCACCACACCATAGAAAACCGAATCAATCTTGAGGGCTCTGAATATTAGGAACGAAAATTGTGGGTTAGCAACTTACAATATTTTATGGAGGAAGAATCTCAGAGGGAATATAATTAATAGCATTTGGGATTTCAAATCCAAATAAATAGGTTTTTGAGTAATCGACGTCAATGGAATCAATGATCTTTCTCATGTGCCGCAATTTTATTCTTCACCCCACGCCATAGCTGCAAGCACAAGCAACCCATTATCCACTGCAAAATCTTACCTACTTTACCAACCTACTATTTTATGAAAAAAATAGAGGAAATGAAGGATAAGTAAGTGTCACATGCCACTGGACCAGCCGGTGTTGACGAGCTAGCCTGTTGCGTCGTTCTTTTGCATTTTCTCAGATATCATGGTTGCATACCTTGTAGGATGTAGCATAATGAATGCAGTGCCGAAACAAGTAGAAAATGTAGCTTGAGGCTCCTTTGTGTCATCCTCTGTGCTTGCTACGTGTCCACTCATCCATATTTGGAATGCCCTGGAGAAAATTATCTTTTAACATCTAAAATTCCATCACCTCAGCGATGAAATATTGTTCGACATCTAAAATTTCATAACCTCAGCAACAAAATATTGTTCAAAATCATGAACATTTTTCATCTACATTAATGCATCTTCTGGTAATGAAGGTTCCAAATCAGATCAGTATAGCATTTAATTGTAACAATGCAGACGAGGGTTCGACGAGAACTCTCCGCTCATATCTGAAATTCCCACCATTTCGTCATAACTGAAGACCATGACGCTACAGTTAAACACATGTTAATGAAGTGGAATAGATGAATACCATGATGAAATACTCTTAAACACATGTCAATGAAGTAGAATATACGTGAGAAACTTTGCCTGCTATCAATTTGTCTCATCGCACTGCCATCCAAGGAAAAAGTGTCAAACTACAGTGAAAAAGATAGACAAAATTTGGAGGTGGACTAATTCAAAAGGAAGGCTTATCGGCCTAATTATATTAATATATTAATTTTAATTTGAATTCAAATTTAAATTTAATATATAAAATAATTAGAAGGTTGTTGATATAAAGTGATAAGATTTATTATATTTTAGTTATTAATTAATAAAAATGACGAAAGTGAAAAAACAAACAGCGTTATGCCCATGGGTACACTCACTGGCTCTGTAGTGAACGCCATGATGATTTTGGATGAAGATGGTACATTTCTGACTGCCATGACGATTTTGGATGAAGATGGTACATTTTCTACTACAATTTAGTTTATTGTCACTTTTAATATGCTAGTGTTGTCTTTTTTTTTTTTGTAAATAGTAGGAAAATCTAATATAATTTGGTTGTCAAACCAATAGTGAGACAATTATCATTATCTGTAAATGTAGATTGACTCATCACAGTTATTCAAGGATAACCATGCCACCTATAATTATCTATTAGGTGGTTTGTAAGGGGGCAAACTTTCACTTTTTGCAGGATGTCCCTAGGTCTCTAGTCATTAACTTGTTTCCTTACCTCAAAGGAGAAAGATGAGCTCTTAGCCAAACAAAAGTATTTTTAGGGCATACTCTAGATCCAACGAAAATTATCACTTTAAAGGTGAAATTTAATTATTTGATATTTTTTTTTCTTAATAAATATGAATATATCTTGTCAATTTTAATAGAATTTTTGTAAGAAATTGGTGAAAGTAGAAACATGAGTTCTGTAATATACTTTGCAAAAATTCATCGGAATTGTAAATGTGATTTTTTTCAATCTATATTTTTAAATTCTCAAAGAATTTTAGAATTATTAAATTCATTTATATATTAAAAATATACATTTTAACAAATTTTGTTCACTTTGCAAAAACTTATTGGAATTATAAGTGTGGATTATTTTAATTTGTATTTAAATTACTCCACACACACACACACACACACACACACACACACACACACACACACACACACACATATATATATATATATATATATATATATATATATATATATATCACAAAAATGTTTTATATATAATTCTGGTAACCATCATAAAAACAAATATAGAATTAATATTTATATATAAAACTCTATTCTAAAAATTTGGTTTAGTTGGGAAATATCCATGGCCTAGTTTGATATAGGTAAAATAATTCCCGGCAATCTCTGAAAGCACTTTCCTTAAACATCCATCACTGGTGGATGAGGGAGAAGGCATTTACCTTGAGATACATTAATATTTTAGCTATTGAAAAACCATTTTATTAGAATGACACGCCTACATGTTTATGTCGTTTTTGTATGGAAAAATTAATTGAAAAGTGTTGATATGCCTAAATATTTAATCATCTCTTTAAGGAAAAATTAATTAAAAAACCTATTACATTCTTTTTTTTCCAGAAGAAAAAACAACTGGTTTATATTTTGTACACAAACAATAAATCGGTTATCATACTTTGTCATTCTTTCCACCGATACATCATTGACCATTAGAGTTCTATTCTATTCTAATATCATTAACCTATATATTTTCATCATAACACTTTTACATTGTTTCTGTCCAGCGTTGCTGAGATACCAAAAAAGCAAAAAAGAAAAAAGAAAACCATAAAACAGTCTTTTATACTTTCCAGCTCTTAGTAAAAGACCTTTTGCCGGATCAATATCTTTTGAAACCATACACCATTATATCCAATCATTGGAGACTTGAAACCATGGTTCATAGTCCTAATACCACAAAAGAAGAAAATCCATATAGCACTCTGAAACCTCCAAAAAAAATTTCAAGTCAAAAGCTTGGGAGCTCCAGATCCTGTGTTCAACTTGCTGGAGAAATTCATCATTGGATAATCTTGTAATTTGTCTCATGTTGGGGCATATAGAAAGGGACGAGAATAAAAAAACCACGGTAGCCATAAGCCAAGAGAGGGAAAATGCCACTCTCTACACCTTAACCTACAAAATTGAAAAGAGGAATAGAAAAAATAATAGTGCCTCTTGCTCCTTGTCCATTGGCATTAAACAACACATAATGCATCTCCCCATATCGACCAGATAGAACCATCTTAGATAGCCAGTCAACCTTAGATTTTTTGTCTCTGTAGATGTGGGTAAATGATATAGAGGAGAACTTTGAGCGCATCTCCTTGATCCTTTCCATCCAACCCTCTAGCTGAATAGGGTTCAAACTGGTACCTTTGTTGAGATGGTCGATTAGGACCTGCGAATCCCCATAAACAAAAATGGAGTCAATGTAGAGGTGATGTGCAAACCATAACAGTCCCCAAAGAACTAGATACTCTGCCCTCATATTTGTACCATTTCTACCCACCCAATGAATTTTATAATGGCACATAGGGGAGAGCATCATCCAAGCTCCACAGCCACATTTAGAGTTTTGTACCGCCCCATCAAAAAACCCAGGAGGGTAGAGAATCAGATGTGGGCGGTTTCTCATAGAAAGATCTCGTGGATATTTTTATTTAATCTTCGATTCCCCCAATAGCTACAGAATCTGATTGCTGACCAAGAGAGGATGGCTTGGTTTGCCATCAAACAAGCATCTATTTCTGCTAATCCACATAAACTAGTGATAAATGATGGGCATAATCCGAAAATATTTTTCTTGTCTGCCCACCATTCATAGCAGATTGATGCACTTTGAAAGATTGCTGTGGTAATGTTTACTTTATTACTAACCAAATGCATTTCTTCCTTAGAAAAATAACATTCATAGAAGAGATGTGTATTGTTTTCACCAGCCTTCATACAGCGTCGAAAAATCCCAGGCCCCACAATACCTCTCTTTTGTAAATTGTTCCAAGTGAGGTTCTTATCTTGCCATTCTAACCAGAAGAAAATGATCATCTTGGATTTCACTTTCAGCTTCCATAGACCCTGAAACCAACAAACCTGTTGCATCCCCAATTTCTTCTTCATCATGTCTAGGTATGTTTCTTGAATCACTATTTGACTTTTTTTAGAGTTCCTCCCAAGACAACTCGGTCCCCCCTACTATTTTTAAGCATTCCCATGCCTCTTAAGTACTCACAATATGAAGACCATTCATCCCTAGAATAGTCTGGAATCCCCAAATAACTTGTAGACTGCCAAATAGGAAAATTTTCCTGCCAATTGAAAATTTGTCACAAAAAGAATAACCCTTTTTGGTGAAGGAAATAAATCAACTCTCGGGTGACTTTGCTGTTAACCAGATTGTCATCGAGGCCAGGGTCTCTAATAAGGATCTGGCCACCATTACCAAATCGCCACCTTAGATTTTCCATGAAAATAGGCCATATTTTTGTGAAACCTATCCATATAGGCGATCCCTTGCACATCTGTGTGTTCTCTTGTTTGTATAATACCTCCAGTGACTTATTATTGAAGTATTTGAACTCCATAATCTCCTTCCACACCCCTGGCATATGAAGACACCTCCAAAGTGATTTCATCATAAGGGCCTGACCAAATGTAACCAAATCCAGAAACCCCCACCCTCCAAGATATTTGGGCCTTGTAATCATCTCCTATTTCGCCAAATGAAAAGAACCTTTACCCAGCACACCATTCCAGATGAAATCCGCCATGATGTTGTGAATTTTCTTTATTATCTTCATCGACATGTAATATAAATGTGCCCACTATACTATGAGCTATTGTAAAACTTCCTGAACAAGGACGAGTCTTCCACCTCTTGTTAGCCATTTTCTTGAACATACCTGTATCCTTTTCTTACACCACTTCAATATCCAAGACCAATATGAGGCCAGATATCTAGAAGCTTTCAGATGGAAGCCGAGGTAAGTGATGCATGTATCAAAGTGAGATAATTAGAAATCGAAAAGGTTGCTAACGAACTCCAACATTTCAACAGAACCATCCAGATGGTAGATGCAATATTTACCATTATTTGCCTCCAAACTAGATGCTGTACAAAACAACCTGAAAATAGAGTATACAACAATCCAACACCTTTTAATCAGAAGCCCAAAGACAAGGAAATCGTCAACAAAGAAATTGTGAGATATGTCTCTCATTCTGGAAATTCGAATGCCCCTAAATTCACCCCGATCCACAACATGTTTAATGTTAAGGCTGAATGCATCCATAACAAGAATGAAAATAAGGGGAGAAAGGGCACAACCCTGTCTTAGGCCTCTCCACTGATGGAAAAAATCATATGTTGAACCATTTATTAATACAGCTAAGGAATAAGATTCAACACAGCCCATGATCCACTCAATCGATCCACAAGCCATGCCAATCTTATGTAAAATGAGTCTAAGAAATCCCCAATCTATTCTATCATAGGCTTTACTCAAATCGAGTTTCATCACCACAACTTCAATTTTCTGAGATTTAATGGAATGAAAAATCTCTTGTGTAATAGCAACCACATCATGTATGCACCTGCCCAGTAAAAAGCCTGATTGTTCAAGTGTTATGTAGCGTGCAAGTATGGCTTTCAACCTTTCCGCAATAAGCTTTGAAACAATCTTATACAATGTTGCAAAGAGAGATTGGCCGGAAATCTTCGAAGGATCTGGATGCTTTCTTCTTTGGGATTAAGGCCAAGAACGTAAAGTTAATGCCACCTAAGAACTTACCAGAAGTAAAAACCTGCTACATTCAGTCATTCTTATTTTTATTACAGATTTTGAAAAAATTTAAAAGTATATTTAAAAAAAATTAATTCACTATAATCATATTGCCCAAAATCACAACACTTCCTACCGACATATTGACAACTATTAATAACTCAAAAGTGGTTACCCAAGTTCTCAATATTAACGAGACAAGTTGCAGAGCAGCAAGTCCCTGTCATAGTTGAATAGTTTTTCCATAGTTGAATAATTTCGAAGAGCACCTTAAGGTAGAAACTCAGTTCGAATGTCTTTAAAATAAATTAAATATTCTTATATACAAAAATCAGCCAACAAACCATATGTATAAATTATGCAAAGTACAATTCACCCTTTTGACTACTACAAGTCCATAAAAATCAAAGGTTCTCAAAAATGCATTAATGCATAAGAATCACAATGCCATTAGTGCAATGAAAATTGTGTCACACAATCTTAAGCCTTCACTTAAGAACTGTAAATTTATTACAATACTTTTAATCATTAAATATCACACCAACTCTGTGTCTCATATTCAAACATATAGAAATTATGATATAAATAATACACTTCTATGTATTTGTTTTGAGATGACCATATATGAATTTCTGCTAACTTTGTGCCTCATATTCAAACATACAATTCAAACATATAGAAACTATGATATAAATAATATACTCCTATGTATTTGTTTTGAGATGACCATATATGAATTTCTACGGGAAACAAAAAGCATACAAATTTAATGAGTAAATTAAGGGAGAACAAGGGTAGGATTTGTTATTGCTTTGCTCTCTTAACCTTGGTTATATTGTGAGATCTATACATGTTTCGAATTAGTCAATCTCTTCTGTAACTTAAAACTGCATAGGTATATTAGTGTTTGAATTTGAAGAATTGCATAGATATAAGCTTTTGAATTTGAAGAACCAACTTTATTTATAGATCCGATTGCGGAAAGAGAGTTATTTCATCTTTACATTGTTAAATTAACACTTTTTGGCAATTCCAGCACATTATATTATGAATTGATGGCTCTAATATCACAAATACATTGCCAATTGAAATATTGTATTGTATTCTTAGCTTGTCGCGTCTTCATTCTCTTGTTGAAAGGATGCATAGAAGTACTTAGCGGATTCAACTTAATTATAAATGGTGGCTTCTGTGTTGACTTTGACATGATTTTTTCCTTCTGCAAATTCATTTTCACAGGAAATATTGGTCAAAAACTATAATGCCCAATTATTTTTCACAAACTTTGTTGAAGGACAATATTCACCGCTAAACCTTCAGAAAATAACTTGATAGATGTATATGTACCAACCAAAACTCAAGTTCATAATGAAATATTATATTCAAGATTGAATTACTTTAGGCTCTATATACATTTGCAAATTGCAAAAGGTAATTTTTTTCTTACATTTTAATTTCCTTACATAACTTTATTTTATTCAAATTCTTGATGGTTGTCTGCTATGACACTAAAGGGGGTGGGAAGCACAATGGAAAAGAAGATGTTTGACCTTCTAGCGATGAAACACAACTTGAGTTAGGCACACAACACTTGTATGTGGCTCGCACTAGCAATGGTACGCATCGAGAGATCCACCATTGGATTTCTAGGATTTGATCCAATGGTCAGCGTGGATTGTGGTTCATTTTGGGTAACTACCCCACTGCACTCCTGATTATCATTTTCTCTGCCCAGCCTATAGAGCCAAGCTCTGCCGTAGTTACTCAAACCCTAGCTCAAATTACATGTATTTGTTACGACTACCACATAGACAATGCAAATGACTATGAATACTCTCCTTCCGTTATAAATTTCAGTTTTTTGACTTAGTGACTATAAAGATGATGTTCCACAATAGTGTTGGTGCTCAGCTCATTTTGCTCAGCTACAGGTAAACGAAAAGAAAAGAAAAAATTATTCTTGATTACAGTTAGTTCTTAATTTACCTGCCCCATTTTATTTGCATTTTGTTTATTGTTATTCCTTTAATAAAAGATCGAGGTCCTGTTTCAGTTCTGCGATCCTCCAGGTATGATGGTTTCATTGTTAGTTCTTTATGGAACTCTTATGTTTCCCTTTTGCCTTATTGCACCAATAATTGGGTACTTTTCTGGTTATAATCTCTATTGGTTATAATCTTTGCATGTAGGTTTTCACTTGCTAGGAATTTCTTCTCTATATCGTATGTTTGGTTTAGGTTTCGCTTCTTTATTGGGTTCAAATTCTCATATTACAACTTTTTTTTTTAGGTTTCCCATTTCTTTTGTCTGGTATTTCTTCAAGTCCCTTTCATTGTTTTCCAAAGCAGTTTACAACCTTTCAGTTTTAGGATTTTTCATATTATCTGACAATCTTCAAACAACTCGCCAACTCAAGGAACCAAAGCACTTCCAAGGCTTACCATGCCCCCTCTTGTGCAAATTGATTCCAAGCTCTTGGAGACCTAACAACCTTCGAAACCACTAGTGAAGGAACAAAGGATCAAATTTCTCCGCAAAACCCCGAAGCAGCTTTAACCGAACAAAGCAAAAGAACAGGCCATCGTTGCTTTAAAACAGAGCAATAGAGCAAGGAGAATGATTCAGAACTTCACACAACATTGGAGAAAGACAATTGGAAAGGAAACGAAAAATGATTGGCAAGGAAACAAAAATGGATTGGTCTTAAATGTTGGAGCCTTTGAACCACAAAATCCAAGGCTCGTTCATCGCTCTCCTCCTTTGCAGGCTAAGTTATGTGCTTCTTAAGTCGAATTACTCGCATTGCTAAGATATTTTACTTCTATATGTTTTTCATTCAAAGGGTAAGACGACTCAATCTCGAGCCCTCACTATTTTTTCAAGTAAATGTAGTTCTTTCCCTCAAAAAAATTTCAGCTAGCTGAGCTTTGTTATAATTTAATAGTGTGTTTGTTGTTACTGAATTGAGATAAATCAAGTTTATCTACTGTATATCATCTACCGACCTTATATATCAAGTAATTATTTACAGGTTATATATTCCTATATAAAAATTCTCAATACTCTTGATTTTGTGCGTATTAATGTCCAACATGATTCGGAAAGAGCTGAGGAATATTATGGGAAGGCCATACTATCCAATCCCAATGATGGATTATATGCCCATTTCCTATGGAATGCCCATTTCCTATGGGATGGATCATATGCCCATTTCCTATGGAATGTGCAAGATCGATAGTTACATCTTTGCTAACCAAACCAGAAGAAAAAGACTAGGTACTGTTCTTTGAACAATTGATGTATAGCTCAACCTACAACAGATCAAAACCAACCACTTGCTACTAGGTGCTCAACCCATAGATCCACTAAAAATTTACTAAAAATTTATAGAGAACCATTTTCAGTTCCATTAAATTTAAGAAATACTGGAATAATTAGTGAACAGTAAACCATAGTAATATTGCAATAGTAGTAACCAAAGTAATATTGCAAAAATAATAGTAATCCAATAAGATACAATTATGCTTCAGTGATGAGGGTTCCGCAAAACTACAGACTCCTAGCAGGTTGTCGCCGCCATATACAGAGTTTTATGAAGCAGCAGAAGAAACATGTACAAGGACTTACAAGATTGTTATTGTGCCATCACTGAGTGAAACCGCATTCAACCCCAGGTGGCAGAGATAACAGAGATAATGACATGTGGGCGGGAGTGCATGCAAATAGCCACTCTCCTCTGAAACATATAATGTAAACCACTTTTTAAAGCTGGTGTAAAATGTTTCGAATGCCTTTAGTGGCCTTGAAAAAAGACCAAATAAGACCTCAAAGATTTTAAAGCTTTTGGTTGGTAACCCTCCTCGACATTTAATAGGATGAGGAATTCCAAAACATTTCAATTACGAGAGTCCCTACATGGACTAATGATTACCCGAGTTCTCTTCATGTTTCTCTTCTTAGTCAACAGGATAGAAATTACATGTAAGATAAAACAAACTCCCACAAACAATCAATTCATAGAATTCATTTCCTTAATTATCATTTACTCCAGGCGGAGGGCCAGTTAAAATAGTTTTGAATAGTGCACAAGAGAAAGGCTGATTGCTGTAGCCAACACTAAGTCAAGCTATATAGCTTGAATACTGGCCATATATCAGGATATAATACATTTATAAATGGCTAGAAATCACCCTATTCGAGGCTCTTATGAAAAGACATTTGAGGAGAAAAGATAAAGCAGCCTAGAGGCTACTTGTATTCTCAGAGTATGGAGAAGATAGTTTGCAACAGTACAAGAATTGCCATCGCTAACATACCTACAAATTTCCAGGTCGGTGAGAAACGCTCCTTCACGAACTGGGCAATCAACACCTGCAACTTATTGCTGTAGTGATCCATCACATCATCTTGCAGTTTCGCCAACACACCTTCCCGGGGAAGGGTGATTCCGCTGCACAGACAATTGAAGAGCTTGGCGACCTCTGCGTCAATCCCAAGGTAGTTTTTAACGATTCCGATATTTCTGAGCAGAGCCACGTCTTTTTCCGTGTGGATCAGGTTGTTCATCAAACACAAGTAACACGAAACGTAATTATCTCCAGAGGCATGGCATAGCTCAAGAGCGGTGAAGTTTCTGTATTGTCAGGTAATAGTCCCAATTGACCAGTCACGGTTCCAATTGATCGGAATTTAGATGCTCTCAATTGATATTTAAACGATCTCCATCGATATTCAGATGATGGTATTTTTCCCATCGACCTCCGCAACGCTAAATGTTTCAGAGAGAGCACGCCACCTGCTATGAACTGTGTTTCTTTTTATACAGTCTGTAGCTTTTGTTATGGACAATAAAAGCCAGAATGTTAAGTCAATCCTGTGTGAATGAGATGAAAATTTCCTTGTCTCACTTCAATCGGGAATTAATAAACGCAACCATCTAATGGAATCTCAACGAAAACCTTTCATATCACTCGTTTTACTCGAGAGTCGAGGCTTCATAACCACCCACCACAGTCTACAAAGGCAGCGTAGAAAAACAAACCACTTTTATGGATTTATTTCGAAATATGAAAGATAATCCAATAAGAATTCATAGAAAAATCAGGTCCACCAGAAATAATTGAAAAAAACAAGTCAATAGGAAATAAGAAAAAGAGTAAATACAAAAGTCGACATATTGTCGACTTTGACTTAACTATGGCATTTATGTATGATGGCTCATCGAATAGACATGGAAAATGAAAATTTAAGAACCAGTCAGAAATAAGCAAACAATTCAAACTATTTTATTATAAAGACAACACAGAAAACATGACTTTCCACTTGCATATAATGAAGTCAAAGAAGCGAAACACGTGTTACGTGAATCGAAAGCCCCTAAATGGATGGACATGGACATAAAACTGAAAGAAATTGAAATATCAACAAAAGATAGACCAATAATTGACCATTTTTCTGTCATCTAAATGTTTCTTTTTTACCTTTAATTGAGTATTTAATATTATCATTCTTTTTTACTTTTAATTGAGTATTTAATATTACAATTTTTATTGTATTGTAAAAATGTAATTACTATATTGATATTTAGCTGTTCTTAAGTGTAATTTAAAAAAAAAAAATGAATTTTACAGAAATTTATTGAAATCACAAGTTTGATGAGTGAACTCTTTACAATCAAAGTGTCTAAAGGGTTTTAAGGTGATGTGTTGATTCCAATAAAAAGCTAGTTTAAACAACCCAAATCAAGATATGACCATACATGTTTTCCTTGCATTTCGGCCAAAAATATATGGGAAACTCCAAAAAGTCTCACTTAAATGCAACTCCTATTCATATTCAACATTTGGTAAAAGGTAACAAGAGAGGCAATTAGAGTGTAATTAGTTATTTTTTTCCTTTTTTTATAATTAATTAGGTCAAGAGGCACTCTATAGCTCATAGGGGAGTTGTTGCAATATCTATAGAATGGAACATTAAATCCAATAATAATAACAAGGGGTTCAAGCTTTTTCATTATTTGAGAATGCTTTATTTCCACAAGTGTTTCTACAAGCCGCATCTATGTTTGCTTGTGTTGCATTTCTATTTACTTCTGAGACTCAATTGCTATATTTGGTAAGTTTGATTATACAATTTCAATTCATTTGAAGGAATTTTAAAGATCATTATGCAAAGTGTGAAGTTGGCTTTTCACTCTACACAATGAAAGCCACCTATGAAACTAAATAGTGATAGAAAGTCATAGTAATAGTGATAGAAACTAGTATTGTTGTGAAAAGAGAAGGAACAATATAAAGAAAACAATTATCAATATGTTTAGCTTAAATCCCGATCAAAGGATGCACCATGTCTCTATGTTTTACATGCAAATCATTTAACTATAGAAAAATTATTTTTTGGCTTCATTCCTCTCCAAGAGGACTTTCCCTAATAGGTCTTTCTTAAGCCAGTATAATTCAATAGTGTAGAGAAATTTATTTTTTCTTCCTCCAGTATGGATAGTGTCCAACACCTAATCAGTGACAAAAGCCAGTATCTTTGCATTCGTAAACTCATCTTTGTCTAAAATGATGTCTTTCACTATTCATCTGATTTCCTCTTGTATATTTACAAGGGTAGGAGGTGGAAGAGTATGGAAACAATGTGGGCTAGAGTGCAGTCCAAAAAATTCCCTTCCTTTTGGATGGTCACACCACACCTATTGTGTGCACACTAGCATGGCATGGTGGGGTGACAGGTAAATATGTTCCTATGAGAAGGGTGGTTACTTGACGCACAAAAGGCCTGAATGAAAGAACAATGACCCCTAACCATGCTTCTGACCTGATCCAGGTACTAATTGTTTCTAGTCACTGGAGTGGCCTAATCGTTTAGCTAGGATGATGGGGTGAGGCTTGTCTAGGGAGAAGATATATGAAAATCAACCTGAGAGCACCCTTGATTGACAAGGCAATCTGCTACATTTTTTCCAACTTGGTGAACATGGGAAGAGACCATAATAGGAAGCCGAGGGAGAAGGAGAAAAGTTCTTGCTATGTAGTTTTCCAACCTCCAATTTGAATTGAGTATTTTAGTAGAGGCCCCAATGAGTAATTTTTTAAAGATTGCAATGACTAGTATAGAGTCTTCTTCCACCACGAGTTTGTAGAGGGCTTGTTGAATGGAAAACTACAAAACTTTTCTCCAATGTAAATAATTTTGTTTCATTATTGGTGTTGTAGCCCGTTTTCCCCACATAAAAAAAGAGTTTGACCTGTGTGATCTCAGAAGAGACCTTTATATCTACCTATGCATGGGTCTCTTTTGGAGGCTCCATCAAAGTTAAGCTTAAAAGGACCTAGATATGGGGGAGACCAGAAACAAGGAGACAAAAGGGAGGGGGAGGATAAGGGAGAGGGGAGTGAGAGAGGAAGAAGAACAAAAGTTGATCTTAGCAAGAATGGGCATACATAAAGGAGAGGAGGATCAGTCATACAAGGACTAAGGAGAAAGTAGGATAGTTTCATGTATATGAAGCAAAATTATGGACCGAACATAATCCAATAAGGAGGAGGCATTTTGGAAAATTCAAAGATGTTTCTCCTTCCAAGTGAGCCAAAGAAGGAATGTGGGGAGAAGAAACCGAGCTTGATTAACAATGGGATTAACGAAGGAAAAACCTTTCCAATCTTTGATTATTTTTAAGATGTCTGAGCAGTGTCAATCAGATTGACCAAATAGTTGTGCCATCTTTTTCCAAAGATCTTCCACTAAGGGGCATGAATTGAATAAGTGCTCCATTTTTTCCTTGTCTAAGTGGCATAGACAAAATTGATATGGTCCCTCAAATCCTTTGGATATGATGTAGTTCCAAGTAAGGGCTTGGTTCATTTCCAACAACTAGATGAAATGGGATATCTTGGACCAAAAACTCTCTATCTATATTTTTTCCACATTGATTGGGAGGGAAAATTATGATGGCTTGAAACCAAATAGTGGGATTCCTTAACTGTAAATTCCCGAGTGGGTTTATATACTCATATAATCTTGTCCCTGCCTTCCATGACTAGAATTTTTTTCTTTTGGAGTTATTGTTTAAGGTTAGACCAATATGTTGGAGAAATATTGGGGTCCCAATTCCTCATGGTTTTCCAAATTATCAAAGGCGAGTCAACATGTTGTGGAGACCAAAAATCAACGACCATGTTGAGGTTTTGGGATTTGATGAGGGTTTCTATCTCTTAATATTTCACCCATCGTACCAACTTAGGGAGTTTTTGTGCACGAGTCTTCCTAGAAGAAAGTTTATTTGGCTTCTCTTGTCTCCCAAAACCAATGTTATTGTATAATAAATATGTTGTTGTTAGTGAAATTCCAGATGGAGGATCTTGCGATATTGTTTTTCTCCTTCAAGTGTTATTGAAGGGATAAACTGGGGCTATATTTCTTATTATAAAGTTGTTTCCATAGTTAGTCCCCTCCTTAAATCAATCTCTACCACAACTTGGCACCTAGCAATTGATTGAGGGTTTCAAGGTCCCTTAGCCTTAATCTCCTGTTTAACTTTAGAAGTGTTGGGGCCTATTTTTCTCTCTTTTTGAGACCTTATTTTGTTATCTTTTATGATACCATACTCTATTTTGACCCTTTTGACACCTTAAAAGTCGGCCTTATCTTGATGAAATAGTCCAAGTCAATGAGTGGAAGTAAGGTCACAAATTAGGCCTATTTTCATATTTCTTTGATTGATCTAGATAGATGATAAGTGAATTTATATTATATTGCTAAAATTGGTTGTAACTATACTAGAATTAATAAGAATGAAGATAATAACTAACTGGCATTGGCAAATCAACATTGATATTTTTTTTTCACCTGACAGTTGTTCGGTACTTGGTTCTGTACCTAATTCAGTGCCACTTTCCATAAATTCGGTACTAGTCAACTGAATAATGTTTTCTAAGCAACAAATTTATCCTCTCGTACTTATTTCAACAACAACTATAACGTTCTCTCCCAAGAATAGTACTACGACATATCTTCATGGATATGTTAGAATGGATTAGTGATCTTTAAGATCTGACTTGTCTTAATTGAGTCCAAATCATATCAACTTGTATTGTTTTCTTGTTTATTCAGTTAGAGTTATCTTTAGGATATGATATCCTTAAAAGGGGTGATTATCAGTACTACGGGTTTAGCAAGAGAAAGAAGAGAAAAGAGAAGAGAACATTAATTGTGGAACATTTTCAAAACTTTGTTTTTGTTTTAAGTTTGGAACTACATTACAAATGTACTATTGAAAAATGTTCATATAGTGATTTCAGCTTCTATTTCTTAATTTTGATGTCTTATAAATTTGTTATGCTAATTGTCGTTGTCTATCTTGTCTAAGATTGTGGCAAGGCCCACCACTGATCTCTACCAAGTTTGTAATTGATTTGAGTTAGAGTAGGAATATATGTTACTATAGAATACTTACATCATTATTTCTTGTTTTTAGTGTTTAAAAGTATTACTTAGTATCTTGTGTGTGATTATGACCTGAAGTTAAAACATTTGAATTTCTAGTCTCTTAGATTTATATTTCCAGTCACTTATATTTCTGATCTGAAGTTAGAATATTTGAATTTCTAAGATTAATGTTCACAGTCCCTTAAATTTAAAGTCAAAACATTTAATTTCTAGTTTCTTAGGTTAAAGCATTTGAATGCACAATATTTATATTTGAATTTAAATCATTTTGACTTACACTCTCTTAGATTTAAAATGGAGCATTCAAATAGTTCATGAATTAGAAGTTTTCATTTGAATATTTGGTTTGAACATGGGACTCAATGTAATTATAAGTTTAGTAGCTAGAGTACAATTGAGACTTTCAATTAGATACCTGATTGTTATACAAGGAATTTGATTGTAATTTTTTTCATGATTCTTATGTTAGTTTTTATTCAAAATCTAAAATAAGAAGTACAATATATAATTTTTGATATACTTAAATAAGTTCCGAATGGCTGTAGGATATTAAGTTTTGAATTATGAAACTTTTATATGTTCTAATTTCTCATATTAGACCTTTTAGTTTTCTTAGAACAATGTACCTAGATCGGATTGTATTGTAACTCAAAGCTTACAATATCTAGTTGATACTATAATGAGAGGTAATTAATTCAACAAATATAAAGCTTAACATTTTTTGTGACATTGCAGGGGAGTTGCAAACGATCCAGGTAACATTTTTGTTTTGGTAGGAGTTTGGTAGATTCAAATTTGTGATAGTAAATTTGAAGGGCAACGAGAGGGCGAAGAAAGTACGATAAGATGTGAGTGAAGTCCTTGCTAATTAGAGGAAATTTCAACCTAAAAGTGGCCTCCTAAGAAAAATTAATAAAATAATAGTTAAAATAATAAAATAAGAGTTATGAATTTTGGAGGGAAAAGAAGAAAACTATTTTTTTAACTGTATTTTTGGTTTATCTCCTTATAGGTTTAATCAAATTTCAAGTGTAGACACTCGTTGGATGCAGATATAATATCCCAAAATGGAATAATGCATTGATACACAACCACAGGTATTTGCAACACAGAAAATGTACATGTAAAATTATGATCAACACAGATATACATAGAATAGATGAGCCATTTTATTGATATTGGAGATGGATTCAGGTACAAAAGTGTACAAAATAGATGCACTCTAGCCAAAGATATGGCCTAGAATGACTGTAAAAACATGCCACAACAAGCACTGCATAACTGGAGAGTTTTTGGAAGCAATACTGCATTGTCCCTTCAAAAGATGATGAAGATATAACTGCTGGATGAAAAGGGGAAATGAAGATATATGGAAATCTGGAGCTCTGATGATGCCAAGATTCTAGATCTGGGCACTATGATGGCCACCCAAGATAACCCAGAAAGGAAATTCCAGATCTATGAGATTGGAAATTTACCGTCTTGGGGTTTGATCCCTAGTCTACTGGGTTATGCAGATCTGAAGCCAGATATGATCATATGATGGCTGCAATATGATATACAACCATATCTAACCTTGAAGGGATGAACCCTTCACTAGATCCTCAAGCTAGAAGCTCAAGATCTAGCTCCTCAATCCTCCTCTGAAGATTGCAGTTGTTTCTATACAACCGCTACAAAAAACTGTGCTGTAAAGGATGGATACTCTCTAGCCTGTTGCTAAGATATGAAAATCAACTCAAGAATGATGGAAATAATGGATAAAATGTGAAGGAATGGTCCTTCACTGGATTACTAGCTGAAATGATAACAACTTCCCCTCTCCCTTGGATCTACAGGAATGGATTGTCAATTTCTGATGGAAATGCTACTGTTGGGAGATGAATATTAGATGGAGAGATGACTGATACATATCTGGTGTACTGGAAGGCTGATATTGAAGCACAAAGTGAAAGGATGACCCCTTCACTGGTTCCTCAGCTGAAATACTGAAGGACAACCTCCTCCTCTCAAACCCTGATGCAGAAATGCGTTATTTCTAATGATGTATGGGCTGCAGAAAGTAGGAACAATATGGAACTTATGCATGACGATGAATGTAGCTCAATAAAAAACCTTCCCAGAGTAGGTACACAAGTCCCCCATGGGTAAGGGTGGGATTTCCGCCCGGAAACATCCTGTGCTAACAACACTGTAGACTTAGCTAAACATCTCAAGCATGCTTGGAATGTCAAATGACAAATCCATATCTAAACATATCAGACGTCAATAATAATCTAAAAGCCCCCTCTAATGTTGCCTTAATCTTCATTATATAGTTTGTGAACCTTCCCATGCCTTGGCCCACCTCATTACTACGTTGTACATGTGGACATATGTCTCCATGTTGACTGCGTTGTATCTCCATGATCTCCATCATGTATGCATGTAATGATCACCCTCTCCATCATGTGTGCATTGAATTCACTAATTCCTTCATCATGTCATCATGAATGCTCTATGATATTACATTTGATTCCCTCCATGATCTTAGTGACTGCTTCAACCTCCATAACCTTAGTTGACTGCTTCAACCTCCATGATCTTTCTCATTAATGAGACATGATCTCCACTCCTTTTACATTAAGTAGATTCTCCACTACTCCATTATGTAGATCTAGATTTGAAATATCCACATACACACATCAAAAGTGGATTTTATTTATATTTGGGGTTTGTGGGTCCCTCCACCCTCTTATTTACTTAATTAATTATAAAAATTAAGAACTCTAATATTCTAATTATCTTGTGGAAAATTGGGAATATTATAGTCCTCCCCAGCAAAATGTTGCTTCTCCTCAAGAAACAGCAAAAGTGGATGCTACAACAAACATCCTCCCTCCTAATGGCATCCTCATATGGAAGGCCTTTCCATCTGTCATAATGTGGCATGCATGTCTAGCTCTAAAGATTCCCCTCTAGAATGTCTAGAATGGCCTCCAACTGAAAATTTATATACCCATCCTCATCAATGAATCTCCAAGTGGCAACCATATGATGACCAAAGATCTCCTCTACACATGAGATACATAAAATTAAGTGGTTCATTCCCAAAGTGGAAAGTCCTAACTCATGTGTTAGGAATCTGTAATCAGCAAGATTGGAAAAGTCTGATCACAGAAACAACATCGTTTCAACCACTTTGGGATTCTAGGATCTAGCCCTCCTGAATCCGGAGAGGGATCTCTCCAATATGTGCAAAGATGGATTTGTCTTTGAAGTTTGGGGTTATGATATTAGGCTAGTTATGAAGGCAAAGGTTTTTGTTTGTTTTTGGATGGTTGAGCATGATTACTGTTTGAGGTGGAAAGTTCTAAATGCAAAGAGTTCCAAAGGTGAGAAGTTGCAAGCAATCAGAGTAAGCTTTGGCCAATAAGATAGAAAATTGCAGGTTTTAGTCCATTGGGCTATGGAGTCATAATAGGGTTTAATTGGAACAGCAAGAGGCAAGAGTGGTCCATGGGGAAAGTCATCTATGTCTAAGGATCTCTTTAAAGTTTGAATATGGAATGAAATGATACAACAAGAAGGGCAAATAAACAGATGAAGAAACAAAGAGCAGCCTAGGATCTGGTAAGTACTTTTAAACTAGCAAGCCTTTGACATAGAATCAAGAAATACATGAAAGTAAACTAGGATCTGGTAAGTACTTTGAAACTAGCCAGCCTTTGATATACTTTCAATAGAAAACATTTTAAAACAAAGGGAAACTTGAAGGCAACTTTTGGAGAAGAAACTAGCGGGCCGGGCTCACCACAAATCCTCTCTTAGCTCTGCTTTACTTGGTTACTTTCAAGACCAACACAAAGCTAACACAAAATGGCCTAAGATCTGGTAAGTACTTCTAAACTAGCCAGCTTTTAACACATTCCAAGGGAAATATTCAGACAACCTTTGAGGATAAAACTAGGACCAGGGCACACCATATCTTCCATAGTTCATCTCTACTTAACTAATACTGAACATAACTTTCAAGAATAATATTCAGCTAAGGCAATAAGACGAGGGAATGCCAACATTCCTATGCTTGAACTAGATTAAATAATTCCCAAATAACAAAGTTTGGAAGAAAAATGTATAGATAAAGATTTTCAGTCAGAGAAGGTTACTGATATACAGTAGGTACTAACTCTATGCATGATGTTCTTTACAGGAGAAAATGAAACATAGTGAAAACGGAAACAAAATAACAAGTTACAATTAGGAAAACATCACCGTCAACATAGACCAGGATCCCATAAATCAACTTGTATTGATGCTCCAAACCAGTTACAGCTTTAAGTCCAATGCTTTAGTTTAGCAATCATCTACTCATCTCAGCCTAATTAATCTATTACAAGCAGAGCTCTAAGGGTCAGTGAACACTATTTACAGTTAGAAGTTTAAGCTCAGATGTATTTCAAAGTTTTGCAACCAACATTTTCTCATCTTATACAGAAGTATTTATAGAAGAATGAGGAGGTGAGATCTGATAAAAGATCTCTCATGACAATTAATACAGATCCAAGACTTCTCGGCCTTTGAGGGGCTCGATGGAGAAGTTCACAAACATTATGTCTGTATTAACTATTTTACATTTATGAATTAAGCTCAGCGGGATATTTTATTGACTTTAAGGCTCTGTGTCATGTTTGGAGTAACTCTGCATATATTTTTAGCATTGAAGTTCTTTGCAGAAATAACTCTCTGGCTGCACTGAGGCGAATATCTTCGTTTGATCAATAAATTTGGCCTCTGTTTTGAATGCTTTGAGGCGCAAGTGGCATTTACGGTAGCTGAGGAATCAATTCGCCTCAAATGTGGTGGTGGAGGCCTTTCTTCCCTTTAAACACTTATGATTTTCTTTAATTGTGTTTTAAATCTGGGAATTAGGCTTTTGATAATCATTCTTGGCCATAATTCCCAAATCTATCTTCAATCTTCTATATCTGTTGCGCTCTGTCTTCAACACTGAAACTCTTTTAATCGGGATTAAATAACACAGTGTCTTGTTGATGCGCAGGCCGCGCAAGGCTCGTATGGCATCAATGCCCATGGAGCATCGACAAAACATAGAGTGGAGCCTTTTTAGTGCCTTTCCCTTTGATAACCAAAAAGCCAGAGGATCTTCACCCTCGGCTTTCTTTTCCTTCATAATATGGGAAAAAACCTTCGAAACCTGCAAAACAAACAAAACATTTATGAAATCCTGCGTAATTGGGGAAGAACTGCTTTAGAAGGTGGGGGAGGAGTGTAGCCATTGGATGGCAGCATCCAATGGTGCAGATCAACCAAGAGGAGGTTAAAAGGAGAGCGGGGAAAAGAATAAGACGAAATGATCTTGGATCGTCCGATCCGGACACGTGGACGGTCCAAATTCAATCGGAGGATCGCAATCGGAGGCAACACTCAACTGGAGTCGATGTAAAAATGCGATGCAATTTAGCGCTGGCCGTTGATCTGAGAATCAGATTAATGGCAGAAAATGAATCAGAGGGATGGGTGATCGGGAGAAGAAACAAATGCATGCGATTAAAACTGCGCGATGCGATGTAGCACAGACTTTCGATCTAAAGATTAGATCAACGGTGGAGAATGAATCGGGGGAATGGCCGATCGGAGGGAGAAAACAAAGGCATGCAATGAAAAACTCCAATGCGATTGAGCACTGGCTGTTTGATCGGCTTACGATCAACGACGGGGATTAGTTTTTAGAAAGAACCGACGAAAAACCCTTATATTATTCAAAACCCCAAAAATTTAAATAAAACAAAGGTTTTGGTGGATCGAGGCGGAAAATATATATATATATATATATATATGAAAATGCGCTCGTTTGCAGGGCCATGGGTTTATGGAATATGATGGGCCCGAGGCTTTTCATAACAAAGGGCCAATCACAATCGGAGCCTTAGGCTCGGGCTTTTCAATCAACCCATTGGAATCTTGCGATGCGATTAAGTCCCTGGGATCTTTAACACTTGGTCCCGGGTGAAAGTTATATGGAGTAGCAAGGCGGGGGGCAGAGTTTATATATATGACCCAATTGCATCAGAACTTTTGATGCGGGTCTTTCAATCAACCCATTGTATTTTTCTACGATGCGATTACGTGATCATTCTTTTTAATCTAACCATTTTCATTTAATCACGTGGCTTTGGCATTTTAGATCAAACTTTGGATAAATGGGTTTTATGACTTTACAAAAGAAAAAGGTGATCGAGAAAGGATTTTTACAAGGTTTTACACGCGGAAGGTGGGCCCACGGTTTATATGAAAAATAATATAATTGGGGGTTTTAAATACAAAGGCTAATCGCATCGGAACTTTCAGAACATGGCAAAAGACTTGCGCACTTGGATCTTTCCGATGCAATGAGCGCCGAACAGGGTTAGCGCTTGGTTCCAGGGTGTGGGCATGTGGGGGAAGTGGTTAGGACTTAGCCCAAGGGGGCTTGAGTCCTTAGTAATAAAAAATTTGTTTTTTATGACTTTTTTCATAGTTTTCAATGGATTCGGGGGTTTCGGTAAGGTTAAAGAGTGAGTCTTTAACTTTGTAAAAGTGATTTTCATGAGGGGAAAAAGAGGAATCATGAAAACAAAGGAGTTTTATGGAGAAAAAGGGGAGAAAATGAAGGCTAGTTTTGAGTGAGAGAAGGGGGGGAAATGATGGTTTCTTAGCAGTCTTTTCTCATGAAATCAACAGAATTTCTGAGTATAAAATGGAAATAGTAAATGAAGATTTTGAGACAGAGGCATGAGGCCTTCAAGAGTCTTCAAGAGCCAACACTTTTTAGTAATAAAATTTGTTCCTTGAAGGCTCCAAAAAGTTTTAGCCACCTTTTGCTATAACAAATTTTTATAGGTGGCTAACAGTGGCTCCACTTGGGGATGGTGCCTTCTTGAAGGCATCAAGAACTTCATACTTGCATTCTCTGGGAGGCTGACCTGTGCCACATCCATTATGTTCTCTAGGAGGCTGACCTGTGCCTCATCCATTGGGCTGCCCTTCCTTTTCTGGGATGATCTTGCTTTGAAAACATATTAGCAGTCATCGAAACAATGGATCTTCATCAATACAAACTTTCTACCTACCCAATCCTACTGATCTAGCATTTTTTCTTCATTAGGGTGCACTTGGATTGGAAAACTCTTTTATAACATTTTATTCTTTTTGAAAACAAGAAAACTAATCTATTTCTACTCCTTATTTCTCCCTGAACTTAGATTAAACAGTGGAGTTCAGATGCTTCTCTACCTATTCTACCATCTGTTGGGATTAAATTGTCCAACATGTTTTTATTCTCTAAATTCTACAACAGAAATTCAAAAACAGTTAAGTCAAGATTAAGCTGTTTGACTTGCTATTATCTATGGCATAAAAACAAGTTGTACATAGACATATTTTGCACAAAATTTAAAACAAAAATGGAAGGCTTAAGATTTGAAAATTCGAAGCACTTCCTTCATCCTTTCACAGCTCTGTTTTAAATTTGTTTGAGATGTTTTTTCCTTGTTCTCTGGTTCGGATTTTGAGCTGATTAGAACAATATTTTTACATCTCTTGACTCAGAATCTGAAGCAGATTTGATTCATTTTCTTTTTGAAACCTTAGGTTCAGATTTTGAGCATGTTTGAACCTTTAATTTCTATCCTAAACTATCTACTGATAAGCCAAGATTAAAAAAACTTGGCGAATCGAATTCACTATCCTATCAGTAGAAAATTTAAAGCTAATTAGTCAAGGTTAGACAGTTTGACTAACTAGAAGTGTGTTCTTCAGGAGTGGCATTTGAGCTTGCACACTTTCAGATTAGTTTCTCTTTTTTGGTATGGGGCTATACCTTTCTTGTTTTCATAATCTACCCTCTTTTCTTTCTTTTCTTTTGTTTTTGTATTTTTGATTTTTTGATTTTTCTTCAAAGCAGAAAGCAACAACTAACTACATGCTCAGAGGTGAGCTTTACTGACATTCCTATCTAACCTATTGTACTTTGGAATATTTACATCTTTATATGATACAAAAGTGCCAATGCAACCAATTGAGTAATGTCATATAGAAGAAGAAACTCTGGCTGCTTGTCAGGGGTATCCATAGTATATTTTGAAGATTAATCTTCAAAATAAAAACTATCACAGAAGATGACAACTTTTCATGTCTCTAGCTCTTACAAAGGATCAATGCTTGATAATTTGAACCATTTGGGATTTCCACACACTCTTCCATAGGATCAACAAAGAAAAAATGAAGGTTCTCTTGTTTTTGGTTCTCCATGTGTTGGTAGATTGTCTGCTTCCAAGACTTCAGCTTTGAGGGCTATGTCTTCAGAAATTTGCTTGGAAGCATCATCATTTTTAATAGAAAAGGAAGAATATTCTTCTTGAGAAGATGGTATATCCCTAGTAGGATAGTCTTGTATTTGTTTTTCTCCTTCATCTTTCCTCATCATCTGAATTGGGGGACTCATCATATTTGGCAGTGCTGTCCTCTTGTAGCCCTAGTATGCTTTGGTTTAGTGTACTGTACTCTATGAGGAGGTTATTATGTTCTTGAGCAGGGGTATGTTCAATTTCTTCCTCTTTTTCAAAAGGAGGCTCCTTGATTTCCACCTGCCCAAAAATTTCTTCGTTTCTTTCCTCCTCATCCTTTGAGCTGAAAGTATACTGATTCCAAATCACATGGAAAATATTACTGATGATCTGAAATGAAACAGAGCAAAGATCCAATGAATCTTCACTTAATTCTAGACTTTGAAAACTTTCATCATCAATATCATAAATAGTCTGCACTGGCTTATTACTTCTTTGAAGGAGTTGATCTTCCTCGCATAAATCTGCTAATGATGATCCTGCAAAATTAACTTCTTTTTGGGATGCATCATCACTAGATAGATCAAAGTTAGGAGAATCATGAATATAAGTAATACTACCAATCAAACATACTAGGTTATCAACAGGCCCTTTTTCATTCTGATCTACAAAAGAACTTTCTAAAACTGTACAACAAAGTTCTCTATGTGAATGGGCAAGAGTGTTTGTTTTGCAAAACGTTTCAGAGACTGAATGTTTATAAATATTCTGATCTATATCCTTCTCTGTCAAAGGGGAAGATGTTTCCATGTCCCTTTGAATAGAAGTACAACAATTCTCTGTCTCTTCTGAAGACTGATTTTGAGGCTGAATGTCTCTTGAGCCTCAAATATAAGGGATGATGAATCTGTTATCACTTAGATTTTCCTTGAAGTTGTGGAAAAGGAAAGTAAATCCGAGGTAACCACAAAACAACCTTCAGATATAGAATCTAGCCAATCTGTATCCAGAGAGGGCTCTCTCTTTAAAATTTAGCTTTGTTCTTAGAAAGTTTTAGGCTAGTTATAAGTCCAAGAAATTTGGTTTGAATTTGAATGGTGGAATCTGCCAACTGAGGGAAAGATTGAGTCTTTCAGGCCATTGGGCTATGGATTCGAAAGGATGGCTTTACTGGATTAATCTTCTACACACAAGATGGCTTTGCAGGGCAAGATAGCCAAATATAGATCAATTTTAGATCTTAAAGTGAATGGAATGGATTTTGAAGGGATGAAAGGAAATTAAGAATCTTCCAACATGTTCAAAGAAAGAAAATGAATGATTACAAATAAAGAGCAGTTAAGAATTCTTTACTATAGTAATCAAGATGTTTAAACCAGCGAAACAAGAGCAATTAAGAATTCGTTGCTTATAACCAGTTTAGAAGAAAACATTTAGAATAATCACAATTGAAATCAGAGTACACTTAGGTAAGTTCTGATTTATTCTTTTATGTCAATTATTCAGAAATGGAACATAGTGATATTATAAATAGATATAAAACTTAAAACATAGGATATAAATGACTTATTGAACTGTAGTCTGACACATGAATCCTGCAAAAAGTCTTGAGCTTCAAATCATCATCCAGCAAGCCACAAAGAAGTTTCTCCAAAACAATTTTATTCCAAAAAATCAATGTTACAGCAAAGTAGAAGAATCCACCCAAAATACTTCCAAGAGTGAAGTATTTATACAAATTCTAAACTAAAATATCTTGAAAAAATATCAAGATTAGTTCACAAATCTCTCCAACTATTTTACATAAATAGAACTTAAGTAAAGGACACTCAAACTAATTCATCTATTTGGCACTATTGTTTATGTATAAGTGATTAAAAAGAGGAGAATTCGATTTGATCCAACTCTTAGTTGATGATGAAGCATCCAAGTCACTAACTACTTTCTTTCTTTGTGCATTCTGCTCCAACAATTCTGCAAACTTGGGATCCAATGATATCTTTTTATTTCTAAATCCATAATAGATATTTAAAAAGTGAAAGCGGTTATTGTGTATTAATATGTTGTTGAGATAAACCTCTTTCAGTTTCCTAAAATTCCTCTCCAGTTGTGCACAATAGGCTCTGCAAAAATATGTGTAAAACAGAGTTTTACAGAGTCTGAAAAATAGCCTGTAAATATGTGCATGTACCTCTCATTTAGAAATCACTGTGCAAAAAGGGAGATAGGTTTTTGTAGATGGGTCCCTTAGAAACAAAAACCTCCTTCCGTTTTGTAAGATGTCTTTCTAATTGGCCACAATTTTCTCTTCAAAATGATGACTTAACAGGAATTTTCTGCAAAAAGTGCTTTCCAACATTGTTTAATATTTTAAAAACCATAATAGCGGTTAGAAAAGTGAGAGGGGTTTTTGTGGATGGGCATCTTATGAACATAAGCCTCCCTCCGGTTTTCAAAATTCATTTTGTATTGGTCACAATAGTTTCTGCAAAACAATGATTAAAACATGCAATTTCTGCAAAAATGTTCCTTCTTGTTGTGTTTTTCATCTTTTCACTTTTTTGTTCTTTTAACTGTTTTACTTTCACTTTAGATAAAATTCAATGTTGGTGAAAGTATTTTCATCTCTTTTTACCATTTTACTGTCTCTGTAATTACTTTTACTGTTTTAACTTTGACTGCTCTGTAACTTCATTTTAACTTTCACTCTGACTTTTACCTGATACACTTTAACCACTGATACTCTTTAACTGTTCTTTACTCTATCCTTTTACCTTCAATGTGTAGTTTAGGTTTTTACTGTCTGTTTAAACAGTAAATTGTTTAATATATTGTTTCATTTGCTTGTCTTTCAACTGTATGTTTTATCTTCCATATCTGTTTGAATAGATTTGATAACACTCTTAGAGTAAACAAGTCTTATGACTAGTATTAAGACTGTTTATCCAAGGATGTGGTCTTCTAATCACCTGTAAAACAAAACAAATTGTTAAGAAAGCATTGGTTTGCAGGGGAGGTCAAAAATGTTTAATTTGATTTTGAGAAGTCTGTGGAGTGAATCTAGAATGATTTTTGGGAGGTAAACCATGCTCGAATTGGTTAATAGAGGCTTCAGGTAGCTCAACTGGGTTACAAAGGGTTTTACTTCATGGGAATCTGGTCATTCACTGTACACAATATAATAAAAAAACGCAAGTACTTTTCATTTTATTTACAAATTCAAAGGGTGGCGGGTTTTAATTAATGATGTCAGCATGTACGATAGATGAGTCACGGGGGGGGAGGTGGTAAGCGGTTTTTTCCGCACCGCTTTTGAGGGATAGTTGTTTTGGACGAGGAGGCAGCGAATCCATAAAATAATCAACGCGTGTCTAGGGTACTATTTGAAAACCGCTGCGATTTCGCGCGTTAACACTCGGACCGAGGATGGCCAGTGAAATTGACGAGAGCCGTTGATCTTGGAGCGGGTGATCTGATGGTTGACGGAACAAAGAGATGGTGGGGAGTTAATGGTGCAGGTCCAACGCGTTTAACAGTTAATTAATCATTTCGGGAGTGATTTGATTGGCTGGGGAGGTTATTAATTAACCTGGAGGGTTAATTAATCTATTGGTTTAAAAATGTGGGAAAATGATCGGGCGCTAAGAAAATATACACGGAGAACGGATTTGTTTCAAAGTTTATTTTGAATTAAACTTCGAAATTATTTTGTTTTAAACACATATTCCATATGTTCAATTTTTTTTTATATTCTTATTATACGATAATTAAATTAAATTAATTCAATTACCATAGGGGGCGGGATTTATTTATAATGATATTTTTTAGCCAAAGGGCATATAATGTGGGTTCTTTATTTGAATATATGGGGGTTAAATACTTTGGCTAAAAAGTATAATATATGGGTTTTTGGGATATTATAAAAAAGGAGTTAAATAGAATAGGACAAGGCCATTTTTATGGGAGTTAATACATAAGTTAGAGTTTATATGACAAGGGGACAGGTTGAACTCAAAATTCTTTAATACAACTAAGAAAGTGAAGATTTTTAAAGCAAATTGCATTATACTAACTTCATCACTTAAACTTAGAATAAAAAGTGATTTTGAGGGCTTTTCATGAAATATTGAAGGATTTTCCTACGTAAAATGAGATTTTACTTAGGAAAAGATTTTGAGAGGTGAATGAATGTGATAATGGATAACTTCAAGTACTTAGGTCTTTTCAATTATTGGGCCGAGGGTCCGGTCCCTCCAAAAGTCAAGGAAATGCCTTGAGCCCCTTTAATTTTCAAATACCTTAGCACTTAGGGGAAATTAGTGAAATCTTTAGGGAAAGTGAGAGGGGAAATTAATAATTTTGACTTTGCTCTGCTGTGAACTTTTTCCGATGATGTATCCGCCTTTGCACTTGTGATGAAAGTAAAATTGAACACATTTAGAACCAACATTCATCACAGGTAATTATGCAACAACATCTACCTACCCTACCTACTTTACTCTACCATTTTTTCTTCTTTATTAGGGTGCACTTAGACTGGAAAACCCTTATCACACATTTTCTTTTACATATGGAAATCTATCTAATTCTAACCTTATTACATCCAAGGGCTCAGATTAAACTGTTGAGCTCCTTTTATTAACTCTACCTATCTACTTATCTGCCAAGATTAAGCTGTTTGGCCAGATATTTATTCTCTATTCTACAACATAAAATTGAAACATGAATAAGTCAAGTTTAAACAGTTAGAATCTTCATAAATTGTGGCAAAACTTTAACAAGCTACACACAATTACTTTATTATATCAGAGCAAAAAGTAGTGGCATTTAGACTTGCACACTTTCATTGGCCTTTCTTTTTATGGGGTTCATTTTCTTTCACTTTTTTGGCCAATTTTATTTTTTCACCCTTTGATTTTTCTTTTAGGGTATACCCTTTTTACATTTTTAAAATTTTTTGATTTTTTGATTTTTAAAGAATATGGAACACCTTTGCACCAAGAAAAAGGTTTGACATATTGCATAGTTCAACAAGTCAATCATGAAAAATGACACCTATTGGTATAGGAGTCTAACACTGGCTCCAATTGGGGATGGCTTTTCCTGGCAAAAAGTCAAGAATAGCAGGTTAGATGCCTCAAAATGCCTTTAACTAAACCATGAAATCTTCTTCTTCTTGTTGTCTTATTGTATGTATGATAGTAATACTTCTGAAGCTTAGGGCCTTCTCCTCGGGCTTCAACTCCAATAAGTTACTATCCATTCAAAACTTAAAACTTTGTTTCCCAGTTGGAAATATTCTGCCTTGTTCCAATCCCAAACATGCATTTGTTGTGGTTGAAAATCTTGAATTGAATATAGTCCTTTTTTCTACAACCTGAAATTTGATCTGAAACTGAAACAACACACAAAAATTTTCAAACCAACTTAATGAAAAACTAACTGAAAATTGAAAAAAAAAAAAAAGTCTCAAAATTCTGAGCTTATTAGCACTCATTTACCTACTCTAATCTACTAAAAATCTTATTGAATTAGGTAATACAAAAATGCCAATGAAGCCAATCAAGTAGATGTAACAATAAATGGTTAACTTGATTGCTTATGATCAAAATTGGAAGTATATTATGATCATGTGCCTTTATAATCAACGATAAGATGTGAAATGGAAATTGTTGATATATTTGATCCTCATAGATAAAACATGTTTTCAGATTTGAGGTAAAAATATTCTCCATATAATTTGCTATACGATCATTAAAAGCATAATGTATGATTTGTGTTTCTAGGCCTTCAATGACTAGTTGCTCAGTTGTATTCTGAATACTAATCCTTGAAACTATTTCCTCAGTCTTGTGTTTGAAAGAATAATCATCCTCAATATGCAGGTCAAAAGATAGTATAATTTCCTCTTGCTTTGGAGAAGGAAGATTTTCAAAGAATTCTTTAGGATTTCAGAAATTGTATGATTGAATTTGAGAATGAAAAAGTTTGATTTCATTTTCATAATTTTCAGAAATTATATCAAGAAGCCATTTTTTAACTCGAGGAGAACATTTTCTTGATTTAAAAATAAGAAAGAAAGCTCTTAGAAAATCCTCATCAAGCTGAATTTTTGATAACTCATCCCTGAATTCATTTAAAATTTCATCAAATGAAAGATTTTCCACAAACCCTGTCATCCTGTATTACTATTAATGCTTTGGAATATGGATTATTTGGTTGTGGAATTGCTCTGAAACTTGAAGCTATGGATCTTTGATCTACAGTGTCTTGATTGGAAAATGATATCAAAAGAGTCAGAAGAATGATGCTCAAATGTGCATGGAGATTTTATATTTACAATTTTCAAAAGAGATAAATTGAAAACTATTCTAAGATCTTTTCTAAAATACAATATACATTGGAAAACTCTAAAAAACATAATGTCTTGGATAACAATCCAAGTTGAAAGCCTGATCTTTCCATATTGTTCTTCCAGGTTCATTCCTCCAGTGGAGTCTTAGTAGTGAAATTGATTTTGGAGTCGCCAGGTGGATGATTTTAACCTTTGTGTGTCTGATCCCTGTCCACCATCATAGATCAGATCTAAACCTGTAAAACAATTTTGAAGAAAAATTTAGTTCTTCAGGAAACCAAACTTTGAGTATTTTATGATTATTTTGTTTTTTAATGAATTTTCAAAACGACTTCTATGATTTCTTTAAGAGGCTTTAGATATGAGATTTAAACTTTCTTAAAGACTTATTAAACTAGAGAACTGATGAAATGTTTGAAATCAAAGATTAGGTCATAAACTAAACAGAGATAGACTGAAGCGGCATTTATTTACTTTTGTAATTGCAGAGAAAAAGAAATTTCAAAGGCTACCTGGCTAACTTCAGGCTCTGTCTATAGTTTATAAAATAAGAAATAATAACAATAAAATTGTTTAGGTCCCCAATATGGTCGCCACTATGTTATCACTCAGATTTTCCTTGAAGTTGTGGAAAAGGAAAGTAAATCCGAGGTAACCACAAACCAACCTTCAGATATAAAATCTAGCCAATCTGTATCCAGAGAGGGCTCTCTCTTTAAAATTTAGCTTTGTTCTTAGAAAGTTTTAGGCTAGTTATAAGTCCAAGAAATTTGGTTTGAATTTGAATGGTGGAATCTGCCAACTGAGGGCAAGATTGAGTCTTTCAGGCCATTGGGCTATGGAGTCGAAAGGATGGCTTTACTGGATTAATCTTCCACACACAAGATGGCTTTGCAGGGCAAGATAGCCAAACAGAGAACAATTTTAGATCTTAAAGTGAATGGAATGGATTTTGAAGGGATGAAAGCCAATTAAGAATCTTTCAACATGTTCAAAGAAAGAAAATGAATGATTACAAATAAAGAGCAGTTAAGAATTCTTTACTATAGTAATCAAGATGTTTAAACCAGCGAAACAAGAGCAATTAAGAATTCGTTGCTTATAACCAGTTTAGAAGAAAACATTTAGAATAATCACAATTGAAATCAGAGTACACTTAAGTAAGTTCTGATTTATTCTTTTATGTCAATTATTCAGAAATGGAACACAGTGATATTATAAACGTATATAAAACTTAAAACATAGGATAGAAAAGACTTATTGAACTGTAGTTTGACACATGAATCCTGCAAAAAGTCTTGAGCTTCAAATCATCATCCAGCAAGCCACAAAGAAGTTTCTCCAAAACAATTTTATTCCAAAAAGTCAATGTTACAGCAAAGTAGAAGAATCCACCCAAAATACTTCCAAGAGTGAAGTATTTATACAAATTCTAAACTAAAATATCTTGAAAAAATATCAAGATTAATTCACAAATCTCTCCAACTATTTTACATAAATAGAACTTAAGTAAATGACACTCAAATTAATTCATCTATTTGGCACTATTGTTTATGGATAGGTGATGACAAAGAGGAGAATTCGAATTTGATCCAACTCTTAGTTTATGATGAAGCATCCAAGTCACTAACTGCTTCCTTTCTTTGTGCATTATGCTCCAACAATTCTGCAAACTTGGGGTCCAATGATATCTTTGTATTTCTCAATCCGTAATAGATATGTAAAAAGTGAAACAGGTTATTGTGTATTAATATGTTGGTGAGATAAACCGCTTTCAGGTTTCTAAAATTCTTCTCCAGCTGTGCACAATAGGCTCTGTAAAAATATGTGTAAAACAGAGTTTTACAGAGTCTAAAAAATAGCCTGTAAATATGTGCATGTACCTCTCATTCGGAAATCACTGTGCAAAAAGTGAGATAGGTTTTTGTAGATGGTTCCCTTAGGAACAAAAACCTCCTTCAGTTTTGTAAGATGTCTTTCTAATTGGCCACAATTTTCTCTTCAAAATGATGACTTAACAGGAATTTTCTGCAAAAAGTGCTTTCCAACATTGTTTAATATTTCCAAAACCATAATAGCTGTTAGAAAAGTGAGAGAGGTTTTTGTGGATGGGCATCTTATGAACATAAACCTCCCTCAGTGTTTCAAAATTCATCTTGTATTGGTCACAATAGTTTCTGCAAAACAATGATTAAAACATACAATTTCTGCAAAAATGTTCCTTCTTGTTGTGTTTTTCATCTTTTCACTTTTTTTGTTCTTTTAACTGTTTTACTTTCACTTTAGATAAAATTCAATGTTGGTGAAAGTATTTTCATCTCTTTTTACCATTTTACTGCCTCTGTAATTACTTTTACTGTTTTACCTTTGACTACTCTGTAACTTCATTTTTACTTTCACTCCGACTTTTCGCTGATACACTTTAACCACTGATAACAATGTTACCGATGAAATAGGTAACCGCAATGTTACCTACTTTTTTTTGGTAGCATAAAAAGCACCTGATTTTGAAAAGTGGTGATGCAGAATCACCATTTTTTTTTTTGGTGCACATTTTTGACACTCTAAAATTTTTATTTATGAAGTATGAATATTTTTTTTTAAATGTTAGTGATTTTCATGCTAATTTTGAAATGTATTGATGCAGCATCAATTTTTTTTTTTTTTTTTTTTTTTTTTTTTTTGTTTAGAGCGGTGATTTTCATGCTAATTTTGAAACGTATTGATGCTGCATCAACCTTTTTATTTTAGAGCGGTGATTTTCATGCTAATTTTGAAACGTATTGATGCTGCATCAACCTTTTTTTTTAGAGCAGTGATTTTCATGTTAATTTTGAAACGTATTGATGCTTCATCAACCTTTTTTTTTTAGAGTGGTGATTTTCATGTTCGTAATAAAACACAAAACTTAGATAAAAAAAATATATAAAAACAATAAAAAAAACCAATAAAAATGTAAAAAAAAACAAAAATAGTTCATAAAAATAAAAAATTTAAACAAAAATAAATTAAAAAAAACAAAAATATTTGAAAATTATATCAAAGGAAATGACAAAATTTGAAGGAAAAAACACATAATTTAAAGAAAAAAAACAAAAATTAACCAAAAAAAAAAAAAAAAAAAAAATCAAAAACATTTTTTTCTAACTTATTAAAAAAACAATATATTAAAAAATATATATATATATATATTTTAAAAAAAAAATTTAAAATAATTAAAATTACAAAATTAAAATTTAGAAAAAATAAATAAATAAATAAATAAAACAAAATAATAATAATAAGGAAAAAAAATACAAATTTTAAAATTTACAAAAAAAACAAATTAAAAACGAAAAAAAAAAAAAAAAAAAAAAAAAAAAAAAAAAAAAAAAAAAAAAAAAAAAAAAAAAAAAAAAAAAAAAAAAAAAAAAAAAAAAAAAATGAAAAAAACCACGTGCAAATAATTAAAAAACAAATATACATAAATTTAGTGTTTTTTTTTTTTTTTTTTAGTGAAACCAATTATAGATTTTAAAAATGAAAAACTAAATAAACGAAAAAAATAAGAAAAACAATTAAATTAAATTAAAATTTAAAAATTTTAATAAATAAATTTTAAATTTTAAATTTTAAAAAAAAATTATTCTATAATATTAAATATAAAAAAAATTAAACAAATTGAATTTAAAATAAAAAAATTGAATTAAAAAAATAATTTTAAATTTTTTGAAATTCAAAAAAAAAAAAAATCAAATTAAAATAAAAATATTAAAAATTAAAAAAAAAATAAAAAAATAAAATAAAATCAAATAAAAAATAGATGTATATATATATTTAAAAAAAAAAAAAATTAATTTAAATAAAAATATTAAATTAAAAAAAAATAATTTTTTGAAAAAAAAAATTAATTTAAAAAAAAAAAAAAATTTGAAAAAAAAAAATCAATTAAAATAAATAAAAATAAAAATCAATTAAAAAAAAAAATAAAAACAAAATCAATTAAAAAAAAATATCGTGGTGGTCAGGGTGCGGCCTGCCCACTAGGTGGCCCAGCCGCCCTCCCGGCCCTCCGCCCATCGGGGGCCGGGAGGTCGGCTGGGCCGCCCCTGTGGCGCCGCCCGGCCGACCACCGCCGCCCAACGGGCGGGCCGCGCCCTGACCACCACCGCAATTTTTTTTTTAATTTTTTTTTTTAATTTTTTTTTTTTTAATTGATTTAAAAAAAAAAAAAATTTAATTGATTTTTTTTTAATTTTTTTTTAAATTTCAAAATATTATTTTTTTTTTAATTATTTAAAATAAAATTCGTTTTGTTTTAATTTTATTATTTTTTTGTTTTAAATTTATTATTATTTTTTTTTGTTAATAATTTTTATTAAATTTTGCCCATTTTTTTTATTTAATTGATTTTTTTTTTTTTTTAAATTTCATAATTTTTCTTTGTTATTAACTTAGTTTTTTAATATAATTTTATAAAATTCAATAAATTATATATATATTTTTTTAATTTATTTGGATTTAATATTTTTTTTAAATGTTTTACTTTTTTATTATTTTTTTTTGTTAATTACATAAAATTTTTATATTTTTATATTTCAATTAAAATTGTGTATTTAAAATTAGATTTTTTTTTTAATGAAACTTAATTTTTTAAATTTTTTTTTATTTAATATTTTTTTTCAATTTTCCATTTTTAATTGATTTTTAAAGTTTTTAAAGTTTTTCGTTTAACAATATATATATTTTTTTCTTTCAAAATTTATTTGTTTATTCATTTATTTATTAAAATTAATATTTTTGTTTTTAAATCTGATTTGTTATTTTAATATTAACCTCTTTTTTTTTTAATTTAATAAAATTTGATGTATATACCTATTTTAATTTAAGTTCATATATATATTTTATTTTTTATAATTTAAATTTAATTTATTTTTTATAGTTTATTTGTTTTTTTAATATATTTTGTTTTAAATTTAATATTTTCATTGTATTTTATTTTTATTTTTTATTTTTAATTAATTTTTTTTTTTTCTTTATAATTTGAATAATGTTTTTTTTTTAAATTTTGAATTTTTAAATTTATTAAAATTTAATATATTTCTTTAAATTTAATTATTTGTTTTAATTTTTTCTTTTCTTTTTTTAAATTTAATAAGCATTTTCTTTTTCTTTTTAAATTTAATTTCTATATTTTATTTTTTATATTTTCCTTTTTTTTTTAACTTGTTTTTTTTTTTAATTTAATATTTTTATTTTGTTTTTATTTTTATTTTTTAATTTCTATATTTTTTTAAATTTTAATCTTAATTTTTTTTTTGTTTATTTTTTTATTTTTTTTTTCCTTAAATTTTAGGTTTTTTAATGATTGAATTAAAATTTTTTATCTTCATATATTTTAAAATTTTAAGCTTTTAAATGTTTTTATTTTTTAAATTTATTTATTTTTCTTAAATTTTAGGTTTTTTTTTAATGTTTGAATTTTAAAAATTAAAAAATGTTACTTCTATTTTTAAAAATTCCAAAAGTATGACACAATTTTTTTTTTTGTTATTCCAGCATCAACTGGTTTTGTTTTGAGGGTGTTTTTTCAATCCTTTTTTCAAGAAACAATTTTGTTTTTACCATAATTTTATAAAATGTTGAAATTTGACCTTAAAAAAAAACGAAGTGCGTTCTGGAAGACACACTTTTTTTTTGGGGGGTGTTTTTTCAATCATTTTTTCAACTAACAATTTTGTTTTTAGCATAAGTTTAGAAAATGTTGAAATTTGACCTTAAAAAAAAAACAAGTGCGTTCTGGAAGACACACTTTTTTTTTTGGGTGTGTTTTTTCATGTTTTTTGAGAGTTTTTGGGCTAGAGTTCCCGTTTTGAGGTCAGGTTACCTATTTCATCGGTAACATTGTTTGATACTCTTTAACTGTTCTTTACTGTATCATTTTACCTTCAATGTGTAGTTTAGGTTTTTACTGTCTGTTTCAACAGTAAATTGTTTAATATCCTGTTTCATTTGCTTGTCTTTCAACTGTATGTTTTATCTTCCATCTCTATTTGAATAGATTTGATAACACTCTTAGAGTAAACAAGTCTTATGACTAGTATTAAGACTGTTTATCCAAGGATGTGGTCTTCTGATCACCTGTAAAACAAAACAAATTGTTAAGAAAGCATTGGTTTGCAGGGGAGGTCGAAAATGTTTAATTTGATTTTGAGAGGTCTGTGGAGTGAATCTAGAATGATTTTTGGGAGGTAAACCATGCTCGAATTGGTTAATAGAGGCTTCAGGTAGCGCAACTAGGTTACAAAGGGTTTCACTGCATGGGAGTCTGGTCGTTCACTGTGCACGATATAATAAAAAAACACAAGTACTTTTCATTTTATTTACAAATTCAAAGGGTGGCGGGTTTTAATTAATGACGTCAGCATGTACGACATATGAGTCACGGGGGGGGAGGTGGTAAGCGGTTTTTTCCGCACCACTTTTGAGGGACAACTGTTTTGGACGAGGAGGCAGTGAATCCATAAAATAATTGATGCGTGTCCAGGGTACTATTTGAAAACTGCTGCGATTTCGCACGTTAACACTCGGACCGGGGATGGCCAGCGAAATTGACGAGAGCCGTTGATCTTGGAGCGGGTGATCTGACGGTTGACGGAACAAAGAGATGGCAGGGAGTTAATGGTGCAGGTTCGACACATTTAACGGTTAATTAATCATTTCGAGAGTGATTTGATTGGCTGGGGAGGTTATTAATTAACCTGGAGGGTTAATTAATCCCTTGGTTTAAAAATGTGGGAAAATGATCGGGCGCGGAGAAAATATACACAGAGAATGGATTTGTTTCGAAGTTTATTTTGAATTAAACTTCGAAATTATTTTGTTTTAAACACATATTCCATATGTTCAAAGTTTTTTTATATTCTTATTATACGATAATTAAATTAAATTAATTCAATTACCATAGGGGGCAGGATTTATTTATAATGATATTTTTTAGCCAAAGGGCATATAATGTGGGTTCTTTATTTGAATATATGGGGGTTAAATACTTTGGCTAAAAACTATAATATATGGGTTTTTGGGATATTATAAAAAATGAGTTAAATATAATGGGACAAGGCCATATTTATGGGAGTTAATACATAAGTTAGAGTTAATATGACAAGGGGATAGGGTGAACTCAAAATTCTTTAATATAACCAAGAAAGTGAAGATTTTTAAAGCAAATTGCATTATACTAACTTCATCACTTAAACTTAGAATAAAAAGTGATTTTGTGGGCTTTTCATGAAATATTGAAGGATTTTCCTAAGTAAAATGGGATTTTACTTAGGAAAAGATTTTAAGAGGTGAATGAATGTGATAATGGATAACTTCAAGTACTTAGGTCTTTTCAATTATTGGGTCGAGGGTCCGGTCCCTCCAAAAGTCAAGGAAATGCCTTGAGCCCCTTTAATTTTCAAATACCTTAGCACTTAGGGGAAATTAGTGAAATCTTTAGGGAAAATGAGAGGGGAAATTAATAATTTTGACTTTGCTCTGCTGTGAACTTTTTCCGATGTTGTATCTGCCTTTGCACTTGTGATGAAAGTAAAATTGAACACATTTAGAACCAGCATTCATCACAGGTAATTATGCAACAACATCTACCTACCCTACCTACTTTACTCTACCATTTTTTCTTCTTTATTAGGGTGCACTTAGACTAGCAAACCCTTATCACACCTTTTCTTTTACATATGGAAATATATCTAGTTCTAACCTTATTACATCCAAGGGCTCATATTAAACTGTTGAGCTTCTTTTATTAACTCTACCTATCTACTTATCTGCTAAGATTAAGCTGTTTGGCCAGATATTTATTCTCTATTCTACAACATGAAATTGAAACATGAATAAGTCAAGTTTAAACAGTTTGACTCTTCATAAATTGTGGCAAAAGTTTAACAAGCTACACACAATTACTTTATTATATCAGAGAAAAAAGTAGTGGCATTTAGACTTGCACACTTTCCTTGGCCTTTCTTTTTATGGGGTTCATTTTCTTTCACTTTTTTGGCCAATTTTATTTTTTCACCCTTTGATTTTTCTTTTAGGGTATACCCTCTTTACATTTTTAAATTTTTTTGATTTTTTGATTTTTAAAGAATATGGAACACCTTTGCACCAAGAAAAAGGTTTGACATATTGCTAGTTCAACAAGTCAATCATGAAAAATGACACCTATTGGTATAGGAGTCTAACAGAATCAATACTTGAGTTTTCAGGGATATCTTGAGGGATGTTCTTTATTTCTTGGATCATCTCTTCCTCAACTGATTCATCTATGTTCTTAAAAATTTTCAATAGTAGATTAAACTCATGAATGGATGTTAAAAGATCTTCAGGATGCATCTCTTCCAAAGCTTCCTCATTATCTATAATGTGTTGGGTGATGTTTTGTGATGGATCATAATATATTGCACCCCATGATAATGATGTAGTGTTTTCTTTATAGTTCTCATAGAACACATATTCAAGGTCTCTTAAAGAAAACAAACTACTAGATCTTAAGCATTCATACCAATCCCTAGCTTTTCATTCTAATGTTAACATGAACATTTTCATTAGGCAGTCTTCATGCCATTCAAATTTCAACCTCCATACATGTATATGAAATTTGATGAGATGTAATAAAGGGTCATCAAAGTTTTCACCTTGAAAAACAGGCAGGTTGTCATCCCAATTCACCTGGGGCATCTTATGTGGAAACCCAGGGATATGATCTCTACTCATTGGGACATATCTTCGTTGTATTCTTGGAATCATGTTTGTAAATCAAGAAAGGGGTCACTGTGTCTGGTCAATCAGTTCAGGGTCTTCTACCAGTGAAGTCATTTGGTCTTCTAGGAGTTTCAGAGTGTGGAGTCGCCAGGTGGAAGATTTTTAGCTCCTAAGGAGGTAAAATGTTTTATGGTTCCACCACCATGTGTTTCTTGTAGAGCTGCAAGTTTTTCAGGAACTGAATTAGCTGTCAAGAGTGATCTGAAAACAGTTGATAATTTTAATCTTAGGAGACTTCCTAAGGATACTTTCTGGGTTATCAACTATGTTAGGTGGGTTAGGGTTAGGATGGGTTCTAGTATGAATCTTTCTAGAAGCCACTATGCTGTGTTTTTAGACTCAAATAAACAGGAAAAGTTCAACCAGGTATGACAATCTTTGAGAGGTTTTAACTAATCTGTTTACACAAATCTTAATCCTACAGTCGTCTAACTGAGTTTGACTGATACTATGATGATAAGGGTTCTTCCAAGTGGAATATTAAGGTCTTCTAAGGATTGTGGAGTTGCCAAGTGGAAGTTTTAGCTCTTTTGGAGGTAAACGTTTTTATGGTCCACCATCATGCTTATTAGATTTCCAATATGAAATATTTTTGGGTTTTTTCTGAGTTTTTTATAGTGGTTTGGGAGACTAATTAGTCTATAAAAGCTTGCTAAGCAACTATAAATTTAGAAATATCCCCAGCGGAGTCTCCAGAAATGTTAGGAATCCGTAATCAGCAAGATTGGCAAATTCCGATCATAGAAACAACATTGTTTCAACCACTTTGGGATTCTAGGATCTAGACCTCCTGAATCCGGAGAGGGATCTCTCCAATATGTGCAAAGATGGATTTGTCTTTGAAGTTTGGGGTTATGATATTATGCTAGTTATGAAGGCCAAGGTTTTTGTTTGTTTTTGGATGGTTGAGCATGATTACTGTTTGAGGTGGAAAGTTCTAAATGCAAAGAGTTCCAAAGGTGAGAAGTTGCAAGCAATCAGAGTAAGCTTCGACCAAGAAGATAGATAATTGCAATTTTTAGTCCATTGGGCTATGGAGTCATAATAGGGTTTAATTGGAACAGCAAGAGGCAAGAGTGGTCCATGGGGAAAGTCATCTATGTCTAAGGATCTCTTTAAAGTTTGATTTATGGAATGAAATGATACAACAAGAAGGGGAAATAAACAGATGAAGAAACAAAGAGAAGCCTAAGATCTGGTAAGTACTTTTAAACTAGCCAGCCTTTGACATAGACTCAAGAAATACATGAAAGTAAACTAGGATTTGGTAAGTACTTTAAAACTAGCCAGCCTTTGATATAATTTCAATAGAAAACATTTTAAAACAAAGGGAAACTTGAAGGCAACTTTTGGAGAAGAAACTAGCGGGCCGGGCTCACCACAAATCCTCTCCTAGCTCTGCTTTACTTGGTTACTTTCAAGATCAACACAAAGATAACACAGAATGGCCTAAGATATGGTAAGTACTTCTAAACTAGCCAGCTTTTAACACATTCCAAGGGAAATATTCAGACAGCCTTTGGGGATAAAACTAGGACCAGGGCACACCATATCTTCCATAGTTCATCTCTACTTAACTAATATTGAACATAAATTTCAAGAATAATATTCAGCTGAGGCAATAAGACGAGGGAACGCCGACATTCCTATGCTTGAACTGAATTAAATCATTCCCAAATAAAAAAGTTTGGAAGAAAAACATATAGATAAATATTTTCAGTCAGAGAAGGTTACTGATATACAGTAGGTCCTAAATCTTTGCATGTTGTTATTTACAAGAGAAAATGAAACATAGTGAAAACGGAAACAAAATAACAAGTTACAATTAGGAAAACATCACCATCAACATAGATTAGGATCCCATAAATTAGCTTGTATTGATGCTCCAAACCAGTTACAGCTTTAAGTCCAATGCTTTAGTTTAGTAATCATCTACTCATCTCAGCCTAACTAATCTATTACAAGCACAACTCCAAGGGCTAGTGAACACTATTTACAGTCAGAAGTTTAAGCTCAGATGTATTTCAAAGTTCTGCAACCAACAGTTTATCATCTTCTACAAAAGTATTTATAGAAGAATGAGGAGGTGAGATCTGATAAAATATCTCTCAGGACAATTAATACAGATCCAAGACTTCTCGGCCTTTGAGGGGCTCGATGGAGAAGTTTACAAACATTATGTCTGTATTAACTATTTTACATTTATGAATTAAGCTCGGTAGGAGCTTTTATTGACTTTAAGGCTTTGTGTCATGTTTGGAGTAACTCTGCATATATTTTTAGCATTGAAGTTCCTTGCAGAAGTAACTCTCTAGCTGCACTGAGGCGAATATCTTCATTTGATCAATAACTTCGGCCTCTGTTTTGAATGCTTTGAGGCACAGGTGGCATTTATGGTAGCTGAGGAATCAATTCGCCTCAAATGTGGTGGTGGAGGCCTTTCTGCCCTTTAAACACTTATGATTTTCTTTAATTGTGTTTTAACTCTGGGAATTAGGCTTTTGATAATCATTCTTGGTCGTAATTCCCAAATCTATCTTCTGTTGGGGTTCCCATGTTTTGGCCAGGTTGATAAGACCAAAAGATGAGACAACATAGAACCACTTTCAGACCTTAGGCTCTAGCCCTCCTAGGTCCAGAGAGGGATCTCTCTATATGAGTCAAAGGTTTATGTCTTTGAAGCTCGGATGTTGTGATTTTAGGCTAGTTATATGCACAGGGTTTGTTTGTTGGTTTATGTTTGGTTGCTGGGAATCAGGAATGAAAGGTCCAATATAAAATAAGGGTGAGCAAAGAGGAAACTAGACAAAGATAGATAACTCAGAGAACATCAAAGCCATTGGGCAATGGAGTCAAGAAAGGATTTACTTGTGTTCAATGTGTAAGCTTTCAGTTGGGCTAGTCATCTAGAGCATTTGAATCTTAAAGGAGATATTTGGAATGGGACATCAAGGACTGAAGATGAGTGAAGGAGAACCGTCCAAATTTGTCTATAGATCAGTTCAGAGGTCATTTAACTCCAGACCTGCTTGGACAAAATCAGAGACAAGACAAAGGTTTCTAACAAAGGGTTAATTGGGATGGAAAGGTCCTAGTGAGGCAGAGATAGGGTTCCAGACCTCCTAGTGTTCTCAACACATCCAACTGAATCCTAACAAGAACATCTAAACATAGACTTCATTAATTCATACATAAGAGAGTAGGCAATAACATCCATTACATTGGTTAAATCAATTGAAATCAATATTGAGATACACATATAAGCAGAAAACATAAAAGGCTGGGAGAGCAGCAACATAAGGTACCTATCAAGGGTAAATCTTATGCCAAACTTCTGATGCAAGCCTGAAGAAACATAATGAAATGAAAGCAAGTCAATCACAAATACAGAGAAAGGAAAAACATCACCAGCTGCTTAAAATCAGGATCCAATGAAATATGCTTGTCATATTAAAAACAACACCAATCAGGTACATCATAGCCCATAGCTTGAACATTCAGTCTGAATACATCAAATCTCAGCCTATCTTACACTATTACACAGAGAACTTGTCTCAAGAGGAGAAATGCTTGTGTTTCACTGATATCTCATCAACAACCTTACAATGTTTCTTTCTGTGCTTTATAACAGATGATGAATAGAAAATCGACTGAGAAGGTAGGTGAAAAATTAAATGTATCATTAAACACAGAGTAGAGAAATAGGGCTGAGGCCCATTCTGTTTGAATACTGAGTATTTAATGTCTGTCACCTCTATATGCAGGGATGATCTTGTCTAGATTTTCCTTTACTCCAGACATGACTTTGCTACATTTTGGTGGCCGTACTTTGTTGTACTTGTGGGGAATAAACAAATGGCGAACAACTGCTGAGAAGTCTGCTTCATAAATTTTTGACTGCTTCTGAACCGTAGTTAGGGCGGAAATTCCTTCAGGGACATTCTGCATAATAAGAGCTGTATGGGTGCCTTGTACTTAATGGAGAAAAGCATTCTGTTGATGAATAAACCCAGGTGGTACCTGCTACTGTGCCCAGGATCCTTTGGATCGATCCTCGGGGTCTTCAAACTGCTGCTTTGCCTCTTAAAACACTGATCTAAGACTTAATATCTTCATTAGCGGGCCTTAATCTCCCTTTTCTCTGTACTGGAACGCTCTGTTGCTTCAATTCTACCTCTGACAGGTTAGCTCGGGTTTTAATGGTGATGGGAGATTCTCAGAGTCTGGAATCCCACTTTTCCTTAGTGAAAATCCCGTCAGCCACTTTCTTTGACAATTTTATAGCAGCGCCGGCCCTCGGATTTAATTCTGTCTGCAAACTTCTTCATTAAGATGGTACGACCAGAATATGGAGTCTTTCACCTCTAGAAACCCTGCAAAACAACAAACTGTGAAGAAATCCACGGGCGGGAAATGATGGAGGCGACGAGGACACACTATGAACACGGAAAAAACCATGCAGATGGAGGACTGGGGAGAAATCATGAAAAAACGATGACAAATTGCTCTGGTGGAGGTTCGGCGAAGCACAGAGCAAATGCATGAAAAATGAATGACAACGTTAGACAATACGAAAAGAACCGACTATACGTAATGGACGGGGAGGAAGTACAGGGGGTGCATGTGGTGAGGCAGGGCGACGAGAAACGGTCAACGGAAGACAAACAAATCTGGGCTGTCAATCGGGGTGGAGATCGACGGTTGAGAACAACAGGTGATGGGCCAGCGGGTACTACGATTGGGCAGTAAGCAGTGCGCAGGTTCGATGGGCGACAGCCGTTAGATGAGTTCCTCCAGATCTGACGGTCTTTAACAATTCTGTTGAGCGTCCCGAGCCGAGAGTTAACGCGCGGGAGAAAAGTGGTTTTAGAATCGTACAGGGGACAGGTGGCACGCGTTGAGTGGAATTGCTGGGCGATGGAGGAAAACTGCCTTCTGCAGATGAGCAGTGTGGAACTTACCAGCGGTTTCAGGGATAATGCGCCGCGGGGTCCACTAGCGGAGGAAGCATGGACCGTCAGATCAATATGTAAATGGACGGCGATGGCCTGGGGTATGGTGAACTGGGGAGTGATATATGAAGATGGGCGGAATGTACAAAAACATTGGAATTTAATGCAAATGCGAGGGTTTGGGCCACGAAGGAAATACAAAGGAAAAATAATGAAATACGATGAGGTGGATGGGAATGATTGTATGATGCGGGACCCATACGAAAATCGCAAATCGCAAAGGTGAAAGTGCGATGGCGCGATCGAAGGGAAATGCGATGGGCAATCGCATCGCAAATATTTGCGATGCGATCAAATCGCATCGCAAATGTTTGCGATGGATCAATCGAATACATATAATGAAACTGCGATATGCGATGTGCGCCTAAGGCTTTAAGCGCTTGGTCATGGGTAAGGGTTACGTGGGGAAGTGGTTTAAATGGGGCTGGCGGGAAAATGGGCTAAGCCCTGTTATAAAGTCGGAAAGTGGGTTTTAAGGCCGTTTTAAATGAAATTAAAGGCTAGAAGGGGTAACGATAGGGAGGTGAAGGGGGAATTTAAGGGGATAATGGAGGGATTAAAGGGAAACTTCAACAAAGGGAAAACAGATGTTGTGATGGGGAATTTTTCCAGGATATAGGGGTAAAAGAGGGAGTAATAGGTCCCTTTTAGAAATGGATCAACAGAGAGGATTTGTGTTGGGCACATCAAAAAGAGACTTCAAGGAGAATGGGTTTTCAGGGTAAAAGCATTCCTTGAAGGCTCTAGAACAATCCAGCCCCCAGCTTGCTTGTCAAGAATTTCATAGGGGGGCTAACAGTGGCTCCACATGGGGATGGATTCTTCTTGAAGGAGTCAAGAAACCAGATATGATCTTTGGAGTAGGCCAGTTGCCTGCTGCTTGGCACATCCCTTTCTTTGATCAGTTGCCACAATATGTTAGATACACAAGTTAGCAGAAACATCTTCCCAACCAATCTACTTACCCAAACTACAGTCCTACATTTCCCTTGTGGGTGCATTTGAGCTAGCAGACCTTTTGCATAATTTTCAAAACAAAAACAAACCTATTCTAAATCTACCCTTATTTCTCCACGAGACCAGATTAGACTGTTGGCCTCGTATGCTTCTCTACCTAATCTAACATCTGTTGGGATTAGACTGTCCAGCAAATTTCTTCTCCTATATTCTAAAACAGGAAATTGGAAAACAACCAAGCCAGGATTAAATGGTTTGACTTGCTGTGGAATGAAACAAAACTTCGAAGGCTTGAAATTTTCACTTTGAAGTATCCTTATTTTTCTGTGACTCAGGTTTTGAGCATGTTGGAGTCACCTCTTTCTTTGATTTCCGCTCTGAATTTGGGCATATTAGAGCTGATTCTTCTTTTCACTGCTGATCCAGATTTTGGGCATACTAGGACCAGCTACTCTGCTTCCTTTAGCTCAGATTTTTATCATGTCTAAGCTATTCTTTTTGCATTCTGGAGGTTCGTGTTTTGAGCATGTCTGAACCTCCCTTTTCTCACTGTTTTTCGGAACATTTTCTCTTTTATTGAAAATAAAAGCTGCAATGGTATGTACAAAGGAGATGAAACTGGAAATGAAAATCAATAGAAGTAATGCTTGAGCATCCTGCCATTGACAGGACCCCCAAACAACTCTGTGCCATCAAGTTCTTGCAGAAAAAACGCATTAGGACCCACGGTGGCTTGTATGATATATGGACCCTGCCACAAACTGTCAAACTTACCATGTTTACCTTTGTCCTCTCTTCTTGAGTCCCATTTTAGAACCTTATCACCAATTTTGAAATCTGAAGCTTTGGCTCTTTTGTCAAACTGCCTCTTTATGTTTTCTTGGACTCTAACAGCTCTGTTATAAACCTGCTCCCGTGTTTGCTGCAGATAGATTGTTTCATTTATTCTCCTTATCATGCTATCTTCCTCTGATTGGATCTCTTGGACAAGTCTGATCATTGGAACTCCAAGACTAGTAGGAAAAACTGCTTCAGTCCCATAAACCAGCTGGAAGGGTGACATGCCAATAGATTTCTTTGTAGTGAGCCTGTCAGCCCACAAAGCATGCACCAACTTTTTGTGCCATGACTTTTTGTTCTCTTCCAGCAGCTTCTTGATGATTGTAACCAGGCTTTTATTTGATGATTCAGCTAGGCCATTACCCTGGGGGTAATAGGCAGTTGAATGTCCAAGTGCTATTCCGTACCTGTGACAGAAATCAACCATTATTTTGGATCCGAAAGCAGCAACATTGTCAGTGATTATTTTCCTTGGACAGCCAAACCGAGATAGGATGAAGTCTTCTAGGAACCTAATAATGACAGAATTGGTGGAATTCCTAGTGGGTATGGCTTCTATCCATTTAGTGAAGTAATCTGTGGCAGTCAGGATCCATTTGTGTTTCCCAGAAGAAGAAGGGTGGATTTCCCCAATAAAGTCTAGGCCCCATTGCAAGAAGGGACCTTCAACGGTGATGGGTTGTAGGGGAAGGGGGAGGAGTTTTCTTTTGCCTTCAAAGATCTGACATTTGTGGCAAGTGGTTATCATTTTATGGACGTCATTGAATAGTGTAGGCCAATAATAGCCAGCCCTGAGTAGTTTATTTGCTGTGGCTTTCCAACTTAGGTGGCCTCCACACTCCCCAGCATGAAATTCCTGTTTGATTTTTTCAGCTTCAGTTTCAGACAGACATTTCAGTAAAAGGCCATTTGGATTTTTCCAGTATAGATTCTCATTCAGAATGCAGTAGTTTCTAGCTTTGAGTTTTATGAATCTGGCCTTGGTTTTGGACAGTTCTGGAGGGGCTTTGAGGTTAGTGAGCACGTAAAGGATATCAGTATACCAAGGAGAGTTTTGAAACTGCTCCTCGACAGTCGGATGGGGCAATCCTTCCTGCTCGTCTAAGGCATTTATCATATTAATGTCAAGGGCCTGCAAGTTGGATTCTACCATTAACTGGGCCAGGCCTTGACCTTTGATCAGTTCAGTGGGCTTTATTTCAAGGTCGTATTCCAAGATGGTAGCAATCCATTTGCCCCTTTTCCCATCAGGGTCCTGGGACAAGATATCTTTGACCACTACATTTGGCACGAAAGCAATGGTGTGAGAATGCAGGATGTACACCCTAAAGTCCTGTAAGGCCTTAATCAGGGCATAGGCCTGCTTTTCCATGATGTTGTACTTTAAGGGTGCATCTCTCAAGGCTTTACTGAAGAAAGCTATAGGCTGTTCATTACCTTCTGAATTTTTTTGCAGCAAAACTGCAGCTATTGTGTGTTGGGAAGCAAACGAAAAGATCAGAAAATATTTTGAGAAGTTAGGGCTGATAAGGACAGGGGCCTGAGTGAGTGCAAGTTTTACTGACTCAAAATATTTCTTGGCTTCAACAATCCACTTAATTCCTACACCTTTCTTTAGCATTTCAGTCATTTTTCTAAGGTGCTCAGCAACGTTGGGAATGAACCTCCTAAGGAAGTTGATCTTCCCAATGAAGGACTATAACTCCCTGATGTTTCTTGGGTGTGTGATTTGGAGTATTCCCTCAACTCTTTGCGGGTCTATCTTGATACCTTTCTCAGAAATAATATGGCCTAGAAGTTTACCTTCTTGCAGCCCAAACACAGTTTTCTTAGGATTCAGGGACAGACCATACCTTCTACATTTTTCGAAAACCTTTCTCAGATGTTTTAAGTGTTCTTCTTCAGTTTTAGAAAAAACAGTCAAGTCATCCAAGTAGATAACTATGAAGTGTCCTATCTCTTCTGAGGAAGCTATGTCCATCGCTCTCTAAAAGGTGGCGCCAACATTCATCAATCCAAAAGGCATTTTCACATACATGAAGGTGCCCCATGGAGTGGTAAATGTTGTTTTGAGTTGATCTTCTAAGAGTACCATAACTTGATTATATCCTGAAAAAACATCAAGCAGGGAGATTCTCTTAGAGCCCACTACCTTCTGTAGGATATGTTCCATTCTAGGCAAAGGGTAGTTGTCTTTCAAGGAGGCTCTGTTGAGGTTTCTGAAGTCTATGCATAGTCTGATTTCTCCCGTTTTCTTTCTTACAGCCACTAAGTTTGACACCCAATCAGAAAACCTTACGGGAACTATTATGCCTACATCATACATCTTCCTGATCTCTTTTTCTACTGCAGGCAATTGTTTTGGATTGATTCTACGAAGTTTTTGTCTGAAAGGCTTCTGATTTTATTTCAAGGGTATTTTGTGTTGTATAATGTTGGTGTCATAGGCCTTTAAGTCTTCATAGCTCCATGCAAACACATCAATGAATTCCTTGAACAAGTCAATGTATATTTTCTTCATGTCTGCAGGTATAGACTTAGCCAGTTTTATTATTTTGGGTCTGTCTTCAGTGCCTATGTTGCATTCTTCTACATCTAAGTCTGCATGTTCTATAGTGGGCTTCTTTGCTACGTCATCAAAGTAAAAAAGGTCCTCTAGGGGTGCCAGGCCTCTGGGTATGTTCTTATCTTAGGCCTGCAGCACCTCTACCTCTTCGGTATCTGCGTTTTCACAATTTTCGGTTGGATTTCCAGTTTGCTCAGAAAAAAGAATTTATTTCTATGTTACAGGGTGTTTCTTGTTTATCTGGGGGATCCTCGCTCGGGCAATTATCATCAGAAATTGAGTCTAAATCAGAAAATTCAAACTCATTCCTGCCCACCAGGAAATCTTCGATCTGTTTGTCTCCTTCAAAGACCTGCCAATATTTTTTATTGTCTGGCACTGCAGGCCTGAATTTGGTCTAAATGATAATCTGTTGGTCAGCTGGGGTCTTAGGATATGAGCTAGCTAGACAAGCTAATCCATTTGCAATTGCATTTTCCCCCCTAGGAACGAATGCTAATTCATATTCAACAAACGTTTTCAGCAAATCCAGAGTGTCATTCCTGTATGCCCTAAGCCTGGGGTGTTTTGCTGAATACTCACCATTCACCTGTTTGATGACTAACTCAGAGTCTCCTCTCACAGCTATCCTACGGGCTCCTAATCTCTTCAATAAATTCAGACCCAGGATGAGAGCCTCATACTCTGCAATGTTATTCGTGCATTTGAAATGCAGATTCACAGCATGGCTCTCTGTGTGGTCATCTTCTGTGTTACATAGCCACACTCCTGATCTAGCATTTTTCTTAGTACAGGACCCATCAAAATTCATTTCCCACATGGGTTCGCCATTATGTTGCGTTGGGGAGCCTGTACTAGATTGTGGGTTGTCTAGTTCTTCACGTGGTGTGTCAATTTGAGAGGTGTGACTAACAGGCTGACTGCATAGCATTTCTGGTTCATTCTGAGTTTTGTTTTCATTATCCTGCCCACGGTTTTCTTCATTGTACTCTTCCGGGGTAGCCATTATGCTAAAGTCCATGGGCTCCGTGTTTTTGCTCGAATTTTTACTTTCAGATTCTGGCTCTCCTACGGATTGGTCATTATAAAGGATGAAAGAATCCAGGTCTGTGTGTACAGAGTATAATGGTGAATTTTTAGGCTTCTCAGGGCTACTGACTAAGAATTTCATCTGAAACTCTCTATACAGTCTCCTAAGTTGGCCAAATATAGGGATAGTGGCATATGAGCCATCCATCTGCATTGTTCCTTGCAGTTTGGCTCCCCATGATCTAGATAATAACATGCCATACTTAGGTGGCACATCTGCCACCACTACATCCATGACCATACATTTGGAAAGAATCTGGGTCAAACTCACACATAAGTCTTTGATCAGGCCTAGGCATTTTACTCTGCTAGAGTCAAACGAATACAGGTCTTTGTAAGGTCGTGTTATCTCTAGGCCTAGCTTTTCCATCACTACCTTAGGCATTAAATTGTGTGATACTCAAGAATCATGCATGGAATTGTGGAGTATTTTTTCATGAATGTTGAGACTGATATAAAAAGGTGGAACTACCCCTTCCTGAAATTTTCCCTCAATCTTTGGACCAAACAGGAGGGCAGGCTGATCATCATTCAAATTTACAGTATCGTTGTTTTCCCCTAGATTCAATGCTTTCAAAATTTGGCCTTTATATACATTCTGAGTGGCCAGTTCAGATAATGGTACAGAGATTTTGATCTTGGAAATCTCACTCTCTAAATTGAAAGTGGACTGGGTCTTGGAAATACTTGACTCTGTTTTATTTGCTACCACCTTAGTAGCTGGATCGGTTTGTGATTTCTCACTATGTGAAATGTCGGGAACAATTGTATCAGGAGTACTGACTGAAGTGCTAGTACTACCGGTTGGTTGGCTTTGTTTTTCAATGTCTTGGTTGTTTTTCTCCTTATGTTTACCAGAACTTTCAGCTGCTGATTTGTTACCTGCAGCAGATGCTTTAGAGGATTTATCAGGTCTTTTCCTGATGGTTACCTCAGGAATCTTTGTTTTGGGATTTTCTTGGTTCTTTTTTCTCCTAAGTTCATGCTACTCTCTTACCTGCATCATGGCATTTTCGAATCCTAATCTGTAATCCTCAGTTTCTAACCATTCCTCATCCCCATATGTGGATAAGGGCTGGTTTTCCTCTGAATCACAGTTATGGATTGAGTCTTCTGTTTCAAAAATTTTTATTGCATTCCCTTCAGACTCTTCAATGATTCCCTCGTCTTCATCTAAAAATTTTTCTTGAAATGGGGGAATAATTTGTTGATCTGACTCTCTTTGTCTGTTGGGAGCAGCATTGTTTCTTCTAATGTTTTGGTTCTATTTTTGGTTTCTGTTTTGGACAACCATCCTCTTTATCATTTGTTGCAGTTATTCCACATTTTTAGACAGTCTGTCGTATTTGGGATCAAATGTGGAAGCTACGTTGTCATCCCTATATGTCACCCTTTTTTCAGCTTTTAATCTTGCCCTTTTTTCCATTAAGTTCGCTTCTATGGTTATGGCTCCTTTCTGCATGTCTTCCAGGGTGGTGTACTCTTTATCTCTAAGCTCATAGGCCATGTCAGCATCAAATCCATCAGGATATTTTGCTAGGGCCATACCTTGAGGAGGTTTCATGTGTGGAGGGAGGGCATTGTAAATGCTGTTGAATCTTGTGGTATAATCGTGAACGCTCTCTCCTACGTTCCTCTTAAGGGACATGTATTCTGCTAGGAGCTGGTGAGGGTTTGCTCTAACCTCCCATTTGTTTATGAAGGTCTGGTATAATGCTGGGAGATCTTGGATACTGCCAGGGGGTAAACTTTTAGACCATTTATTCACATCACCCCTAGGCTTTGGGCAAAGATTCTCATTTTGATTGTTTCATCATCAATTTCCATATAATCAAAAGAATCCTCCATCTTATCTACATGTTGCTGAGCTGTAATGGATTCTTTGGCAGTGAAGTGTGGAATTTTTTACTGATAATCATTTGGCAAGGGTAACAAGGGCTGTGGTAAAACTAAAGGTGTGTACCAAGCTGCCATGATAATGTTCTGATGAGGTATAGGGTTGGCTTGAGCAGATCTAGGGTGGGAGAGCCCCAAGTTTTGAATGAAGTGGATATCGGGTGGTGTAGATGGAGGGGTTCCACTATCCCTAGTGTTGTGACCACTATGAGATGGTGTACTGTGAGGCTCGAGGTCTTGCTGGTCTAGGTGATTGACTGACCTGGTTCTAGGTAATCTATTAGGTATGTCTAGGTCAGGGAGGTAATGTGCTAGAGCTGTCAGGCTTTCTGGTGCAGAATTGGCTCTATGAATGTGGCAGGAAATAGTCGGTATGTTAGGTGTAGGAGCTCCTTTGAGGATACTCTCCGGATTGTCAACTATTTTAGGTGGGTTAGGGTTGGGATAAGCTCTTGTGTGAATGGTTCTGAAAGCCAGAATGTTGTTTCTTAGCCAAGCATCTTAACCCTATTTTTTACTTCTACTGTGGTTGATGTTGTCTTAGAGGTTGGTCTCCCAATGAAGTCTAATTGTGAAACCAAGATAATCAGTAGGCCTACTGATCGCCAGTGGAGTCTTTCCGTTTAATAAAAAATGGAGTCGCTAGGTGGAGGGTTTAAGATGTTTCTAGGGGGGTACACTGTTCACCACAGTGCTCAGGCACTGTCATCCTTCAGGAATCTCCTCTAAAACAGCAAGCTCCAACCAGAGATTGACTGGGAGGGCGTTTACCAGATATGTCACCTCTGAAAAGAGGATGAGATCTGGAGGCTACCTGGCCCTTTCCAGGCTCTGTCTAAGAGTATGATGGATTTTCAATAATGGAGGTCGATTCAAGAATGAAGTGACTAGCTGTCAACCTAACCAGAGATCTGAGTTTTTGGAGTTTTTAAGAATGTTTAAGGTGAAATGTACTCAGTTCCCCAGCGGAGTCGCCATTATGTTGGGGTTCCCATGTTTTGGCCAGGTTGACAAGACCAAAAGATGAGACAACATAGAACCACTTTCAGACCTTAGGATCTAGCCCTCCTAGGTCCAGAGAGGGATCTCTCTATATGAGTCAAAGGTTTATGTCTTTGAAGCTCGGATGTTGTGATTTTAGGCTAGTTATATGCACAGGGTTTGTTTTTTGGTTTATGTTTGGTTGCTAGGAATCAGGAATGAAAGGTCCAATATAAAACAAGGGTGAGCAAAGAGGAAACTAGACAAAGGTAGATAACTCAGAGAACATCAAAGCCATTGGGCAATGGAGTCAAGAAAGGATTTACTTGTGTTCAATGTGCAAGCTTTCAGTTGGGCTAGTCATCTAGAGAATTTGGATCTTAAAGGAGATATTTGGAATGGGACATCAAGTACTGAAGATTAGTGAAGGAGAACTGTCCAACTTTGTCTATAGATCAGGTCAGAGGTCATTTAACTCCATACCTGCTTGGACAAAATTAGAGACAAGAAAAAGGGTTCTAAGAAAGGGTTAATTGGGATGGAAAGGTCCTAGTGAGGCAGAGATAGGGTTCCAGACCTCCTAGTGTTCTCAAAACATCCAACTGAATCCTAACAAGAACATCTAAACATAGAATTCATTAATTCATACATCAGAGAGTAGGCAATAACATCCACTACACTGGTTAAATCAATTGAAATCAATATTCAGATACACATATAAGCAGAAAACATAAAAGACTAGGAGAGCAGCAACATAAGGTACCTATCAAGGGTAAATCTTATGCCAAACTTCTGATGCGAGCCTGAAGAAACATAATGAAATGAAAGCAAGTCAATCACAAATACAGAGAAAGGAAAAACATCACCAGCTCCTTAAAATCAGGATCCAACGAAATATGCTTGTCATATTAAAAACAACACCAATCAGGTACATCATAGCCCATAGCTTGAACATTCAGTCTGAATACATCAAATCTCAGCCTATCTTACACTGTTACACAGAGAACTTGTCTCAAGAGGATAAATGCTTGCGTTTCATTGATATCTCATCAACAACCTTACAATGTTTCTTTCTGTGCTTTATAACAGATGATGAATAGAAAATCAACTGAGAAGGTAGGTGAAAAATTAAATGTATCATTAAACACAGAGTAGAGAAATAGGGCCGAGGCCCATTCTGTTTGAATACTGAGTATTTAATGCCTGTCACCTCTATATGCAGGGATGATCTTGTCCAGATTTTCCTTTACTCCAGACATGACTTTGCTACATTTTGGTGGTCGTACTTTGTTGTACTTGTGGGGAATAAACAAATGGTGAACAACTGCTGAGAAGTCTGCTTCAAAAATGTCTAACTGCTTCTGAACCGTAGTTAGGGCGGAAATTCCTTCAGGGACATTCTGCATAATAAGAGTTGTATGGGTGCCCTGTACTTGATGGAGAAAAGCATTCTACTGATGAATAAACCCAGATGGTACCTGCTACTGTGCGCAGGATCCTTTGGATCGATCCTCGGGGTCTTCAAACTGCTGCTTTGCCTCTTAAAACATTGATCTAAGACTTAAGATCTTCATTAGCGGGCCTTAATCTCCCTTTTCTCTGTACTGGAATGCTCTGCTGCTTCAATTCCACCTCTAACAAGTTAGCTCGGGTTTTAAGGGTGATGGGAGATTCTCAGAGTTTGGAATCCTTCTTTTCCTTAGTGCAAATCCCATCAGCCGCTTTCTTTGACAATTTTATAGCAGCACTGGCCCTCGGATTTAATTCTGTCTGCAAACTTCTTCATTAAGATGGTACGACCAGAATATGGAGTCTTTCACCTCTAGAAACCCTGCAAAACAACAAACTGTGAAGAAATCCACGGGCGGGAAATGATGGAGGCGGCGAGGACACAATATGAACGCGGAAAAAACCATGCAGATGGAGGACTGGGGAGAAATCGTGAATAAACGATGACAGATTGCTCTGGTGGAGGTTCGGCTAAGCACAGAGAAAATACATGAAAAATGAATGACAACGTTAGACAGTACGAAAAGAACCGACTATACGTAATGGACGGGGAGGAAGTACGGGGGGTGCACATGGTGAGGCGGGGCAACAAGGAACGGTCAACGGAAGACAAACAAATCTGGGCTGTCAATCAGGGTGGACATCGACGGTTGAGAACGACAGGTGATGCGCCAGCGGGTACTACGATCGAGCGTTAAGCAGTGCACAGGTTCGATGGGCGACAACCGTTAGATGAGTTCTTCCAGATCTGACTGTCTTTAACAATTCCGCTGAGCGTCTCGAGCCGAGAGTTAACGCGCGGAAGAGAAGTGGTTTTAGAATCGTACAGGGGACAGGTGGCACGAGTTGAGTGGAATCGCTGGGCGATGGAGGAAAACCTCCTTCTACAGATGAGCGGTGCGGAACTTACCGACGGTTTCAGGGATAATGCGCTGCAGGGTCCACTAGCGGAGGAAGCGTGGACCATCGGATCAATATGTAAATGGACGGCGATGGCCTAGGGTATGGTGAACTGGGGAGTGATATATGAAGATGGGCGTAATGTACAAAAACATTGGAATTTAATGCAAATGCGATGGTTTGGGCCACGAAGGAAATACAAAGGAAAAATAATGAAATATGATGAGGTGGATGGGAATGATTTTACGATGCGGGACCCGTACGAAAATCGCAAATCGCAAAGGCGAAAGTGTGATGGCGCGATCGAAGGGAAATGCGATGGGCGATCACATCGCAAATATTTGCGACGTGATCGAATCGCATCGCAAATGTTTGCGATGGATCAATCGAATACATATAACGAAACTGCGATATGCGATGCGCACCTAAGGCTTTAAGCGCTTGGTCATGGGTAAGGGTTACGTGGGGAAGTGGTTTAAATGGGGCTGGCGGGAAAATGGGCTAAGCCCTGTTATAAAGTCAGAAAGTGGGTTTTAAGGCCGTTTTAAATTAAATTAAAGGCTAGAAGGGGTAATGATAGGGAGGTGAAGGGTGAATTTAAGGGGATAATTGAGGGATTAAAGGGAAACTTCAACAAAGGGAGAACAGATGTTGTGATGGGGAATTTTTCCAGGATATAGGGGTAAAAGAGGGAGTAACAGGTCCTTTTGAGCAATGGATCAGCAGAGAGGATTTGTGTTGGGCACAACACAAAGAGACTTCAAGGAGAATGGGTTTTTAGGGGAAAAGCATTCCTTGAAGGCTCCAGAACAATCCAGCCCCCGGCTTGCTTGTTAAGAATTTCATAGGGGGGCTAACATCTTCAATCTTCTATTTCTGTTGTGCTCTGTCCTTAACACTGAAACTCTTTTAATCAGGATTAAATAACACAGTGTCTTGTTGATGTGCAGGCTGCGCAAGGCTCGTATGGCGTTAATGCCCATGGAGCATCGACGAAATGTAGAGTGGAGCCTTTTTAGTGCATTTCTCTCTGATAACCAAAAAGCCAGAGGATCGTCACCCTCGGCTTTCTTTTCCTTCACAATATGGGAAAAAACCTTCAAAACCCGCAAAACAAACAAAAATTTTATGAAATCCTATGTAATTGGGGAAGAACTGCTTCAGAAGGCAGGGGAGGAGCGTAGCCGTTGGATGGCAGCATCCAACAATGGAGATCAACCAAGAGGAGGTTAAAAGGAGAGCGGGGAAAATAATAAGACGGAATGATCTTGGACTGTCCGATCCGGACACGTGGACGGTCCAGATTCAATCAGAGGATCGTAATCGGAGGCAACACTCAACTGGCGCCGATGTAAAAATGCGATGCGATTTAGCACTGGCCGTCGATCTGAGGATCAAATCAACGACGGGGAATGAATCGGAGGGATCGACGATCAGGGGAAGAAAAAAATGCATGCGATTGAAACTGTGCGATGTGATGTAGTGCAGACCGTCGATCTAAAGATTAGATCAACGGTGGAGAATGAATCGGGGGAATGGCCGATCGGAGGGAGCAAACAAAGGCATGCGATGAAAAACTCTGATGCGATTGAGCACTAGCCATTTGATCGACTTACAATCAACGACGGGGATTAGTTCTTAGAAATAACCGACGGAAAACCCTTATATTATTCAAAACCCCAAAAATTTAAATAAAACAAAGGTTTTGGTGGATCGGGGCAGAAATATATATATATATATATATATGAAAAGGCACTCGTTTGCGGGGCCATGGGTTTATGGAATATGATCGGCCCGGGGCTTTTCATAACAAAGGGCCAATCGCAATCGGAGCCTCGGGCTCGGGCTTTTCAATCAACCCATTGGAATCTTGTGATGCGATTAAGCCCCTGGGGTCTTTAACACTTGGTCCCGGGTGAAAGTTATATGGAGTAGCAAGGCAGGGGTGGAGTTTATATATATGACCCAATTGCATCGGAACTTTTTATGCGGGTCTTTCAATCAACCCATTGTATTTTTCTCCGATGTGATTGCGCGATCAGTCTTTTTAATCTAACCATTTTCATTTAATCATGTGGCTTTGGCATTTTAGATAAAACTTTGGATAAATGGGTTTTATGACTTTACAAAAGAAAAAGGTGACCGGGAAAGGATTTTTACAAGGTTTTACGCGCGAAAGGTGGGCCCACGGTTTATATGAAAAATAATATAATCGGGGGTTTTAAATACAAAGGCTAATTGCATTGGAACTTTTGGAACATGGCAAAAGACTTGCGCACTTGGATCTTTCCGATGCGATGAGCGCCGAATAGGGTTAGCGCTTGGTTCCAGGGTGTGGGCATGTGGGGGAAGTGGTTAGGACTTAGCCCAAGGGGGCTTGAGTCCTTAGTAATAAAAACTTTGTTTTTTATGACTTTTTTCAGAGCTTTCAATGGATTTGGGGGTTTCAGTAAGGTTAAAGAGTGAGTCTTTAACTTTGTAAAAGTGATTTTCATGAGGGGAAAAAGAGGAATCATGAAAACAAAGGAGTTTTATGGAGAAAAAAGGGAGCAAATGAAGGCTAGTTTTGAGTGAGAGAAGGGGGGGAAATGATAGTTTCTCAGCAGTCTTTTCTCATGAAATCAACATAATTTTTTAGTATAAAATGGAAATAGTAAATGAAGATTTTGAGACAGAGGCATGAGGCCTTCAAGATTCTTCAAGAGCCAACACTTTTTATTAATAAAATTTGTTCCTTGAAGGCCCCAAAAAGTTTTAGCCACCTTTTGCTATAGCAAATTTTTATAGGTGGCTAACATCATGAACTATCTCTCCAACCCATGATACATAGAGTAGATTACATCTATCAATGCTCACATCATTAGCCCTGTTGGCCATGTAGGATCCAAAATCTACATCAACACAGTGAAAAATAAGAAGTAGAGACATATGAATGATCATGAACAATATCAAACCATATTCTCCCAATAACAACCAACGCAGCAAAGCCTTCTGCTGCCATGCTAGATCATCATGAAAATAAACAAGAGAGCCATACTGTCTCAAAAGGAGCCACCACACCAATGCTTCTTGCTTCCATACCACATCATCATTGTACCAAATTTAGTGGCTATATTCTCTCAAGAGAAGCCACTTTAATAATTTATCTTGTTTCCCCATCACATCATCATCATACCATGTACAATGACCATAATCCCTCAACAGAAGCCAACGTTGTAAGGCCTCCTGTTGCCATCCTCCATCAATTTAATGCAATGTAGGGGAAGAAATCAGCCCATAGTCTCCCAAAAGTAACCAAAGAAACAAGGATTCTTGCTGCCTCCTTTCACCATCATGATGCAAGTCTTGGAGCAACACCATACAATGGACATGTGAAATGTCTCATCAAAACAATACAAGTAAGCTCCCTTATGCCACATTATGTGAGAGTTATGCTTTCTCCCAAACCCAAGTACATACATGAACATGAGATATATCCCAAAAAAAAACACATGTAAAGACATGAGACATATCCCAAACAAAAATAAATACAAGGACATAAGATCTATCATGTGATGTCAAAACTCTCTCATCAATAACGAGCACGGCCATGCCTCCTGCTGCTGCATGTCATCAGTGATATGTATGGCATGGATCCTGGGAATGTGAGATGTTGGGTAGTATCCATACTCACCCAAAAGTAACCAGTGCAGCCATGCTTCTTGTTTCCTGGTATCATAGATCTACAGGAAGGTAGGAGACCTCCTGCTTCTCATCCGGATCCATTCATCCCAAAGTGGATGATGAATCATGCCAAGATCAAACTTGGTATCCACCCAATGTTGAATACTAACATTCCCCATGTGAATAAATTTGCATTCCATGAAACATTGAAGTGCACCTCCATTGAGGTCTCTCCATGAGATCCTCTTCTCATCAATGGCCCTCCAAAACCAATATGGTTCTAGATCTATTGTAGGTAGAAGTTTCTCTTTGAGCTGTGATATGCTCATTGAGAAAGAGTCATCTTGAAAGGGGAAAATATTTCCCACCTCAATATTTCTACCATCTATCATCTTCTTCTCCATTTCTTCCTGAATGAAGTTTCCATTTGATTGCTCCCATAACGAATGGGTCCTCTTCTTCTCATTGTTGCTCATTAACATCGTTGTAGATCTGCAAGGTGATACATGTGTTGTCTCAAAGAAAGGTACAATGCTGAACTTATAGCCAACCATTGTACATAGGATCATACTCGTCCCATTTTCTGAAACTCCACATTTCAAATCAAAGGGTTGAATGTAGCTCAAAAATGATGAACTAGGATAACTTTTCATCTCCTCCTTGATTAGATCAAGGGTCCTCTATGCAGTGATATGTTACTGCTTCAAATCAGCATGTTGTTCTAACCCTTGGTTATGCATTGGCCTTGATGGCATGTCCCCATAAGTTTCAATAAGAGGTACTGAAACAATATGAGATGAAAGTGGATGCATACCTTGGAACAACTGATATGTGGGAACCTCTTGCAAGACCACAAGAGTTCCTCCAACTAGGACAATGGTGTCTCCAAATACTGGTAAGAGTGATGGCTGCTCCTCTATCAATGGACCAACGCTAGAATCTTCCTCCTCTTCCTCATGCATATCCTGAATCATGCATGGGACTCTATATGTCAATAGCTTAAGAATATCTTGCATAGATGCAAGTGTCTCTTTTCTGGATACAAGTACTTCTGCAGCTGGTGGTGAATGTAGTGACTCTTTGTCTAGAGTGACAAGAATGACATCCTCCTTTGAATTCTCAGGAAATGTCTCTTTGTGAAATATTTCTGGCCTTCTCATATCAAACTTATTTCTTAACCTTGAAAATAAATATGAATATTTAGTCACCTTTGCATGCTCCATGTGACAAAACCACCCATCATTAGCTTCGCCATGAAGATGAAGTGCTACAATCTGAACAACCTCTCTCTCAGCTACAGGATGTAGCCTAAAGAATGCAGCTAACTCTTTCCTCCAAGCCTTAACAATGCTTGAGGAAGATCCATCATATGTAGGCAAATAGAATCTATTGTGCCTCTTCCTTCTATCGCTGTTATAGGATCTTATTTCTTCTTTGAGTTTGAAGAATTGTTGGAGAGTTAGATTCTCCTTGAATGCTCTAGACTATGCTTCATACTCTTCAAGATATAAACTAAGTCTCATGAGTCTCTGATTCCATGTTTCTTCTTTCTTCATCTCTATACCAGTCACCTTCTTCAAAGAAAGTGGGCATAGTAGGTCTTTGAGGAGATCTATGATTCTCCTGTCTTATTTGCTGCTGATAAGAATTGGGACCTTCTTCATCTTGAAACCCTCTTGAGGTTTCTCTTTGCCTTTCTCTTCTTGTTTCATTGATCTCTTTTGAGAGATCCTTCATATCTCTAAAGAACGACGAGGAAAAACTTAATTCCTCAATATTATATCTCTACTATCTTCTCTTCATATGTTTTCAATAATGCCCATAAGCTGAGCTAAATATCATGCTCTGATACCACTGTAATATCCCAAAATGGAATAATGCATTGATACACAACCACAATATTTGTAACACAGAAAATGTACATGTAAAATTATGATCAACATAGATATACATAGAATAGATGAGCCATTTTATTCATATTGGAGATGGATTCATGTACAATAGTGTACAAAATAGATGCACTCTAGCCAAAGAGATGGCCTAGAATGACCCTGAAAACATGCCACAACAAGCACTGTGTAACTGGAGAGATGCTAGAAGCAATACTGCATTGTCCCTTCAGCAGACGATGAACATATATCTACTGGCTGAAAAGGGGAAATGCATATCTATGGAAATCTAGAGCTCTGATGATGCCAAGATTCTATATCTGGGCACTTTGATGGCCACCCAAGATAACCCAGAAAGGAAATTCTAGATCTTTGAGATTGGAAATTTACCCACTTAGGGTTTGATCATTACAAGGAAAAGACCCTTTAGCGAATGTTTTTGAAAAACCCCTTATAAAAATACCCCAGACATCCATTTCTAGCAGAGGTTGGTGGGCAGAGGTGTTTGCGGATGTATTTCGTGCGGTGCGCTTATCACTGTCAAATGCACCAGTGCGTTCAACACAAGAAAGCGCCAGTGCGCACAAGACATTAGCACACCGAACACCGTGTGCTCCGTACACATTCTCTTGGTGCGTTTCATTTCTGTAGTGCACCGGTCCTTTACAACACTTTTGGACCGGTGCCTCATAAAAATCACGCGAAAACAGAAACCGCTCGGTGCGGGATGACGAAAACGCACCGGTGCTCCCTTAAAATATTACACACTGGAACAGGGTTAAATAAAAAAAAGTTACGGCCAAAAAACCACACAAAAAATTGGCACATCGGACACCAGTGTTCCATACACACCCTCCTGGTGCATTTTATTTCTCTAGCACAGTGGTTCTTTACAACACTTTCGCACTGGTGCCCATAAACCCCGCGCACTGGAACGAGGTTAACTAAAAAAAAATTACGGCCAAAAAACCACACAAAACATTGGTACACTGGACACCGTGCGCTCCGTACACACCCACCCAGTGCGTTTTATTACTGTAGTGCACCAGTTCTTTACAGAGCATCCGCACCGATGCCTCATAAAAAGCACGTGAAAACAGAAACCGCCCAGCGCGGAATGACGAAAACGCATCGGTGCATCCATAAAACCCCACGCACTGAAACGGGGTTAAATAAAAAACAAATTACGGCCAAAAAACTGCACGAAACATTGGCACATCGGACACCTTGCACTCCATACACACTCGCCTAGTGTGTTGTATTACTGTAGCGCACCAGTTCTTTACAAACAGTCTGCACCGTTGCGTCATAAAAAGCACGCGAAAATAGAAACCGCTAGGTGCGAAATGAAGCAAACGCACTAGTGTACCTATAAAACCCCGTGCACTGAAACAGGGTTAAATAAAAAAAATATTACTGCCAAAAAATTGCATTTTTCACTTTTATTAGTACTACAGAGCTCTCAAGCACCGGTGCAATTTATCCTTGTCTGAGTTGCCCTGACATCGGTGCTCCCACTGCACTCATTGCACGCACTGCTGTTGTGCATTGCCCACTAATCTCCAGCTTGAATTTTACAAAACTGTGGACAAATTTTCTTTTGAAAATTCTACAGCCAATATGCCTCCTTAATGAGTAAATGTACAGGTATTTTTCTTGTTTTTCCATAATTAAGCCTTTTTGCGGATTAGAATTTCAAATAACCTTAAAATTAACCATTTAAAAGAAAAAAAAAATTGTTGCGCGATGCGCTCAAGCCATTCGACTCGCATCGGTTTGCGGTGCTGCTTGTAAATTTATAAGTCGCGCCGCAACTAGTGCTAACAGTATCTGCACCAGTTCTAGGGCGGTACCGATAGACGCACCATGTTATTTTAAAAACTTTTAAAAATTTTGGTGCAGTCGTTTACCACACTACACCATTGACAATGTGGAATAGCGGCAACAGAGTGCATTGATTGCATTATCCACCCAAGGGCGGGTAATGTTGTTAGCGCACTACATACCACATTTCGACATGGACAACGGTTCACCCTGGTAAACTGGTGCTAACGACATCCGTACCAGTTCTGGGGCGGTACTGAAGGCGCACTGTGTTACTTTAATTTTTTTAAAAAGTGTGGCGCGGTCGGTTACCCAGCCGCACCGTTGACCTAGTGGAATAGCTGCGATGCGGTGCCTTGACCAAAATAGCCGCCCCGAGATGGCTATTTTTTTCAGCGCGTAGCTTTCCGTATTTCACCTGCGTCAACCGCACCATTCACTATGTCATGATGGCAAGAGGTCGGTCTGCTGACTTAACTATATGCCCTGGGGCGTAGAGTTTCGTCAGTGCACCGCCCTCCTGACACAGTACATAGTCAACGGTGCACTAAATTATTTTCTGAAGCACCGTCCTTGGGGCGCTTGATGTTATTAGGCGTACCGATGCTAGTGTGCTCCATAGAAAGACGCACCAGGACCAGTGCGTGACTGTTTTTGGCGCACTGACTGTTTTTTTATTTTGTTTAAAAAAGAAAATTATATATGTATATTTCTAAATACATGTCTCATTTAATAAAAGAATTGTGTTTAATATGTCAATCATTCAGAGACGTGAAAGGAGAGAATAGGGGGAACAACAACAACAACAACAAGCGGAGCAGTATAACATGGTTTTCCTGTGAGAGGCACAAGAGAGGGAGAGAGATGCATACCCTCACCCTATTATAGTAGCTACACAGGGGCTCCTAAGGTAGGTAGGCCTCCTCAAGTTCTATGAGGAGGCTACTTCCCTAAAGGGCCATAGTTTGTTTTTGAGACATCTTATCCGAAGGTGGAATTCCTAGCAACAAGCTTTCAGGGTTGGTATCAGCCAGTGGTACATGCCTACTGAGGAGGATATATATTTCATTATAGGGCTATCGAGGAGAGGGGTGGATTTTCCCTTGTTCCTAGAGGTTACAGCTGGCTGTGTAGTAGGGAGTCAGTTAGTTTACTCCCATAGATACATTGGAGAAAATGTACTGTCTCCTGCAGAGTTTCGGGTTGTTGGAGGTCAATTACATATTGGTGCATTTGTTAGGGAGGAGGTGCAGTGTCGCTCACTTATCATTTTGACCATTTTGCACAACACCAATGATGGGCAACACATTACTAGATCGCTTCTATATTATGTTGATTCTTTAGTACATGAGCCATGACTTGTCAGGTGGTTTGCCATTTTTTTTTTTGGTAGTTCTGTATAGTCTTAGATAGATGTCGTGCTCATGCACAAGGGAGGGTGAACTTCCCTTTTGCTTCAGAGATTTTTTGTTTATTTTTTGAGAGGTTTCCAAAGACGAGGCATACTTTTCTTCGGTAACCTTGTAGGACAATGTTTGAGGCATGTATGCACATGTGGGGGCAGATGATGCCCAAGAGGGACGATACTCTATTTCCAGCGAGGATACCATAGGAGGCACTGGCTTTTCTAGCCAGTGTTGATGAGCATCCCTTCGTTATGGTACCCTGTCCTTACATGGGTTTGGATTGGTGAGGGTGTGACAACATCCTCTTCACAACTGATGAGCCACCAGATGATAGAGGTCATATTATTATTTTATATATTTAAATTTATTCTAACATGTTCTTTAACTTTTTTTTATTAAATTGTGTAATGAAATTGTCTAATTATTGTTGTGTACTTGTATATATTTTGCAGACATTGCCTCTTTTGATGGTGAGGAGATGCTAGCACCACCACATGATCCAGGTGTGGATCTTGATGACGATCAGGGCATGCCAGATACTGAGGATCATTAGGAGGCCAGTGCTAGGCGCGGTCAACTTGATTCTAGATACTGGATGGAGTTAGGTGACCAACTCAGTGCATTGATTGTTGAGGCGGGCATCAGGCCCGCTCATTACAGAGACATAGAGGCCGATGATTGGCTATTACAGATGTGGAGAGGCATGTTGCGTGACATGTATATCTTGATGCGGCATGTTGTATGATTTACGACAGTTGTTACACGACTGACGAGGATTGTTGAACGTTATATGTGTGGTCGAGTTGCAGCACGTGATGGATAGTCCATGAGCAGCGACTCATCATCTCATGATCGTTCACCTCGCGCCGTGCCAGATGAGCATGAACCTCCAATAGCATCCAACAACAGTAATCATGGAGATGAGGCTAGACCATCGGCCACGTCCAGCCAACAACCTGAAGTATCCATCAGTACTCATGATCATGAGCAGGGCGCAGGACCATCGACCGTCGAGGCTGCACCATTGACTGAGCAGGCCTCCACTAGTACTGATATTGATGTTGTACTGCCACGAGTTGATCCATGACATTTATATTACAGTTGTATATTTTTAACATTATTCAGCTATATATATATATATATATATATATATATATATATATATATATATGGTCCATGTATTTTATGTTCATGTTGCAGGTGTACTTAATTTACATTTTGGTGATCATTATGATGTGTATATTGTTAGGTCATGTTAGACATGTTCATTTAATGTGCAACTTGCAGATAGATGTGCATGTGATAGCATGAGTTATTTGACATGAGATGTATATTTGATGTTTGTGTTGTGATGATGTTAATATATAATGTTAACCTTGTTTTGTTAGATGATCATGATCACGATGATGTTAGCGATTTTGAATGTGTTTTTTAATCAAATATGATATTTGTATATTGGTTATCATGAACGTGATGTTTATTAATTAATTTAATAGTAAATGATCATGATATTGAAAATTGTAATATTTGTAATTCTAATTTTATGTAAAATATTTGTAAAATTTTAATTGTATTAATGTGAAATGATTTTATTAAAATTTTTAAATTTGTAAATTTGTAAATTTTAAATAATTGTAAAATAATATGATTTATTGTAACATAATAAAATTTAGAAAATAATGCAAATAAATTCATGTACTTTAGAATTATCATTATTTTATTATGATCTTAGATACAAAAAAAAGAACTAATTTATACAGTACATCATTGTTTTTGAGATCAACATAATTGCAAATTATCAAGTGAATTGTTGATTTTAATATTAACATAATGCAAATTACCAATTAATTCAAAATACATATAATAATGTTTCCAAAAACCCATCTTAAAAAGTATAAATATTGATGAAATAATACATGTACCATATCACTCTCGGTTCTCATGATCACCCTCATTATCTTCTAGCTCGCATGGCATGATAACACTATTGTTCTAAAAAATATGTTTTGATCTAGGGTCATGTGTCAATACAAACCACCAATCCCTATCCAACACATCTGGGTAAAAAAACACTTGGTTGCAGTGTTTAGGGAAAACATAGGGCTCCTTAGCTTCATCCCACATCTTTCTAGAGTTGATACATATCAGCCTACTATCGCGATCTTCCTTTACATTATTCCGATCAAAGATGTCCCACCACTTGCACCTAAAAATAACACATTGGAAAGAAGAGAAGTCCACTTCAATGATCTCTTGTATCTTTCTGACGTAACCTAACGTCCTGTTACTAGGTTTTGATCATGGTGGCTAGATCGACTAGATTGATCAAAATGTTTTGCTCCAGAGTCTTGTGTGATGTTTCCAGTATCGACATTTTTCTGTGAAAATGGTGTCCATATGCCCCTACATATATATAGACAAATGCACCTAATATAAAGTTTAAAAATCTTTGTAGATGTCATGTGTCTTATAATAGCTTGAGTCAAAATATGAAATGTAGATGTCTTAATATAAGTTTCAAATTTACATATAAATTAGAAATATTATTACCGAGTTGCTGCATCCAATCCCTATGTTTAGTGCATCCTCTTCAGCACGTGGGTAACAACCGGTTGCACCGTATTTCTCTCTGACTTGGTCAGCAACCCAACTGTTGGGGCATATTTTTGGCATATTTTCTTTTAAATGATCAGGATAAGGCACACTTCTACCATTCAACCGTCTAAATTCTTTCCTGTCACTATCCCATTTCATCCTCTTTTGTTCGCACAATGTGACCCACGGTTGTGTTGCTTCATAATTGTAAAGAATGAATTTATTGATTGTTTCAATTCCTGCATTCACTGATGAAATCAAACCAACATTGTATAGTACTTAGAGATCAAAATATACATTATATAGAAGTTCAACATGAATATTAATTACTTTTTGTAAATTTGAAAAATTATAAGTCACTTACTCTTTACCAAGTGCTTTTTTCCACTCGTTTGGAGCAATTCCCCTTCTCTTTTGTCTTCATCCCTTTCATCGTCCCAAATCACTGCACCTGGTCTGTTTTCGATCTGCTTGATGTACTCACTAGCATAATACAAAGACTCATACGATATGTACCCCTCTTCCATAGACCCCTCGGGTTTTGCCCTTTGTCGAACAAAACCTTTCAATTTCTTCATGTACCTCTCTAAAATAAACATGTCACGTTAGTTGAAGCATTAGAATTGTAAGTCCATGAAACTGATCGGTAGTTCCTTCTCAAACATACAAACAATCTCAACTATGTGATGCCACCATGGAGATACTAGCCACATGAATCTCCTTTGACGTGATCCAACGTACAAATGTAGATAATTTAGATATGGCATGTCCTAGGTCTTGAGGGAATTCATGTTTCACACACCCACGCACGAACAAAGGATAATGACACTGCAAAGTTATAAACATGTGCAATAATATACAAAATTAGTTACGTTTTATGATCCCTGCATGGGATAAAATTTATTAATATAAAAAATAATAAAATTATGCTTTTGACATTATACGTACTCTTAGCATATTCAAATCGTCATGAGATTTAAACCCCGACAAATGGTCATCCACGGTGAAGTAGCGCCGTAGTGAAGACCCGTATGAAGTTGGCACCCTCACACCAATTATAACTTCCTTTGCCAAAAAACTATCATCCTTTTTAAAAATACATGGGACATCACCTTCTTTGAAAAACCATGAATTAGAGAGACCAGTGCCTGGCTTTGATCCTGTACTTTTTAATTGTCTTAGCCAATGTTTCTTTTTATTTTTTGAAGTAATAATATCTTTCCTAACAACCAATGCGTCACTTTATTTCGATGATATGTCCCTCCATAAAGAAGATGAAATATTTTTAAATATATGCATGGGATCTAATAAGTGGGTAATCTTAAGATTCTCCCAATATGGGAGTTCATAAAAGATAGATTTACTTTTCATCCCAATGGGAAATTTCTCAAAATAGGTGCCAAAGAAATCTGGATCATCAAACATAGGCTCCCCATTTGAATCGAACATTTCCATGAACTCCTTCTCCTTCTCTCTCTCATATGCTCTAAGCCATTCAAATGGTGTCATTATTGGAGGCCTTTGGGTTCTCTCTCGTTTACCATTGAAAGCAGACGCTGCTCTTCTGTAAGGGTGTTCTTTTGGTAGGAATACCCTGGAGAAATCATACACTGGATTTCGTAGGTCCTTGGACCATATAGCTTTTAGAGAAGGTCCACAACATTTAAATCCAAAATACCCTTTTGTTACAAGACCTGCGAGATTATATTTGTATACATTAAATAATATGCATGGCACGCTAAAGAATATCATGAATATCATAACAAATATTACAACAAATTAAATAACTAATATGTGAAAGAATATTGTTACGTATATAAACAAATCAATAAATTAAACATGTAATTTACCAAAGCAAACTCCTAAGCCTGGATAATCATGTGTTGTGTAAGCACATATGCCATACAATGTAAAACTCCTCTCTGCTGCGATGGGTCTTGATACATCGTATACATTTATCCCATATCATAGTTCCTTCAATTCATCTACCAGTGGTTGTAAGTAGACATCCATATTCTTCACTTGTCTTCTACCAAGGACTATGAGAGCCAACATAAGATGTTCATTCTTCACGGAAAACCATGGGGGATATTGTTATTGATCACTACTATATGCCAAACAGAATATTTGGTGTTTTGGAGGAAGTATGGGTTGACGCCATCCATGGCTATGCTGAGTCATAGACTTCGTACTTCATCCTTTAATTTTTCGAGCCATGTATCCTCTATATGCTTCATGGCTATTGAATTAGTTGGGATTCTCATAACTCCCAACTCACTTTTGTGTGAGGCATGCCATCCATGCAACATAGCTAATTCTTTGCAACGAAAGAGACTTTGAGTCCTTGGGATTATAGGCATGTGCCTCAATATCTTAAAAGGAGGACTAGCACGTGATTTACCCTTATTTTTTTATTTATCATACCTGTCATGCCCACATTTTGGACACATCTCTTTGTATGAATATTCTCCTCTATATAGAATACAATCATTTGGACATGCATGATATGATATGTACTCAACACCCAACACTTTCAACAATTTCTTTGCCTCTTCGCAGCTACTAGGCAAGACATTATCACTCGGAAGAACCTTATCTTTGAATAACCTACAGTTGGTGATCATGGAAAAAATATATTAATAAATGTACATTAATGTTTATATAGTTATTAACGTTCATAAAATTTACCATTTGTAATGTTCATTGCAGTGTACTGATTATATTTCAAATTTATATAAGGGAGTACTTTATGGTAATTACCTCAAAAGTTCTGAGAAAAACTCATTCGACAAGACAAAATTTTCTTTCAAGTTGTGCAATAACATCATTTTCCCCAACTAGGTAGACTTTGACTGACCGCCAGGTCCAAAAAGAGGGGCGGTGAAAGCAAATTTAAGGCTTTCGAAAATGGTGTCAGCGATATGAGCATCATCCCCTAGCTAATCATCATTTTGGAATGTATCTAACAACATTGTCTCCATGGCAGTCGTATCCCTTAAGTAATCATCCATACTAACCTCTATTTGATTTCCTCCATTGCCAGCTTGTGAAGAACTACTATTGTTGTAGTCATTCCTAATTGGTGAATCTGGACGTAGCGGGAATTGAATCGGTGGTTGATTCAACAATTCTTGGTATCGTTCCTCTCCGATTTTTCTCTTAATTCATTCTTCTTTCAATTTGACATTTTCGTGGGGTGCAACGGAAGATGGTAGGAAGGTCATTCATCATCATCAGAATCCTATTAATTTAAAAAAAAATATTTGAACATGATTTGTACAAAATATATGATATCAATTAGTAACCACGTTGATAATATTGCATGATTATAAATTGGTTTCACGTTGAAATAATTACATATTAATCAATATATATATCAAACAATTATAATTATTACCATCATTGTCCCGGGATTGTGGCTAGAAGATGCAATATTGTTACAATTGGTAGGGTGAAGCAGCTATCCATTTTCATCTACCAAATGCGCCTTGCGGTATGCAGCTCCTGATAAGAACTTTTGACGTTTTGGAGCAGTTTGAATATTTTGTGCATCTGAACTTGATGTTGAATCTGCATGAACCTACAAATTTGTATACATTATAAATTTAATTAAGTTTTGCATTATTGACTACATGGATAAAGAACATAAATTCAATTAGATAGTGAAAATATATATAAAATCTGAAGTAAATATTACGTCTCGAGATGGATAGGGAGAACTCCATGATGGAATTTGAGAAATATTATAGAACGAGCTGGATTTTGAAGAATTGTCCATTCGATATAATTATGATATTTTCTCCTTGCATTTGAGCAAAACAACAATAAATTTTGGTGCACACAACTAAATGTAAATTCGGTGCCTAATGTAGAGATCACTGCACCGGTGCGTTTTTGGTAATGCGCACCGGTGCCGTTCTATACCAAGACGCATCGATGCAGTGCTATTAAGGGACACACCGGTGACGAATAATCGTAAATAAAAAAAGCACAACTCTGTTTTCTTTAAGTGAAAAAAAAAACGGTAAATTGAAAAATGGGCCGCAAAATATTTTTGAAAATCTAATTTCATAAAAAATTTCTTTAAATACTAAACACTTTTCATTATTTCACTATTTTTGCAAAAAAAATTAGCCAGAGATTTGCAGGATACATACCTGGAGCAAACAGAGCACGAGAGCACTGTGGAGCAAGGAAATACGTTCGAACATAAGTATTCACACAATCATAATTCCAAACCTCTGGTGATTCAAACCCTGTAGCATAGAATTTCAAATGATGTGAGTAAAGTTTATTTTTTATTTTTTACTTTTTCTACAGTAAAATAAAAAAATCAAAGTTTATCGTTTTTCTTACTTTTTCTGCAGTAAAAGAAAAAAAATCAAACTTTATTGGTTTTTTACTTTTTTCTACTGTTTTCAGAAACAAAATAAAAATAATTCCATTTTTAGAAACAAAAACCCTAGATTCTTTTTGTTTATGCCCTTTCTTCTCCCTCTTTCTGTAATTTCAGAATTAGGGCTTTTCAATTTAGATTTATAGGATTTGTATAGTCATAAGGCATCCAACCCACGAGACGAATTGCATAGTTAGATCCCAATCCATGTCGGCTCTTGCGTGAATTTAAAAAAAAACAGATTTTCTTTCCACGGTGCACCCTGCGTAACATAGCGCACCGCGAAAGTACAATGATAAAGTAAATAAATAAATAAATAAATAAATATATATATATATATATATATTTATTTATAAATAAATAAATATATATATATATATATATATATATATATATATATATATATATATATATATATCAGTGTGCCATATGTAACATATGGCACCGGTGCGCTATTTCATTATGGTGCGCCGCAAACGTGTTGTTTCGCCCAAAAAAAATCCATTTTAGAAAAAAACCCTACATTCTTTTTGTTTATGCCCTTTCTTCTCCCTCTTTTTGTGATTTTAGAATTAAGGCTTTTCAATTTATATTTATAGGGTTTGTATTGCTAAATATAAGCCTAAGACATCCAACCCACGGGACGACTTGCATAGTCGGATCCCAATCCATGTCGGCCCTTGCGTAAATTAAAAGAAAAAAAAAAAAAATTTCATCGGTGCGCCCTTTGTAACTGAGCACACCGGTGCACTATATTATCCCAGTGCACCGTGAAAGTACTGTCATAAGAAAATTAAAAAAACAAAATATTTTTTGTTAGTGCGCTATCTGTAAAATATGCAGCCGATGCGCTATTTCATTATGGCGCACCACGAACGTTCTGTTTCGCAAAAAAAAAACACTTTCAAAAAATACAAACGCTACCTTCTTTTTTTTTTTGCCATTTCTTCTCCCTCTTTCTGTGATTTAAGAATTAGGGCCTTTCAATTTACATTTATAGGGTTTGTATCGCTAAAATAGACCTAATACATCCAACCGACGGGACGATTTGCATAGTTGGATCCCAATCCATGTCGGCCCTTGTGTGAATTTAAAAAAAAAATAGATTTGGTTTTTCATCGGTTTTCCCGGCGAAACCTAGCATACTGGTGCTCTGTATTGTACAAGTGCACCACAAAAGTAATGTGATAACAAATTAAAAAACAATTTTTTTTATCAGTGCACCATATGTAAAATATGGCACCAGTTTATGCTACAAAAACTAACACGGGACGATTTTATTTTATTTTATCATGGTTAATCGGTGCAGTGGTTGACATGTAACGCACCGGTGCTCCTTGTTGACATAGAGCACCATATGGTCTATTATAATGTTTGTGCGGTGCATTTCTAAGACCCCCACGCACTGGCGTCGATGCGTACACCATGAATAGCGCACCAGTTTCTTGAGATTTTTTTTTTACCTGAAAAGTTGACAATTTATTTATAAATATATTAATGAATGATATGGTACAGGTTTGAGTTTGATAAAGAAATGATTGACAAGAGATCAAGTAACAAAAATACTGATAACACATCAAGAAAAGAAAAAAAGGCAAGTTCTTTGTAAATTATTTTACAAAAAATATTATTTTTTAACTAAATGTAAGTTTAACTAATATGTATTGTTTACTGTGTATCATGCAGAGCCACAAAATGATGAAGCTCGATAAGATTATTTCTGATCTAAGACCAGAAGAAATTCAACACATAAAACAGGACGACAAGGAAGAAAAGGGTTGATATCTAAGTTTGTGAGTAATTGTTACTTCCTTATAACAACTTAAGTAGATTTCATTTTTGTATTTTTTTAAGTTGTTTTACAAAAATCATCATTGAATGTCTTCAAACAGGTGCTAACATACAAAGAAGAACCATTAGAGGAATTGATTAAAATTGCGTTAAATATGAGTTGTGAATATATGTTGGCATATTAAAACTTAATTGTGGAATTTGTAAGCATTTATCAATCTTGTTTTACTTAGCTCCGTCTATAATTAATAGAACAAAAAAATCTTTTATATTAAATATATGATTTGTTGTGGGGTATAGAAATTGTAGGAAACAAAGTATGGAACTACGCCAACAGATGAAATCTTTAAATATGGCATGTTACATGGTTTTGAAAGAATGTGTATAGTTTACGAGTCAAGTGTTGCAATGGTACGTCATTTCTTTTCGATTTACATTGATTTATATTATTTAATATTTCATTTTCATTATTCTCACCAATGTATATACACTCATTACAGTTTATTTTTATGTTTGTAGATGGAAGGTGAAGAAGAAGAAAACAATCAAGACTGTGAACAAAACATTCTTGAAAATAACCCAAGTCATGGAAGTAGCTGTAGCAGTGATAGCAGTTCAAATGAAGAATGATGATCACTATGTTTGGATATCAAAGCAATGCGTTGTATTTTTTGAAATATGTCTGTGAAATTAGACATTTTGTTTAATGCAATGGACATAGTGTCCCAATTGAAAGACAAAGGGATACCAATAATTGTCCCATTTTGTATGACAAAGACTGTCTTATTCATGTATATATAATAAAATATGTTTTAGTTTTTTCTATTGCGTTCTCCATTTTCGCTATTGTGTTTTCCATTTTCGTTCTCAAATGCACTAATAAAAATTTAATTCATATGAATATTGTTATAAGATATATATGTGTCGACTTTTGATGAATAATGAGTTAAAAAAAAAAAACAATAATTATGATATGATATAACAAATTAATCCAAACATCATATTCAAATGCATTAATAAAAATTAAATTAATATGAATATTTTTATAAGATGTGTCGACTTTTGAGGAATAATGAATTTAAAACAATCACAATAATTACACTATCACACGTTGATGTTTCTAAAAAATGCAAAATGAAAACCGGTGCATGTAAGTTACTATCTACTGGTGTGTTTGTGTTCTGAAGTGCCCCGATGCGTTTCTACGACCTATGGGCACCACACAACTACCAAAACCAATTAAAAATATCGGTGTGTTTGTGCAGTATGGCGCACCAGTGCATTTATGTGTCTATACGCATCGGTGCATTTGGACGACCTATGGGCACTGCACAAATACCGATAAAAATTATAATTCTCAGTGCATTTGTGTTACACTACGCACCGAGGCATTTATGTGTCTATATGCACCGCACGAATATTGATACCAATTATAAATCTCGGTGCATTTGTGTGATACTACGCACCAGGTCGTTTATGTGTCTATACGCACCAGTGCATTTGGACGACCTATGGTCACTGCACGAATATTGATACCAATTATAAATCTCGGTGCATTTGTGTGATACTATGCACCGGGGCGTTTATGTGTATATAAATCTATGCACCGGTGCGTTAATACGACCTATGGGCACAACACAAATCCCAAGACCAATTAGAACGGCCCCATGCGTTGTATCACCAACACTACGCTCGGTGCGGTTTTATACCTTAACGGCCCGGTGCATTCTCCTTCGACCGCCCTGGGGCACCTTCTACATGTACGCATCGGTGCGTTAAATCCAGAGTAGCGCACCGATGAAAAAAAACATCCGTAATAACCCTTCACCACCCATTGTTTTTTAATTGTGTTGAATTTCCGTTAAAAGCTCCGCCAAAACCTCCGTAACCATAAACGGAAGTTGTAGCAAATGCTTTTTTGACAATTTTGGCCAATTTTATAACACTAAAAACCTCCTTTATAGCCTCTGCTAGAGGGTATTTTCCTTGTAGTGGATCCCTGGTCTACTGGGTTATGCAGATTTGAAGCTAGAACTAATCCTATGATGACTGCAATATGATTGATCCCGTTACGAAAATGATTATTTGCTACATTATGTTGTTGTCATACATGTTAAATTACAGCAAGAACAAATGAAGTTAAGACACATAAACAGTAAAAATTCATACACCACTTTCAAGTAAATAATTCTGCAAAATTGTCAAGTACAAGCTAGATCATTTAATTTAAACTGAGTGGTAGATTCTTGAAATACATACAAGTTATCCAAACCATTTTCATAAAATAAGTTATATTATAAGAACCTAGGTATCATTTTCGTAAATAGTAAAGTGATATAATAAGTGAACTAATTAAGGGATATTTATGGTAGCCCTAGGAAAACGGTGGAGGATAGCATATTTGGGGAATGAAGTGCTCAATTTGAGAAATTTATTAGTTGATATTTGATGTCTGATGTGTGTTGGATACAACAGTAGTGGTTTCAGTGACAAAAAAAGAATTCTAAGGGAGTTTGTGCCACTTAGAAGCTTAGAGTAGCTTAGTGCACCGACAAAAGGAGTCATGTCAACAAGAGCCTAAAGATGTTTACAAAGTTTGGACAACCATTAGAGGGATTTAAATGGTGTTTTTAGTCCTTTGGATCATTTTTGTATTCATTGGAATTAAGTATTTACTTGTAAAAAAACTTACCATAATCCCAAAGAGCTGAGTCATGATGACAAAGCTATAAGGAGACGTAGCCCACGAGATTTCGGGTGAACTCCTAGATTAAAATTTATTTTGTGTTTGAATGATTATTTGTTGCATTATGTTGTTGTCATAAATGTTAAATTACAGCAAGAACAAATGAATTTAAGACACATAAACAGTAAAAATTCATATACCACTTTCAAGTAAATAATTATGCAAAATTGTCAAGTACAAGCTAGATCATTTTAATTTAAACTAAGTGGTAGGTTCTTGAAATACATACGAGTTATCCAGACCATTTTCAGATTAGGTTGGTATCAAAGCATAGTTTCTTGCTTGACAGAGCACTTGGTTTCTTTATTGTATAGTTTGAAAGGTGTTTAAACAATGTAAAAGATTGACTATTTTACTGTTTGCAAACTGATTGTTGTTTGAGTTTGCTTGAGATTTGGGGATAGCTACCGATTAGCTAAGTCTTGGAGAGAACAAAAAGGAAGAAAGATTTGAAGGCTTCTTCCTTACCCCAAAGTACCTTATGGTCAACATTGGAACACAAACCCTCTTGACGTTTTTTTGTTAAGGAGCTCTCGGAGTTTGTTTGTTGTTTGGCTGCTTGAATAAGAGTCTGTCTCTACAACCATTTAGTTTAAAAGATCTTGTAATTTTTTTTGAAAGCTTTGAGAACTTCGTTGAATTTCCTTTTGTTCATTGACATCATAATGAAAACTTCCAGAAGTGAAGTTTCCTCCTTCACAAGATTCTTCGATGATGATATGAAGCGTGACTTTATTATATTGAAGGACATGGTGCAGATTTTGTTTGAGGATAAACGACAAAGCACTGAACTTCATGAATATTTGTTTGCCATGAAGTAAGAGAAGGAAGAAATTCTTCAAATATTTCATGATATGGAGAGGCAACTCCATCAAGCCCAAGAGGCTTTGACCAAGAAAATTCATGAGGAAAAGGTAATCCATTCTAATTTGTCTTCAGTTTCCTCTTTAGAAATATGTGTTGGTTCTTTCAAAAAACATACTAGAGGTATAGGGTCCAAATTAATGATTTAAATGGGCTACGAAGGAAAATGATTAGGCAGGCATTCACAAGGCATGGTTGATCCCATTTCGATTGAGAAACGACCCAAGAATATTGGTATTGGTTATGTACAATTTAATGGTGAAGACTCCAAAGCCATGAAGGCATGTGAGGCTATTTCAAAGAGAAACTTTATTCCAAGTTCTAATATGCAAATATTTCAAATTTGTTTCAAATATTATTGCCATTGCTCTAAGCCTTTGTTGCAGCAAGAAGATGGTAGACATGCAGCTTATGGCGAGCATGCAAGGTCATACAGTTTTCAAGACAAGAACGATGGTGTTAGTTTGCAAATGAAAGTTGTAGCCTCTACTAGGTCATGTTCTCATTCAAATAAGCACAAGAGGTATAAATCTTCTCATCATCAATTTGATTGTGTTTCTGCAAGGCATGATAATTTTGAATGCTTAAATGGAAGAAAGATTTGTTGTACATATTGTGGTAGAATTAACCATGATGTTTCGAGATGCTGGATGAGGAAGAAAGCATACAAGAAGCAGATGAGGAAAAGGAAACTTTCAAAGAAGGTGCATAATTTTTTCACATTTTTCCAAAAGAGGGGACATGTTGTCTCCCATTGTTGGATTTTGCATCCATCTAGTCATCCAAAGCACATGCAACAAGAGGATAGAAAAATTGGCGCAAGTGGAACTATGGATTCCTTTATTGATGTGAAAATGGAAGATTCACATGAGGAAGAGTTGTAGCAGCAAAAATCGCCATGGAGGTGGCTTGGTAAGAAGTGGATGGACTTCTTAACACCGTAAGACATACTCATTTTGTATATATGAAAAATTCAGTTGTATGCATGTATTTTATGCTGTAATTTCTTGTTTGTTTGAGCCACCTTTGATCATTGATCAAGGAAGCGATGTTCAGCTACCTTCTCCAAATTTCTCGCCAGAAATTTTCTGAGTGAGCGCAAGAAAGATAGTTCTTGACAGGAGGACTAGTGCATCGAGGAAGGGAAGTGTGAATTGCTTTCTAGTTGTGTTTCAAATTCACTAGCCATGCAAGGCAAGTATTTAGAAGCTGAAGAGAAGAGGGTGCAATACTCTTATTTGTTGTACAGATCAGTTTCAGTAGTCCAGAGAGCTTTTGGGGTCCAAAAGCTTCTCATTTGGGAGGCGTGATCAGAATGGGATCATGGACTAGAATGATAGCTTAAAATTCAAAGTTCTCGAAAGAGTGTCAAATATGAATGAATGGAAAGGCCTTGTCGTTGCAATTCTGGCACTGTGAACAGTTCTCAAAACCGAGGTCGTATGCAAAAGTTATTCAGGTTTGAAGTCTCCAGTAAACTCCAAAATTCAGTTGACCAAGTTTAACTTTCCAACATTAAAAAAATTTAAAAAAGAATATTCTGAGAATATTCATCGAAATATCCCCCCAGAATATTCCCTTTCGGGCGTATCAGGCTTTGACAAGTGGCAACTCGGAATCTAAAGATGGTTTGACTTTTTTGGATTTGGGCCTATCAGTGGGTGCCACGTGGCAAGCCCGGAGGCCACCACGTGGCTCCAGGCCGGTGGAAATTTGGCATTGTAAAATTTTTGTGAGACAGCAGGGTTCGAACCTCGGACCTCACCACCACAGGCAAGAGCGATCACCAATCTGCCTATGCAATAGTTCTTAACTTATAACAAACACCACACATATTTAAAGTTTGAATTAATACAGGTTGGGCGGCAAAGGGGGCTAGCCCCTAAGGGCCAAACCCATACTCCATGCATACATGCCATAAAACTAGGTCTAAAGGCCTTCATTACCGCAGATGTGATGACATTAAATGTCAGCGGTTAGGCCATGTGGCCGCACATCACTATTTAGAGTTAAATGCTACGGTTTGGAGTGGATATGGTAGCGGTCTTTCCGGCGGTGGTCATATGCCACCTCGCCTAAAATTTATTACCATAGTTACAGTTCCACTATTCTTGGGGCACGGTTTCGCCTAATATGGATTTTCCACCAAACTGGAGATCTAACTGGAGTTCCTCCAGTTTTGGAGGAGGATTTTGGGGGATACTGGGCAAAAATTTGTTTTTGCCATAAATTTCTCAAATTTTGACCAAAAAAGATGAAATTTTAGCCAATTTTGGGTCTCTTCAACCTTTTGAAGACTTTGGGATAGGTTTCAAGTTTAATTGAGGTGATCTTAAGCAGCGTTTTATTCAGGGAAGATGAAGGAGCCATTAGGGCCACCATGAGGCCAAATCAGTTTGAGGCCTAGCCAGGGGAGATAGAGTCCTTTTTCCAAAGTTCCAATAGTATAAATTGGATAATTTAGATGTTAGAAATCTGATGAAATGGTTTTTAGAGCATGTAGAGAAATTTTTAAGGCCGAAAATCTTCAGTAAAGTTCCAGGGGCCATTAGTGCTAGCTTTTGCCAGCAGGAGTGCAGGGCTTAGCCAGAGCTACTTGAGACCATATGCAATGAACTAGTGGTTATTATTGACTAAAAAAATCATTATGAATCTATTTATAGAGGTTTCAGCAAGTTTTAAATACTTTTAGAGTTTGAAAACACAACAGAGACATTTTCATTAACCCTAGTGCCAGGGGGCGCCGATAGGTGATTGAGGCGAAACCGGAGCAGCTGGAGGCTATTTTTGATGAACCAAAAATCTATTGTGACTATTTCAGTCAATTTTGAACCAATGGAAGTGGTTTCAGAACATTTTGAGAACTTCTACCGCTCGAAAAGCTGATGTGAAGTTCTGGGCAGCCCTAGGCAAACCGTGGAGGATAGCCTATTTGGGGAATGTAGTGCTCAATTTGAGAAATTTATTAGTTGATATTTGATGTATGATGTGTGTTGGATATATAAGTAGTGGTTTTAGTGATAGAAATAGAATTCTGAGGGAGTTTTTTCCATTTAGAAGCTCAGAGTAGCTTAGTGCACCGACAGAAGGAATCGTGTCAACAAGAGCCTAAAGTTGTTAATAAAGTTTGGACAGCCATTAGAGGGATTTAAATTGTATTTTCAGTCCTTTGGATCATTTTATATTAATTGGAATTAAGTATTTACTTGTAAAAAAACTTACCATAATCCCAAAGAGCTGAGTCATGATGACAAAGCTCAAAGGAGACGCAGCCCACGAGATTTCAGGTGAACTCCTATATATTTGCTGTTGTTTTTGAATGATTATTTGCTGCATTATGTTGCTGTCATACATGTTAAATTATAGCAATAAAAAATAAATTTAAGACACATAAACAGTAAAAATTCATACACCACTTTCAAATAAATAATTCTGAAAAATTGTCAAGTACAAGCTAGATCATTTTAATTTAAACTGAGTGGCAGGTTCTTGAAATACATACAAGTTATCCAGACCATTTTTAGATCAATGATGTACAACCAGATCTGAGCTTGAAGGGTTGAATCCTTCACTAGATCCTCAAGCTAGAAGCTCAAGATCTAGCTCCTCAGTCCTCCTCTGAAGATTGCAGCTGCTGCTACACAACTGCTACTAAAAAATGTGCTGTAAAGGATGGAGACTCTCTAGCCTACTCCTAAGATATGTAAATCAGCTAAATAATGATGGAAATAATGGATACAATGTGAAGGAATGGTCCTCCACTGGATTACTAGCTGAGATGCTAGAAAATACCCTTCTCCCTTGGATCTACAGGAATGGACTGCACAATTCCTGATGGAAATGTTGTTGCTAAGAGATGAATAATAGATGGCCTGATGCCTGATATAGATCTGGTGTGCTGGAAGGCTGATCTTGAAGCACAAAGTGAAAGGATGATCCCTTCACTAGTTCCTCAGCTGAAATACTGAAGGAAACCCTCCTCCTCTCAAACCCTGATGCAGAAATGATTTATTTATGAAGATGTATGGGCTGCAGAAAGTAGGAACAATATGGCACCAATGCCTAACGATGAATGTAGCTCAATAGAAAACCTTTCCAGAGTAGGCACACAATTCCTCTATGGGTAAGGGCGGTATTTTTTCTCGGAAACACCCTATGCTATCAGCACTGCAGACTTAGCTAAACAACCCAAGCATGCTTGGAATGTCAAATGAAAAATATAGATCTAAACAGATCACACATCAATAATAATCTAAAATCCCCCTCTAATTTTTCCTTCATCTTCATTATATAGTTTTAGAACCTTTCCATGCCTTGGCCCATCTCATAACTGCGTTGTACATGTGGACATAGGTCTCCATGTTGACTTCGTTGTCTCTCCATGATCTCCATCATGTATGCATGTAATGATCACCCTCTCCATCATGTGTGCATTGAATGCACTACTTCCTCCATCATCTAATCATGAATGCTCTATGATCTTACATTTGATTCCTCCTTGATCTTAGTTGATTGCTTCAACCTCCATGATCTTAGTTGACTGCTTCAACCTCCGTGATCTTTCTCATTAATAAGACATTATCTCCACTCCTTTTACATTAAGTAGCTGCTCCACTACTTCATTATGTAGATCTAGATTTGAAATATCCACATACACACATCAAAAGTGGATTTTTTTATCTTTGGTGTTTGTGGGTCCCTCCACCTTCTTATTTACTTAATTAATTATAAAAATTAAGAACTCTAATATTCCAATTATCTTGTGGAAAATTGGGAATATTACAGCGGAATTAAATTCCACGTCGATTTAGTACCCATTATACATACATTTGAGAACACCCACATTGATAAAAAGTGAAGATACATTAAAAAAGCGTGTCTCAACATGCTTTTTTAATGTATCTTCAATTTTTATAAATGTGGTTCTTCTAAAAAATATGCATAATGGGTACTCGTTGGATGCAGAATTTAATTCTATCCAATGAGTGTTTACACTTGAAATTTGAGTAAACCTATAAGGAGATAAGCCAAAAATACAATTAAAAAATTAGTTTTTCTTCCTTTCCATCCAAAATATTTACATGTACCTCTTTTTAAATTTAAAGGATTTTGATTGGTTTACATATTATGACATGGAAATTACATGAAAAATTCATTGGCACTTTTAGGCTAAAATTTCCTCTGATTAAACACACCCCCCCCCCCCAATTAACCTTGCTAATTTTTTTTTCAGGCAACGTGGAGAAAGGACAATGTCCAACTATGAGAGTAGACTCAAACACAAAGGAATCTCATATAGAAGAAACTATACAGCTTGGAGGTATATGACAGCAAGAACAACCTATATTGGAAGTAGTTGTGGAGACAAAACAAGTACCAGTACTACATGAGGTGGTGATTTCACAAGTAGAGTCTGTAGTGGGAGCACCTAGGAGAGACTTAGGACCTGTGTGCATAAGACTTAATTCAGCTGAATCTTCTTCCAGTTGGGACACTACACCAGATTCTATGACTTTCAAATACTTCGAAGGAATGTGATGCAGGAGCATTAGGCTCAGAAATTTCATAGTATTTTAGTAGACATATGGGTCTTGTGTTTTCAAAGAAGATTGGTTTCCTATGTATTAAATTGATGTAATTTTGAATATTTTGAGTGAATTAAGTGAGACATTTAGAATAGGAATTAATTAATTATTGAGAGGAATTTTGTAAATGTTCTCAAATGTTTGAGAACATGAGAGAATTAGGATAGTTAAAAGATTGTGAGATTTGAGAATTAAATTATAAATCCTAAATTAGAATTGGTTTCATGATTTTGTGGATTAGAGAGGATCCTCAGGGATTAGTAGAGTCAAAAGAGGATATTTAGGATTTTGTTGAGAAGATAAAGGATTTGAAACTAGAATTGGTTTCAGAACCACTTGTATAAATTAAAGTCTCAAAATATAGTGAGGGAGTAGGATTTAGATAGAAAAGGTTTGGATTGGAAAACCTACAGGTAGAGAGTAGGTGGAAAAGGCCATTTAATTAGAAAACTAGGCCTAAAAGAGAGAAGACAAAACACAAGATGTTATGAGATTATGCAATATTGGTTATGAATGAAAGGAGGGTTTTCATTATGTCCAGAATTGTTTTCTGTGTATGACCATAATTGAATGAAATGAATCTTTGCTTAAATGAAGTTAAGCGCATGATTTTTATTTGAATATGGAATTCTTTATGAGGGACAAAAGTTTTAATTTCAGTTGATCTGTGTGATAAATTTTCTGGCTATGAAGGAAAAGGTGTGTGAAAAAAACTCTGCAATAGAAGTGTGATATGGTGATTCTGCATCAAATTGAGAGGAGCGATGCAATTGCGAAGACACGGTTAATAATCTTAATATTATGACTTGAGAAAAGTATGTAAAGGTAAGAAGAAAAAATAAGCAGCTATATGATATATAACATCAAGCAATGCGCTGTTCACACAAAATCTGTCTAACTTGAATATGAAAATGGCTGAAATCTGTGTTTTTTTTTCATTCTCATAAATCCGTGAAGGCTATGAGAAATTGAACTTATAGAAATGAATTAAATTGGTTGTTGATAGCTGGAATGTTGAAATCGTTTAACCATTCTGAGTAATCGATATCACTTTTAGAAACTATGATAAACAGTCGAAGCTTATGTGAATCTAAAATTTGTAGAGGTTGTGTAAATTCCAAGAAGAATTCATAGCTACAAGTTCTCAGGCCACTGAATCAACAACACGATCCATGTAGAAATCATGAGCATACATTAGACTCAAGGTATCTATCCATACGCTGAATTGTTGTGAGAACTCTACATGAAGCCATGGGCATTACAAATTCTTTATTGTTGTCTCTCGTTTGAATTTCTGGAATGAAAGTTCATTTTATCTTATGAACAATGCGGCCGAGTTTTTATATATAGGATTACACAAAATCCATGAAGTGAATTTTATCCACGACATCCCAATGCTCAACAAATAAAAGAAGGTTATGCATGGATGAAACTAGAAATCCGTGAATTTATGGCGCAGAGGAACGAAAATGACTTTGCAAATCAGTAAGTGGTTTTCGCATGCATCCAAAATGGTAAGTGGTAAAAATAAAATTTGTGCGATAATGTCTAGGTTGTGACACGTAGCTCACTAAAACTACCTATTTCGCATGAATAGAAAATGTTAAGTATCATGCATATTGAAATGCAATGACCGTCAGATGATGGTTGCATAAATCATTGGGCAGAGATATGTTGGCACTTTTCGTTTTATCCAAAGTCAATTTCGTAGATTCGAAATTTTAATAAATGGGTATTTTATATGGTTGGTAACAATAATTATCAACAAAAGAAATAGCTTCCGCCACTACAAGAAAAAAGCACATTGGTGAGGGGCGAAAATGGTCACCATAAGCTCATTGGTGAGGGTCAAAAGAGCCTTCGTCACCAAAAACTAAACGTCACCAAAGGTGGCGTCGCCGAAAGTATAGGTGTTGTGGTGACATTCAAGGTCCGTCACCAATAATGATTTATAGTGACGAATAGTGACCATCACCATTTCATATGAGCAATGGTGACGGACAATAGCTTCCGTCACCAAAAAACTGAACGTCACCAAAGGTGGCATTGCCGAAAGTATAGGTGTTGTGGTGACATTCAAGGTCCGTCACCAATAATGATTTATAGTGACGGATAGTGACCGTCACCATTTCATATGAGCAATGGTGACAGACAATAGCCTCCATCACCAAAAAACTGAACGTCACCAAAGGTGGCATCACCGAAAGTATGTGTTATGGTGACATTCAAGGTCCGTCGCGAATATTGACTATAATGACGGATAGTGACCATCACCATTTCATATGAACAACAATGATTTTTTGTGATGGACCTTTCATGGCCATCACTATTGGTGCATATATATGGCGACGTTCATTGACCGTCACCATAAACACATTGGTGACATCAAGGTCCGTCACGAATAATGACTATAATGACAAACAGTGACCCTCACCATTTCATATAAACAACAACGATTTATGGTGACGAACCTTTAATGGTCGTCACTATTGATGCGTATATATGGTGGTGTTCGTTGACCGTCACCATTTCATATTTTGGTGAGGGTCAAAAAATGTCACCATAAGCTCATTGGTGATGGTCAAAAGAGCATCCATCACCAAAAATTGATCTTCGTCATTCCCTATATATGAATATCAGGGCACGATGGAATCGAACCACCAACCTCCTGCTTGTAAAGCATGTGCTCTTCCATTGAGCTAGCACCCTTTAAATAATTAGACTTTAAACTAGCAATTGCCCCTAAAGGTGAAAAGATACACCAAAGGAATAAGAACCAGGAAAACCGAAAGAACTCAGTGTTCTTACTCCTATTTTTATTCTACGACACTCTACAAAGTATGATCTTGATCTATGACGTATTTGTGCCGAGTGGTTCTAATTTAATAGTAAATGTTATATTAGATAAAATAAATGAATAACTGAGAATCCTTACGGGTTAATTTTTAATCCTTACACCAAAATATCTTAACATTCAAGTCTATGGAACAACTCGTTCAAATTTCAAACTGAAGTAGATTTTAAATAGAAAGCCTAAAACCAACTAAGTAGTTTACAAGTTAACATTTTGGATATAAATTCTGTTCAATTTATATGACAAGTTATGCCACAACCTTGAAACTAGTTTCTTAGCTAAAAGACTTTCTTAAGTCAACAATGACAAAGAAAGATAGTCATGGCAAGCAAAATTTTCTTGTTTTTCTAATGAGGGTGCATGTAACTTGATAAAGGTTGTATGAGAATATCAAACCATAAACAATTTCACTAAAACATGGAAATGACAAAGTCTTGTTAAGCAACAAAGGTTTAGTTGAATATATGAAAAACATCGAGCTAAATGATATAATTAAACTAAAAGTAACTGTAAAAAAATGAAATTTCCATCATATACCATCTGGTTTGGTTAGTTCTTCAAAAAGAGAAAGTGCAATTGCATGATCCAACACCTCATCTTGATTATGTAATGGACCATCCTGAACAAAAATGTCCACATACAACAATCAATGTTATTGTATTGGTAAGACTTTTGATATAATCTATCAAAGCATGTACTATGTAGGAGAATAACTGGTAGTTGAATTATTTCTCTACTCGCATGTACTACCTTTGGTAGTTGAATTACTTGGAAATAAAAATCCTTATTAGAAGATAACCCAAAAAAAAGCAAAAGCCTTTGAATATGGATGGCCATCTTGATTTTATAGAGTTATAATTGAATACTAAAGGACTAGGAATGCTGCAACGAAATAGATGGATGGAGTGTAATAAAAAGAATTTGGATAATTTAGGTTGCACATATCTGTAAATGGAACCACTTTTTCCTTTTGGATTCCCAGTCTTTAATATGCAAATAAAATTTTCAATTCAACCAAAGAGCACAATATTTTGAAGTCTTAGTTGCCTGAAACAGGGTAAGGACAACATTTGGAAACGGGGATGACTTTTGAAATGACCACTCTCAAAACCTTTGGAAACAGAGCAATGAGCACTTCCACACACTGGTCCAAAAGTCATGACTTAGGAGCATGAGCACACCTAATTCAGGGATGATTAAATATGAAACGAATTGGGCTGCAATTATACTAAATTAAACGTAAAGCAATGATTAAAATCTATATAAATGACTTAGAAGTCAAACATGAAAACTTTGGAATATGGTAGAATGTTGGCATAAAAACTTTGTTCATTATACATTCTCTTTCGTTCAGTTTTGATGCTTTACTTCCAAATTAGGTGTTTTATTTGTTGGAGATAGCAATCCGTACATCTAGGTCGAACCATTAATGATGCCCACAATGAAGGGGCATGTAGCTCAGTAGTACAGCAGCACACTGGCCAGGGGAAAAACTGGGGTAAATCTTAGTATGTATAATTTTCAAGACGAGGATAGAGCTAGTTTTTCTTGAGGTTAGGCAGGGGACCTTAGCCAAAGTGCGGCCTAACGAAGGTGTTGGAAATAGGAATACACACATCTACGCTGAACCCTTAAGGGCGTCCCTCATGAAGGGGCAAGTGGCTCAGTGTTAGAGAAATCCAACCAGCCAAGGACTTTAAAGTTTCGGAAATGTTTCAAATAACAAACATTGTTAATTAGCCTATTGTGCTAGACCAAACGGTGGACAACCTGCATTGGAAAGTGTTTGCATGGGGCAAGTGGCTCAGTTTTTGAGTAATCCAACCAACCAAGGACTTAAAAGTTTCGAAAATGTTTCAAGTAAAAAAAAATTGTTAATTAGCCTATTGTGCTAGGCCAAACGG
>CM076582.1:282753107-283012410 GCA_034641835.2 Pinus albicaulis
CAAGGAACAATTTTTCATTTCTAAACACTGTTGGCTCTTGAAGACTCCTTGTAGGCCTCATGCCTCTGTCCAAAATCCTCATTACTGTTCCTCTTAATTCTGTTGATTTCATGTAAGAAACTTCCGAAGAAACCATCATCTTTTCCCTTTCTCCCACTCATAGCTAACCTTCATTTTCTCCCCCTTTTTCTCCATATTATTCCTCTACTTTTCATAAGTTTTCCCCTTCCATTCATGAAAAATCCTCCTGACATGGTTTAAAACTATTTTTAAGCTAAGCCGAAACCCCCAAATCCATTTAAAACCTTGAAAATTTTCATAAAAAACAAGTTTTTGGACCTAAGCCCCTTGGGCTAAGTCCCAAACCACTTCCCCCACATGCCCTTCCCCCAGGACCAAGCGCTTAAGTCCCAAGCGCTAATCGCAATCGGAATTCGGGCAGGTGCTCAAATCCTTTGTAATATTGAAAATCCCCGATGCGATCGTCTTATCACGTTAAGTCTTGCGATGGGTTCCGCACCGTTGATCTTCCGCGGTGATCTGACGGTAGAGCGCCAATCGCAGCACCCCGCCCGATCGCAATCGCAATTTGTTATGTGCACCCTCCGATCAGTCCATTGCAAATGATTGCGATGCGATTGATCGCAAGTCCTTCCCTCCGATCTCCGATTGCGATCCTCCGACCTTATCCTGACCGTTGATCTGTCCCGCCGATCCAACGGCCCTGCGCTAATCACTCCATCACAATCGCAAAAACTCAATCGCATGCTCCTACCTGCCACCTCCGATTGTGATCCCTCCGATTCATTCCCCGTCGTTGATCTGGTCCTCAGATCAACAGCCAACGCTCAATCGCAAGTTTCTAATCGCAAGTTTTAAATCGCATCCCCTTTTCAGCGCTCCCCGATTGTGATGGCTCCGATTTAATCATGTCCGTCCATTTCCCGCCGATCCAACGGTCCTTATTCCCTCCGATCACAAGTCTTACCGTCGTTTCAAAACCCGCCGATTTGTTTCCCACCGTTGATCTGATCCTCAAATCAACGGTCATCGCTTAATCGCGCAAATCTCCCCGATCGCGCAATCGCATCGGCATTTTCCAATCGCGCCCTTGTTTTCCCCCTCTGATTGCGATTCTCCGATTAGATCTGGACCGTCCACGTGTCCAGATCGGACGGTCCAAAACCACCCCGCCTTATTTCTTCTCCCCGCTCTCCTTTGCCTGTTCTGCGCCGATCTCCACCGTTAGATATTTTTATCCGACAGCTATGCTCCTCCCCCACCATCTGAAGCAGTTTAAAACCTAAAAACGCAGGATTTCTTTATTTATTTTATGTTTTGTGCAGGTTTTAAAGGGTCTCCGTCGTTTATTGAAGAAAAGCCGGGAGTTGGGAATGACGATTCCCATGCCTTCGGCCTATGGAAAGAACCATTTGCAGAGTTCCCTTTTGGCATTTGATCGATGTTCCATGGGCGTCGATACCATGAAAGGCCCGGTGCGGCTCTGCACATTGACAAGACACTGCGTTTTAACGCGATTTTAAAAGAGTATAAGTTTTAAAGAATAGAGCGCGGAAGGACAGAAGATTAAAGACAGATTTGGGGGATTATGGCTAAGAATGCTTATAAAAACCTAATTCCCCGAATTAAGACACTATTTAAGAAAATCATAAGTGTTTCGCTGACAGAAAGGTTTCCACCGCTTCAACTGAGGCGAATTGATTCCTCAGCTACTACAAAGAGCCACCTGTCACCTCAAACCATTCAGAACAGAGGCCGAAGTTATTGCTCGAAGAAATATCTGCCTCCAGCATTGCCAAGAAGTTATTTCTACAAGAAAACCAATGCATAAATATCTGCAGAGTTACTCCAAAACATACACAGAGCCTCAAAGTCAAACAAAGCTTCCACCGAGCTTTGATATTTATTGTGAAACAGTTAATGTAGTGATCCACCTGTAAATTTCTCCCTCGAGCCTCTCAAAGGGCCGAGAAGTCTTCACTCTGCATTAATTGTCCTTGAGATATTTTGTTAAAATCTCACCTCCTCATCTTCCTATAAGTACTTCTGCATAGGATGAGAAGTTGTTGGTTGTTGTTGATCACAAGCTGTAATACTGAAACTCTTTGAAATAAATACATAGTTTGTTGAAGTTGAAGAACAAATTGAAGTCTTGGATGTCTTGATGATGTTGTTGCATGCCCGTTCCTGAGAAGGCTCTATCATTGGATTCATGAGCTTGGTTTTTGGTGAAGTATTCTAATTGTTTAATGTTTTCTCCTGTTTTCATTATGTTCCATAATTTCTTACTACAGTAGGCTGAAATTTTTAGGCTAAGAAATGACTCCTGGAAGCACCTTAGACCTGTTCACCCTTCACTGTTTTATGTTTTCTTCTGCTGAAGTATTTTAGAGGCTTTTAACCTTCTCTTTAGTCTTCATGCTTGTTTATTTCCTTAATAGCTCAAATAGTTGGTTTTAGCATGATTTATGGTTTTCCCTGCTTGTCTACTATCACTTCAAAGCTGTTATTGAAGTCTCCCTTTGAAGTACCATTGTTTTGAGTTAATCAAAGAGGTCGGTTTTGATCTTGCCCTTTGCCATTGCTTGAACAGTTGTTTTGAAGGTCGTTATAGTTGTAAGCATAGATGTTATTTAGGTGTTCCCTCTTCTATGACTGCAGTTATCAGTGAATCTTTTATGTTTTATAAAATCCTTTAAAATAAAATATTTGAGGAAATAGGGAGTTCCCCGAATCTTAGATTTCATTTTAAAAGTTGTCTTGAAGTTATTATTTGCTTAAAGAATGTTTGTAGAATTTATGGTTAGCCCTGTCTATCAAGTATCTCTTTATTGTTGAGTTATGTTCTTCGAGTTCCCTTTGTTGAGAATTAAACTTCTCTTTCCAAATCATTAATGTTCATCTCATTCCAAAAACAAAAGGATCCTGTGGCCAAGTTAGATTTTCCCTTTGATATCCCATATCCATTGATGAGTTTGTCATAACCTTATTTTGACTCCATAGCCCAATGAACCAGATATTTCCTCTTTCTGTTTATCTTTCCTAGACCTTCCATGTTCTGCTGTATCAACTCAATCCAACCAAATAAACAAAAACCTGCACTTAATAACTAGTCTAAAATCATACTCAAAGCACACAAGATAAACCTTTGTGATCAAACATTTGAGAGATCTCTCTCTGAGAACAGGAGGACTAGATCCTAGAACTCTAAAGATTGGTTCTGATGTTGCCTTGTCTTTTGATTTTCCAAACTGTCAAAACACGGGGGACCAACATAATGGCGATCACGGTGGGACCTGCTGAGAATTAGAGGTTTCAAAACCTTTCTTTAAACTGTTAGGTCCAGTTTAACATAAGTAACTTTCTTCAAGCACTGCCTCACAAATGGCAATCATGATAGGACTTGATTGAATCAGTGACAAACTAAGAAACCCTTAGGATTCTTGAAAATTCTTACCAAACCTTGAAGGAACCAGTTACCAAGCCATAAGAGCAACTCTGTTTGTTTGAGCACCTTAGCTAAGTGAAAAATCAGACTTAGAACACTCTCTTAACCTATAAAAACAAAATAACTCAGAAAAACCCAACATTCCAAGTTTGGCTTCATAATAAACATTGGTAGTGGACCATAAAAACCTTTTACCTCCGTAGGAGCTAAAAACTTCCACTTGGCGACTCCACAATCCTTAGCAGACCTTAACACTCCACTGAGAAGAACCTTTATCATTATAATATCATTCAAACTCAGTTAGAGGACTGTAGAATTAAAATTTATGTAAACGGATTAGTTAACCTCTCAAAGATTGTCATACTTGGTTAAACTTTTCTAGTTATTTGGGTCTAAAAACATAGCATAGTGGCTTCTAAAAAGATTCACACTAGAGCCCATCCAGACCCTAACCCACCTGAGATAGTTGATAACCCAGAAAGTATCCTTTAGAAGTCTCCTAAGATAAAATTATCAACTATTTTCAGATCACCCTTGAGAGATAATTCAGTCCTTGAAAATCTTTCAGCTCTACGACACTCACAAGCTGACCTAGTTAACCCATTTAGAACCAGGTCATTTGATGATATAATCCAGTTAGACCTTGAATCTTCTCTTTCATCCCCAGAGACAAATAAACATCCTGGTAGTAGAGAAACAACACCTCTTGATTTACATTTTCTTCACAACCTAGGTGTCTCTCATCCAAGGTCAGCTCAGCAGTCTACACCTGGTCCATCCACTTCTACTCACCCTACATCCACTGTTAAAACCACTACACCTCAGCCCACTTTCCCTTCTGTAAATCCACCTCCACCTCCTGCCATGGCTGCATGGTATGCTCCCCTAGTTCTTCCCGCACCATTAGTCAATCTCCCACAGGACTACCGGTCCAAAATTCCTTTGTATGATGCTAACAATGCTACAACTGCATCACAGCATGTGGATAAGATGAATGACTATTTTGACCGAAATGAAATTGATGATGATTCTGTCAAACTTATATTATTTGCTCAGAGCTTAGGGGGAGAAGTAAGAAAATGGTTTAAAGGTTTGGCCCCCCGTACTATTAATGATCTTCAAGCCTTTCATCAAACTTTCCTGAACAAATGGGAAGTGAAGAAGAATCCTCTCCAAGTTCTCGTTGATTACAACAATCTTCGTAGGAATCCTGGGGAAAGTGTACAAGCATATTGTACTAGATTTAACAGTGTGTATAATGCACTCTCCCCAGAACTAAAACCTCCACAAGGCTCAGCCTTAAAAAAATTTCCTGAAGGATTTGACTCGGACATGACTTATTCACTAAGAGAAAGAGATTTTACAACTCTTGAAGATGTGAAAAGGGGTGCTCTTTCTGTGGAAGTCAACTTAATAGAAAAGAAAGCAAGAATGAAAACTGAGAAGAGAGTATCTTTCAGAGAGGAATCCCCTCCCTCTACTTCAAGCTCAAAAATGGAGAGAATGTTGGAAGAAATGATGAAAGAGATGAACATAATTAAGAAAGCACAAGCAAATCAAAACCAGACTGCACTTCAAAAAAATCAAAACAGAAATAGAAATCAGAATTATAGAAGAGATAACAATCAAGATAAGCAAAAGGAAAGTGACCAGCAAATTAGGCCTCCCTTTCAACAGAACTACGTAGATCAATATGAGGAAGACAGGGAGCTGGAAAGGTTGGAAGAATCACATGTAAACTTGATTGGATCAGACAGTGGGGATGATGTTTTCCTCACTGAGGAAGAACAAGGTTTCTTCTCTAATGATCAAAATACAAACGCCTATGAAGATTCTGATGACTATAGATTGGGTTTTGAAAATGCAATCATGGAGATACACAAGCAGTATGACCTTAGGAGCAAGGGAAGTATAGAGAATTCAAAGGATAAGAATACTAGCACTGTTGTCAAGAAAAACGCAGAAAACCAGCCCGAGAAGACAGCAAAAAAAACCAAAATTTCGGCCAAAAAACCAGATTTAAATAAAGACAAGGGAATCCAGCCAAATGTTGAACAAAGCACCCCTAGCACTTCAGCTAGTGGTCCTAGTAAAACTATTCCTATCACTAGTTCAGGAAAGGTTCAGCAAATCAAAGCCACTGAAAAGAATTCAATTGAAAAAACAGATGTAAATATTAACAAGTCAATTATTCCTTTCAGCCTTGAGGGAGAGATTGCTAAGATAAAAATTACCATCCCCCTAGCTGAACTAGTAACCCAAGAAGTGTACAAAAACCAAGTGTTGAAAGCCTTAAACTTAAGAAATGATACTGACACCTTAAACTTGACAGATGACAAACCTGAGCTCTTGTTTGGACCAAAGGTTGAAGGAAAATATCAAGAAGGACCAGTCCCTCCCTTCTATGTCAGCTTGAACATACACGATAAAATTTTACATATTGCCATGTTAGATTCTGGAGCTTCACACAATCTAATGCCCAAAGTAGTAATGGAAAGTCTAGGCTTAGAGATTACTAAACCATACAAAGATTTGTATTCTTTTGACTCAAGTAGAGTCAAATGTTTGGGTTTAATCAAAGATTTATGTGTTAACTTAGCTCAGGTCCCCGCCAAGAATCTAGTAATGGATGTAGTTGTAGCTGACATTCCCCCTAAGTATGGCATGCTCTTATCAAGATCATGGGGAGCCAAACTTCAGGGAAGCCTTCAAATGGATATGTCTTATGCCACCATCCCTGTTTTTAACCAAAATAGAAGACTATACAGAGAATCACACATGAAATACATGGTGAGTAACATGGACAGGCCAAACAACACTCCAATCTATTCTATTCAATCAAGTTTAGATTCCTTTATCTTGTGTAACGAAGATGAAATTACTCAACAAGATAAAGAAAACATGGACCCAATCAGTTCACCAAAACACACAAATCTTACCTCGAATCAACTTCAAAACATTGACAATCAACAGCAATAACAAAATGAAAATGAGAATGAGTCAAATATACTTTGGATAGTGAATTTCGATGGATCCTGTAATAAAACTAGTGTCAGGGCGGGTGTCTGGATTCAAAACACAAATCAGAGTTTTTCATACAAATTAGATTTCCCATGCACTAACAATATTGCCGAGTATGAAGCACTGCTCCTAGGTTTACAATTGCTTAAAGAATTAGAAGCCCAAAGGATATCTATTTTGGGGGATTCTGAACTTATCATCAAACAAATCAAAGGAGAATACTCAGCCAAAAATCCAAGACTTAGGGAATATCGAAACGCTGCCCTCGACCTACTAAAAACTTTCGAAAAATATGAACTCATTTTTATCCCCAGAGCACTCAATCATCTAGCGAATGAACTTGCCTTCGCTGCCAGCAATTGCCAGGTACCCGAGATAAATGAAAAACTCAGTATAAAGGTGAAATACAGACCTGTTGTGCCTGATAACAAAGATCATTGGCAGGTGTTTGAATCCGACAAACACATAGATGATTTCTTGAAATTAGAGAATGATTTCAGCATACCAACATCATACACTAGCCATGAAGAAAATTGTTTGTATATTGAACAAATCCCAGAGGCTGAAATAACGTATCCTGCTAATATAAATCATTGCAAAAATCCATTTGAAGCAGAGGTAGTGAACAATGAAGACCAAGAAGACTTGGAAGTCTTACAATGCAAAAATGATAAGATCCCAAGAGGTCTCACACCTTTAGAACACCTATTCGATCTCAACGATGTAGCTAAAGAACCAAGAATGGAACCCGTGGAAACAAATGTAGAAGAACATAACATAGGTAGTCTAGCAGAACCCAGGATGATCAAACTATCCAACACCCTCCCGGCCCACATAAAATCGCAATACATAGAGCTTTTCAAAGAGTTTAGAGATGTGTTTGCCTGGGAATACAAAGACTTGAAATCATATGATACCAGCATCATCCAGCATAAAATCCCCTTGAAGGAAAATCAAAAACCTTTCAAGAAAAAACTAAGGAGAATAAATCCTCTTTGACTACCTTTGGTTAAGGTAGAAATTGAGAAAATGTATAATGCTGGGATCATAGTTCCCATTAGATTTTCAGAATGGGTATCAGACTTAGTTTCTATTAGAAAGAAAACAGGGGAGATTAGGCTATGTATTGACTTCAGAAATTTAAATAGAGCCTCTTTAAAAGACAACTACCACTTGCCCAAAATGGACCATATACTTCAAAGGGTAGTTGGGTCAAGAAGAATATCCCTATTAGATGGGTTCTCAGGTTACAATCAGGTGTTAGTGTTCCCAAGTGATCAAATCAAAACTGCTTTTACCACACCTTGGGGCACCTTTATGTATGTCAAAATGCCTTTCGGATTAATGAATGCAGGGGTCACTTTCCAAAGGGCCATGAACATAGCCTTCTCTGAAGATATTGGCTATTTTATAATTATTTACCTTGATGACATAACGGTTTTCTCAAAAACTGATGAAGAGCATTTGATCCACCTAAGAAAGGTTTTTGAGAAATGTAGGAAATTTGGCTTATCACTGAATCCCAAGAAAACCCTCTTTGGTCTCCAAGAAGGGAAACTCCTTGGTCACATAATTTCAGAAAAGGGAATCAAAATAGACCCTACAAGGATAGATGGCATATTGCAAATCAGCCATCCTAGAAGCCTCAAAGAATTGCAATCTTTCATTGGAAAGATAAATTTTTTGAGAACGTTTATTCCCAACCTTGCTGAGCTATTAAAGAACATTACAAACATGCTCAAGAAAGATATGGGTGTCAAATGGACTTTACCAACTAAACAATCATTTGAACTGGTCAAGCAGGCTCTTACCCAAATACCAGTCCTGATTAGCCCAGATTTCACCAAAGATTTTTACATTTTTTCTTTTGCATCTGACCATACAATAGCTGCAGTTTTACTTCAAAAGAATGATTTAGGGAAAGAATAGGCAATATCTTTCTTTAGTAGGGCCTTAAGAGATGCTCCTCTCAAATATAATATCATGGAGAAACAAGCGTTAGCATTAGTGAAAGCATTAAAGGACTTTAGGGTCTATATTTTACACTCTCACATAATTGCTTTTGTTCCACATACTGTTGTCAAGGATATTCTAAGTCAGGACCCTGATGGTAAAAGGGGAAAATGGATTGCAACTATTCTTGAATATGACTTAGAAATTAGGCCCACCAAACTAGTAAAGGGGCAAGGACTAGCAAAACTTATAGTTGAGTCTAACTTCCAAGCACTAGACATGAATATGGTAGATGTGTTGGAAGAAATAGAGGAGTCTGATGCTCCTTTTATTGAAGAAACATTTCTAAATTATCCTTGGTATGCTGACATTGTTTATGTGCTTTTATATTTAAATACCCCTCCTTCTTTGACTAAGACTAAAGCCAGATTCTTGAAACAAAAGGCTTTGAATTTTTGCATATTAGATGGAGTATTATATTGGAAAAATGTTGTTGGAATTTTGCTTAAATGTTTGCTTGAAGATGATGCAGGAAAATTCATGCATGAGTTGCATGATGGTGAATGTGGAGGACACCTCTACTGGAAGGCCACAGCAAATAAAATTCTCAGATCAGGTTACTATTGGCCTACCCTTTTTTCAGACACTCAGAAACTGGTCATGTCTTGCCATCAGTGTCAAATCTTTGATGGCAGGAGAAAGCTCCTTCCCTTACCCCTACATCCTATCAGAGTTGAGGCACCTTTTCAACAATGGGGGTTGGACTTCATTGGAGAAATTCACCCATCTTCCTCAGCTCAACATAAGTGGATCCTCACAACCACTAATTTCTTCACCAAATGGATAGAAGTTATACCTACCAGGAATGCTAATGACTCTGTCATTATCAAGTTTCTTGAAACCCATATCCTATCCAGATTTGGTTGTCCCAAAAAAATCATAACAGATAATGCTGCTGCTTTCAAATCTAAAAATATGGTTGATTTCTGTCACAAATACCATATAACCTTGGGCCATTCCACTGCTTATTATCCCCAAGGGAATGGATTAGCTGAATCCTCCAACAAGAGTCTCATTAATATCATTAAAAAGTTGTTGGAAGAAAATCAAAAATCATGGCACAGTAAGTTGGTCCATACCTTATGGGCTGATAGATTAACCACAAAGAAATCAATAAATATGTCCCCCTATCAGTTAGTTTATGGCATGGATGCAGTCTTCCCTACCTCATTAGGAGTTCCAGTCATGAAGCTCCTTCAAGAAGTACAGGTTGAAGAAAATGATATGCAGAGGAGGGTCAACCAAACAATTCATTTGCAGCAGACCTGAGAAGAAGTTTATGAAAGAACACAGTTAGTCCAGGAAAAGATGAAGAAGCAATTTGATAAAAGGACTAAGGCAAACAACTTCCAGGTTGGAAGTGTTGTTCTTAAATGGGATTCAAGGAGAGAAGAGAAGGGGAAACATGGCAAGTTTGAGAACTTATGGAAAGGGCCATATATTATTCACGCTGAGAGGGGTCATAATACATTTTTCTTGAAAGAATTGAATGGAGAAGACCTATATAGAGGTCCTGTCAATGGTAGGATGCTCAAGCATTACTTCTGCCAAGAATCTTAAGTTTCAAAGAATTTTTGTTTTACCATTGTAAATATCATAGTCTAATCATTGCATTCAAAGTTACAAAAATCAAAAATACAAAAAACAATAAAAAGAAAGAAAAGAGGGCAGATTGAAAACAAGAAACGCAGAGCCCCATGCCAAAAAAGAGAAACAAATCTGAAAGTGTGCAAGCTTAAATGCCACTCCTGATTATCACACTTCTAGTTAGTCAAACAGCCTAATCTTGACTAATTAGTTTTAAATTTTCTGCTGATAGGGTAGTGAATTTGGTTTGCCAAACTGTTTAATCTTGGCTTATCAGTAGATAGATTAGGATAGAAATTAAAGGTTCAAAACAAACTAAAAAATCTGAACCAGAAGAAAGCAAAGACAGCTCAAACAAAAGCAAAAACAGAGCTATGAAAAGGAGAAGGCAGCACTTTGAAACTTTCAGATCTTAAGTCTTCCATTTTTTATTTTAATTTTCTGCAAATAATAATCTATGTGCAGCTCGTTTTTATGCCATAGATCACAGCAAGTCAAACAGCTCAATCTTGACTTGGCTATTTTTAAATTTCTGTTGTAGAATTTAGAGAATGAAAGTCTGTTGGACAGTTTAATCCCAACAGACAAAAGATTAGGTAGAGAAATATCTGGGTCCAACTATTTAATCTGGATCCATGGAGAAATAAGGAGTAGAAATAGATTAGATTTCCTGCTTTCAAAAGAATAAAATGTTGTAAAAAGAGTTTGCCAATCCAAGTGCACTCTAAGAAGAAAAAATGTTAGATCTGTAGGATTGGGTAGGTAGAAATCTTGTTGATGAAAGATCCATTGTTTTTCATGGCTGTTAGCATTTCCGGAGCAAAACAAGATCATTCAATCAGAGAAGAGCAGCCCAATGGATGAGGCAACTAATCAGCCCCCCAAAAGATGAAAGTCTGAAGTTCTTGATGCCTTCAAGAAGGCACCATCCCCAAGTGGAGCCATTGTTAGCCACCTATAATATTTTTTTATACCAAAAGGTGGCTAAATCTGTTTTGAGCCTTCAAGGAACATTTTTTCATTTCTAAACACTGTTGGCTCTTGAAGACTCCTTGTAGGCCTCATGTCTCTGTCCAAAATCCTCATTACTGTTCCTCTTAATTCTGCTGATTTCATGTAAGAAACTGCTGAAGAAACCATCATCTTTTCCCTTTCTCCCACTCATAGCTAACTTTCATTTTCTCCCCCTTTTTCTCCATATTATTCCTCTACTTTTCATAAGTTTTCCCCTTCCATTCATGAAAAATCCTCCTGACATGGTTTAAAACTATTTTTAAGCTAAGCCGAAACCCCCAAATCCATTTAAAACCTTGAAAATTTTCATAAAAAATAAGTTTTTGGACCTAAGCCCCTTGGGCTAAGTCCTAAACCACTCCCCCCACATGCCCTTCCCCCAGGACCAAGCGCTTAAGTCCCAAGCGCTAATCGCAATCGGAAGTCGGGCGGGTGCACAAATCCTTTGTAATATTGAAAATTCCCGATGCGATCGTCTTATCACGATTAAAGTCTTGCGATGGGTTCCGCACCGTTGATCTTCTGCGGTGATCTGACGGTAGAGCGCCAATCGCAGCACCCCGCCCGATCGCAATCGCAACTTGTTATGTGCACCCTCCGATCAATCCATCGCAAATGATTACGATGCGATTGATCGCAAGTCCTTCCCTCCGACCTCCGATTGCGATCCTCCGACCTTATCCTGACCGTTGATCTGTCCCACCGATCCAACGGCCCTGCGCTAATCGCTCCATCACAATCGCAAAAACTCAATCGCATGCTCCTACCTGCCACCTCCGATTGCGATCCCTCCGATTCATTCCCCGTCGTCGATCTGGTCCTCAGATCAATGGCCAGCGCTCAATCGCAAGTTTCTAATCACAAGTTTTAAATCGCATCCCCTTTTCAGCGCTCCCCGATTGCGATGGCTCCGATTTAATCCTGTCCGTTCATTTCCCGCCGATCCAACGGTCCTTTTTCCCTCCGATCACAAGTCTTACTACCGTTTCAAAACCCGCCGATTCGTTTCCCACCGTTGATCTGATCCTCAAATCAACGGTCATCGCTTAATCGCACAAATCTCCCCGATCGCGCAATCGCATCAGCATTTTCCAATCGCGCCCTTTGTTTTCCCCCTCCGATTGCGATTCTCCGATTAGATCTGGACCATCCACGTGTCCAGATCAGACGGTCCAAAACCACCCCGCCTTATTTCTTCTCCCCGCTCTCCTTTGCCTATTCTGCGCCGATATCCACCGTTAGATATTTTTATCCGACGGCTACGCTCCTCCCCTGCCATCTGAAGCAATTTAAAACCTAAAAACGCAAGATTTCTTTACTTATTTTATGTTTTGTGCAGGTTTTAAAGGGTCTCTGTCATTTATTGAAGAAAAGCCGGGAGTTGGGAATGACGATTCCCATGCCTTCGGCCTATGGAAAGAACCATTTGCAGAGTTCCCTTTTGGCATTTGATCGACGTTCCATGGGCGTCGATACCATGAAAGGCCCAGTGCGGCTCTACACATTGACAAGACACTGCATTTTAATGCGATTTTAAAAGAGTATAAGTTTTAAAGAACAGAGCGCGGAAGGACAGAAGATTGAAGACAGATTTGGGGGATTATGGCTAAGAATGCTTATAAAAACCTAATTCCCCGAATTAAGACACTATTTAAGAAAATCATAAGTGTTTCGCTGACAGAAAGGTTTCCACCGCTTCAACTGAGGCGAATTAATTCCTCAGCTACTACAAAGAGCCACCTGTCGCCTCAAACCATTCAGAACAGAGGCCGAAGTTATTGCTCGAAGAAATATCTGCCTCCAGCATTGCCAAGAAGTTATTTCTGCAAGGAAACCAATGCATAAATATCCGCAGAGTTACTCCAAAACATACACAGAGCCTCAAAGTCAAACAAAGCTTCCACCGAGCTTTGATATTTATTGTGAAACAGTTAATGTAGTGATCCACCTGTAAATTTCTCCCTCGAGCCTCTCAAAGGGCCGAGAAGTCTTCACTCTGCATTAATTGTCCTTGAGATATTTTGTTAACATCTCACCTCCTCATCTTCCTATAAGTACTTCTGCATAAGATGAGAAGTTGTTGGTTGTTGTTGATCACAAGCTGTAATACTGAAACTCTTTGAAATAAATACATAGTCTGTTGAAGTTGAAGAACAAATTGAAGTCTTGGATGTCTTGATGATGTTGTTGCATGCCCGTTCCTGAGAAGGCTCTATCATTGGATTCATGAGCTTGGTTGTTGGTGAAGTATTCTAACTGTTTAATGTTTTCTCCTGTTTTCATTATGTTCCATAATTTCTTACTACAGTAGGCTGAAAATTTTAGGCTAAGAAATGACTCCTGGAAGCACCTTAGACCTGTTCACCCTTCACTGTTTTATGTTTTCTTCTGCTGAAGTATTTTAGAGGCTTTAAACCTTCTCTTTAGTCTTCATGCTTGTTTATTTCCTTAATAGCTCAAATAGTTGGTTTTAGCATGATTTATGGTTTTCCCTACTTGTCTACTATCACTTGAAAGCTGTTATTGAAGTCTCCCTTTGAAGTACCATTGTTTTGAGTTAATCAAAGAGGTCGGTTTTGATCTTGCCCTTTGCCATTGCTTGAACAGTTGTTTTGAAGGTCGTTATATTTGTAAGCATAGATGTTATTTAGGTGTTCCCTCTTCTATGACTGCAATTATCAGTGAATCTTTTATGTTTTCTAAATCCTTTAAAATAAAATCTTTGAGGAAATAGGGAGTTCCCCGAATCTTAGATTTCATTTTGAAAGTTGTCTTGAAGTCATTATTTGCTTAAAGAATGTTTGTAGGATTTATGGTTAGCCCGGTCTATCAAATATATCTTTATTGTTGAGTTATGTTCTTCAAGTTCCCTTTGTTGAGAATTAAACTTCTCTTTCCAAATCATTAATGTCCATCTCATTCCAAAAACAAAAGGATCTTGTGGCCAAGTTAGATTTTCCCTTTGATATCCCATATCCATTGATGAGTTTGTCATAACCTTATTTTGACTCCATCGCCCAATGAACCAGATATTTCCTCTTTCTGTCTATCTTTCCTAGACCTTCCATGTTCTGCTGTATCAACTCAATCCAACCAAATAAACAAAAACCTGCACTTAATAACTAGTCTAAAATCATACTCAAAGCACACAAGATAAACTTTTGCGATCAAACATTTGAGAGATCCCTCTCTGAGAACAGGAGGACTAGATCCTGGAACTCTAAAGATTGGTTCTGATGTTGCCTTGTCTTTTGATTTGCCAAACTGTCAAAACACGGGGGACCCCCACAATCCTAGCCGACCTAACAATAATAATTTAAGGGCATTGCATCATGAGAGCACAGGCTTCTGAGGAGCGGTGATTGGGCTGAAGCTCTGCAGATCCTTGATCTCAGCTCATCTACCTTGCCAGCCAATCTGTTCAACACAGGCCAGATCTCTCAGCGACACTCCATCTGAATCGCCTCATGAACACCTCAGGGGGGGGGTTCGACCCCCCCTACCTTCAGCCCTTTTATTTTCGGCAGCATTCCCTCTGAGACCTCCAACATCCTATCCAACTCCAGATCTGGGGTGTTACACTAAAAATTGTCACCTTGACATTCTGCTAACTGTATGAGCTCATTGACACTCATACTTACCTCCTCTGCAAGTCTTACAACCTTTGTTCCTCATTCCAAGCCCTAAAAATTACGAAAAAGCGAAACCTTGGAGTTCTCTTTTAAGCCCTTTTTCAGACTCTTTAAAAATGAAAAGATTGCCGAGCACTTGATTATTCAAACTCGTTAAAGTAAATGAATGATCGTCCCTTCAGTATAAGTTTACCCCTTTTACGGACTGAAATGGACTATTTACGAAAAAGGTATACGTTGACTAATTACGGTCAATAGAGTTCTCTCCCGCATTATTTTATCCTTTTTCGGGCATGAGAGACTAAATTTACGAAAAAGTACACCCATGGATTTTTCTTAAGTTTTTTCTTCTGACTCCTTAAAATTGAAAAACACCGAGTTTCTCCTATACTGGACTCGTTAAAACTTAACAGTAAAGGACCTGTTCATTTTAAAAATAGGAACAGACCACTCCTTCTTAGGGTTCAAATTTTAAACTAAGTTGGACTCATCCGAAGGATGAGCTTATGAACAAGCAAATGTTATCCTCCTCAAGCTTGCCAAAAATAAAGAGGTACTTGCCAGAAATGCTGGGGGAAAAGAGAGAAAAATGGGCATGTTTGTTGTATTTTGATTTTTCGAAAATACAGTCAACCACTCTTGAACACAACACTTTCATTTACATGGGTTGGGAAATCCTTTGCCTAACAGTTAATCAAACCACATTGAAAGTCTTCAGCCGGTTTCTGGGTATTAGCTTTGGGTCAATTGTCACAAAGCCATCTGCAGTGTCATTATGTGTTCAAGAGGACAGTTCAAATAAACCATTCATCTGCAAAATATCTGTCATCCATTTTGACCATCCCTGAGTCAGTCCTTGCCGATATATTTTCAAAACTTGATCTATGGGTTATTTTATTATGTTGTAGGCTTACACAAGTTTTATCCACCTCCTCAGCAGACTGTTCATAGACCTAAATAAAACATTAAATATGAACAGTATGACGGATTTCATCATAGGTAAATTCTACTCAGACTCTGGTGAAAATCTCAAGATGACAACATCAACTCATTTGATTGATTTAGGATTATATCAGATGAAATCGTGTCTCATCTTGGTGTCCTCATCATATGATACTTATGTTGTGACAAAATCAAATGATATCATCTTCATGAAAGCATCAGTGATTGTCAATATGAGTGATAAACATCATCAGTTAGACAGAATAGACCCTGGATCTAGTTTCTACCATACAGGTTGCGAGGAATTTTTTTATTCATTTATACAGTGGACTATTCATAAACAGATGGATGTGTCCATACTGTGTCTACGTATTTATATACTGATGATGTATTCAAAATCATTCCTGTATCAGAACAGTTTGAATCTAGTTAGTTTTTTATCTGAGTATGGGAATGCCTACCTCAGTGATGATATGATTACATATATATATTTTTCATTGAATATTTTTACAGGTTCTGACTGGGGTGTCCACAGGATGATCCTTGAAATGATAAAGTACTTCACTCTTCATATATGAAAGACTTCATCTTCATCTATTCCAAACTTCGCACTTTAGGGGGCAATCTGTTACACTAAAAATTGTCACCTTGACATTCTTCTAACTGTATGAGCTCATTGACACTCATACTTACCTCCTCTGCAAGTCTTACAACCTTTGTTCCTCATTCCAAGCCATAAAAATGGAGGAAAAACCCTTAAAACTCAAAAAAGCATTGGGTACGCAGGTAACATGAAGCATGCCTGCATTCCTGGCTAGGGTACGCATGTAATGTGAAGAGGAATTGCGTTCTATAACATAGTTTTCCAGTGTTATGCCTACGGAACCCCTGTAAGATAAAAAAAGTGCGAAATTAAACTGAAAAAGTTGAATTTTGGTCAATTCTAGAAGGTTCTAGATGAGATTTTTTGGGGATGAGTACGCTTTAGTAAGGTGCATGTATCCCACACCTTAAGGAACTAATCCCTTAATGTGAGGAGCCTATCCCTTTGAATTAGGGTTCTATCCCTTTAAAGGTGGAATCCTAACCTCCTCATTTTCTCTATAAAAGGAGGCATTGGGTAGCCTCAAAGGGTTAAGATTGTTAAGTTAAGAAGATTTTTGGGTGAAGATTTTTGAGTTGAAGTGCTGTTGAGATTTAGAATTCTTTCTGCTGAGCTTTCGAGAGGAAAGATCAAATCCCTCTATTTGTCTTGATTGAAAGAGTGCAAGACTTATCAAAGTAGAGGAGATTCCTGCTTCGGACCCCGGGAAGGCCTTTTGAACATCAAGGCTAAGGTTGTAAGGTTCTTCTGTATATTTTAAGATTAATACAATCAAGTTCTATTTTTCTCAATAAATTGTCGTTCGATTGTTTATTTCAATACGCTATCATTTGATCATTTATTTCATAGATTCCTTGATCACTATGATGGGTATGTTTTATAATTATTTGTTATATAGGTGCTATTGATATTTTCTTGTTTGTGATTGCAGATCGACAAAAGATGATACTTTCTTGCGACAAAAGAGCTCTTGTTGCGACAAAGGATTATTGATGCGACGAAAGCACTATGACCGCAAATAAGCATTTGGATCTAAGGTAGGATCGACACCTTCATAGCATTTATTTGTAAAACGAATATATATAGAGAAAGACAAACTTAGTTGTTCTTTTGTTGCTAGATTGTCTTCTGACACTAGGGAGATCGGTCTTGTCTGCAAGAACGATTTATCCGTCCAACATGGGGGAAACAACAATGCATCGGCGCCACAGGGATATGCATCCACGGGGCACATTCCAAGTCAACACAGAGCGTAAGATCCGTCCCCATGCACACCCATCTCAGAGAAAATACCCAGATTAATCATTGAAGATCCATGGATCGACGAATACAGAGACCACATGAGAAATCATGCCCTGATCTGTAGATTCATGGGGGTTCGACTTAATGAAAAGGCTCTCTGCTGGTGGATAAACCAGAAATGGAAACCCAAAGGGGATTACGATCTTCAGCTGGGATCGAGAAGCTTTCTCACTGTCATCTTCGCTCATAGGGATGACATAGATCACATCTTCGAAGGCGGCCCGTACTTCTACAACTCTGCAGGACTTTACATAACGTACTGGAGGCCAAACTTTGCTCCAGAACAGGAAGACTTCAAAAAATTTCCAGTATGGATTCGCCTTCACTCTCTGTCTGTTGATTACTGGAACAAGCGCATCTTGCAAGCCATAGGAAACTAGCTGGGAGTCTTTGTCAAAGCCTCAGATCTCACATCGCAAGGTAAGTACACAAACTATGCTAGAATATGTGTTTACCTGGATATTTCAGGACCCCTCCCAGGCCATATGGAGCTGATCCATAAAGGAGTGCAATGGAAGCAAACCATTGATTACGAAAATATCCCATTCATATGCCGAACATGCCGACAGCATGGACATCTTAGTCATGGTTGCCCTGCTAATCAACCATAGCCTCAGGCCCAACAGGAACAAGGGGATACTCCAACACCTGGTTTCACCTCCGTCTCAAGAAAGAACAAAGGGAAGAAAGGAAAAAAGCCTCTGAAACCCTCCACCAATACAACCCCCACCAATACTGCCTCCACCCAGCAAAACAGCTTTGAAGTTCTAAGCAATCTTGACTCATTGGAGCACCCTATAGTCTCCCAAGCCCCCACTGATCAAGATCTATCATTCTTAAGTCAATATTTTATTACAACCAATGCCCCAAGCACAACCTCGGATTCAATCCACGCCAAGGCACTGCAACACAAACCATAATCCTCTCCCATTCATATTAATACCATCCACACCTCACTACAAACCCCTCAATGCACAGAAATGCAAATAGACCAACCATCCTCAAACACTTCAAACAATCCTCTGGAGGAGATCCTAGGCGATCTAGATCTCCAAAAGGTCAATGAACAATGGTCCAAACTAGGATTCGATGCCATTCCCCAAGAACACTTGGAGAAGATAGAAATGGCATACCTGCAGCTGGAATACATCAACCAGAATGCAGCCAAAAGGCAATGGGGAAATAGTAGCCAAATGGGCATTCAAGCCACAAGGACCAGGAAGAAAAAGAGGGTAGAAATCCACAAGACAACAAATACAAGAACTAGGCAGACACCTAATCAATGAAGGAAAAATCAGGGCCTTGGTCCTATCTGATCCAAAGGTAGCTCAATGAAAATCACAACCTGGAACATCAGGGGGCTCAACGGCACCACCAAAAGAAGGATCCTAAAAAACCACTTATTCTCGCTACACCCAGACATCATACTTCTTCAAGAATCCAAATTCTCTCCCAAAGGCATAGAGACGCTCAAAAAACTCGTTTCCAACAGTCATCACTGCATAAGCATAGATGCTATCAGGCAAGTAGGAGGGTTACTCATGTTCTGGAACAAAAGCAAATTCTTCTTTCAAAATGCTCTATCCACCAAGCACTCGTTATCGGTCATTTTCAACATGCCAAACTCAGGGAAATCGATCTGCATCACCAACGTGTATGGACCCCAACGAATCCAGGAAAATATGAAGATGATGCTAGACCTGGATGAAGTCAGAAAACACCATGGGGAAAACCATTGGATTTTAGGCGGAGACTACAACATGATCACCAATCTAGCAAAAAAAAAGGGAGGCTTACGAAGATTGGATAAGGACTTGGAAGCATTCAACACCTTTATTGTTGAATCCAAACTCATTAACATCCCCACAGTCAATGGTTTGCATACCTGGAATAATAAGCAAGGAGGAAACAGGCAGATAGCATCAAGGCTCGATAGGTTCCTCATGTCGGAATCCATTCTGCTGCAAAATATTGACATGGGGCCAACATTCTGCCTATCGGAAAATATGATCACTGGCCAGTGTAGATTCACTTCACCAATTTGTATAAGCCCCACAACAGACCATTCAGATTCGAAGCCTTCTGGACAGAGCACCCATAATTCATGCAAAACATACAATGCTGGTGGACTCAAGCCACCATAAGGAGTGACAATATCATGTACATATTCCAGCAGAAGCTCGAAACAATAAAAATCAACCTCAAATGTTGGAACAAAAACACCTTTGGCGACATATTTCAAGCCAAAAAAGAACTTGAGGAAAAAATGGTGAACCTCCAGAAAACTTTGATCAAAGAAGGGCCCAATGATGAAAGAATAGCTCAAGAATCAAATCTGCAAAGGAAATGGGAAGAACGGTTAAAACAAGAAGAGCTGCTATGGAGGCAGAAATCGAGGGTGCAATGGTTAAAACATGGAGAACGCAACACTAGTTTCTTCCATAAGTCAACCATCCAACATAGAGCACATAATCGCATCCTCTCCCTCAAAAAAGCTGATGGCGATCAAGTTTATACAAGGGAGCATATAGGATCTGAACTCAACTCTTTTTTCACTTCTCTTCTCAGCGATCCCATTCAAGATAGAACCCAAGCCATCAATGAAATTATCGCCGCCATTCCCAACTTAGTTACAGAGGAGCAAAACTCCCTCCTTCTAAGAGAATTCACTGAGCAGGAGATTGAAGAAACAATCTTCAATATGGCCTCGAACAAGGCTCCCGGACCACACGGCTTTACAATCGAATTCTTTAAAGTTTGCTGGCCCATTATTAAGACTGACCTTCTCAACCTAGTAAGGAACTTTCACAGAACCAAGAAAGTGTTTCCTGCCATCAATGCCACATTCCTCACCTTAATTCCAAAATCAGACCAGGCTGACTCCCCCGACAAGTTTCGTCCCATAGCCTTTTGTAATGTCCTTTACAAAATCATTTCCAAACTGATGGCTAGAAGAATTAAATCCGTCCTCCCCTCAATCATTTCTCAGGAACAAACTCGCTACGTTGAAGGTAGGCAGATCACTGACAGCATAATCCTCACTCAGGAAGTGTTGCATTCTCTCAAAACAAAAAGGACTCCAGGTATGCTTATCTAGCTTGACCTTTCAAAGGCCTTTGATAAAATCAGCTGGCATTATATGAGAGCAATCCTCCAGGCTTTTGGATTTAGTCAGCAAAGGAAAAATTGGATAATGGAACTGGTCTCAGGTGCTTTCTTTTCAATCCTACTGAATGGAGGACCCCTTCAACCCTTCATTCCATCCATAGGTATAAGGCAAGGAGATCCCCTGTCTCCGTTTCTCTTTGTCATTATGGCAGAAGGGCTAGGAAGATCCTTAGCCAAGGAAAAATAGTAGAATAAAATCAAAGGCATCAAACCGGTACACCAAGGACCCACAGTATCGCATCAACAATTCGTAGATGATACAATGCTCATGGGCGCCCCCATAATGCAGGAAGCTCGAACCATCAGCAAAGTGCTAAAGACTTTCTCGGAAGCCTCAGGTATGGAAATCAATATCACAAAATCCAAACTATTTTTCTTCAACACATCCATTCCTGTGCAGAGAAATCTTAGCATAATTTTGAATATTCAAAAGAACTCCCTTCCAACCAAATACCTTGGTATACCCCTCTCGGAATATGCCTACAAATCGGCCAACTGGGAAGCCCTCCTCAACAAAATGAGAGCCAGGTTAAGCAGCTGGACCCACCGGGCCTTAAACATGGCTAGCAGACTAATATTGGTCAAGTCCATCCTTCAAACCATGCCAGCATATATGTTTTCAGCACTTGCAGCCCCTAAGGCGGTTTATAAATCCATCCGAAGCATCCAATGATCCTTTCTCTGGAATGGAGCCTCTAAGGAATCCAAATGGGCCCTCCTCAAGTGGACAGACATCTGCAAACCAAAAATGGAGGGAGGTTTGGGCCTAAGAGACCCCGAGATATTAAGCAAGGTCGTAGTAGCAAAAATCTGGTGGAGATGGGTAGAAAATCCTAACTCCCTCTGGGGCACCTTGTGGAAAGCGAAGTATACAAATCAAATCAGGGACAAAGACCTCATCAGGCTTACAAGCACCACTCAAGGATCCCCCATCTAGAATAAATCATGGGAAAATCTACATATTTTTCAGCATCATAGCTTCTAGGGAGTGCACCAAGGCAGCACTTCCCTATTCTGGGAAGATGCCCGGCAACAGCTCCCACCTTTGGCACACCTAGACTGGAACACTCTTAAAAGAGCCATGCAGGAGGAAGGTAAGTTTATGGTAGCAAACTACTGGCAACCTATGAGCGAGGAAACCACATGGAAAAAATGGTTATCCAGAGAACAACGACATACCCAAGCAGGCCCAATGAGTGTAGACCATCTTCTACAAGACTTGGAAAAAAGAAGAATCCTAAAGTCTAATAAAGAGGACATCCTGAGATGGGGAAGAAATCCCAAAGGAATGTTCAACCTCAAAGAAGCATATTAGATCTTGGCTGCCTCCTCAGATCCACAACCAGATCAAAAATGGCAAGCCCTTTGGAACAGAGTAACATGGCCAAAAATCACACTATTCTCCTGGCTGGTCATGCATAACAAGGCACTCACATGGGACAATCTACAGAAACGAGGCTTTGTAGGCCCTTCAAGATGTATGCCCTGCGAGAATGGTCCGGAAACTCTCAATCAAATCCTCAACACCTTCCCCACGGCTTGCTTTCTGTGGGATGGCATGGCCCTGGTCTTCAGACAATCCGACAGAGACAAAAACTACATCCAACTCTCACTCAGCAAGTGGGGATATTCCATATCCTCCAATCCCTTGGTCAACAGTGCCTGGAATCTAATTCCGGGAGCAATAGCATGGATCCTGTGGAAAGAGCGAAACACAAGAATATTCAAGAACTCAGCAAGGGCAGTGAACATGTTGACAGGGAAAGTGCGACAGCTTATCACAGAATCAATCAATGCCATGAGAATATTGCAGACAGAGGGAAACATATCTCTGAATGATGCAAGAATTATACAGATCCTGAATCTTCAAACCACGACCAGCTTTGTTAGGCAGAACCAGGCCTCAACGGGAACAACACAGGACAAATGGACTTTGCCCCATTTTAACACTTTCAAACTCAATTTTGACGGGGCATCAAAACAAAACTCGGGAATTGCAGGTTACGGGGGAGTAGTAAGGAATCATATAGGCACAATCCATCTCATCTATCATGGCAATCTTGGCGTGAACACCAATAATGCTGCAGAATTAATCTCTCTCATCCAGGGCCTCACTCTGGCTGGTTGCTACAGACTTCTACCTCTGGTAATGGAAGGCGACTCAAAGATCATAATAAGGATGATAAGGAAACTCCAGATGGGCGCACAGGTGGACAAAGTAACCCCAAGCCGAAGACTCTTGGAAATCCTGAAGGACCTCCAAGGCCAACTCTGCAACATGCAAGGGATCACATTTCAAGCAGTTCGCAGAACAACAAACAAGATGGCCGATGCAATGGCCAATGCTGGGGTCGATTCCAAGCTGGAAGAATATCACAGCCTTTGGAAAGATATGGCCGAGGTAGAACTCAAAGAAAAATGCAAACACATCCAAAAGTCGGATCTGCAAGAGTAGCCCACAGCTACAAGGCATTCGATGGTTCTGCTATAGGAAGGGCATGTCAATCACCGCCATCGATGGAGCAGCCACAGGAAGGACATGTCAAGTTGGGGATTTTTCCAACAGGCTCGAGCAATCTATGTTCATGACCACATCTCTGCACACCCGTCTCTGCATACTCAAGCCCCATCAAAGAATTGTTCGCTCATAGTCTTCATGCAGCTCAACATGCTCATCTCAGTGTTGACTTGACCTTCTATGCACGCCAGATCACCTCTAGTTTTCCTTAGTTTCTATTGGTCGGCGCCATACACTTTCAACCAATACATTCACTGGATGCTATGCCGAGTCGATGATGTTAGGCCATCTCAGGGAGGCCCCATTGAATCCCGTGGCACTCTGTATTTCTATGTAGAAAAAAATTAATATAATTCTGCTTAACTTTTACAAAAAAAAACATTATGAACCCCACAAAAATGTGGGTTGCGTGCAAACTCTAGCAAAAATATTCAACATTATCTGTCCAGGGCATGCCTTTGAAATCATTATGGCCTTACCTCTACTCACGAAGTAATTGGAGGTCAACAGAGGAAACTAAATGTTAAATGTTTTTATAAATTAAATGATATCGAATATTTAATATTTTAGTTTAGTTATATAAATGAGATGTTTAATAAATGATATCAAATCCTTAATGACACAGCGTAGAATGAATGATAAAGACTCTCGTACGAGAGTTTAAAAACTTTTCAGACGAGAGTTGAAAAAGCTGTCGCACGAGAGTTGAAAAAAATCTCGGACGAGAGTTGAAAAACTTTCGAACGAGAGTTTAAAAACTCTCGTCCGAGAGTTTTTTTAACTCTCGTGCGAGAGTTTTCCCGAGAGTTTATGTGACCACAACTCTCGGATGAGAAAATGCATAACTCTCGTCCGAGAGAATTTTAACTCATGTTAAACCCAACCAAACTCTCGTCCGAAATATTTAAAATCTCTCAGACGAGACTTTTGAAAACTCTCGGCCGAGAAATTTAGTTGACTTTTTTCTCGGCCGAGAAATTAAAAATTTCTCCTGAATTCTAACCATCCGCCAAAAAGTGTTTCCCAACTTCAGGATTTCACCCATTACATGGATGACTTTTGGACTTCCACTTTACATTAAATCTATGTGATATTCAATTTACATAATCCACAAATGAAGTGGAAAATAATGACTTGTGATAGGACCTGGCATGAAATGGATGACATGGACTGCATGATGATGTGGTAGTGCCAAGCTGTCCTTTTTGTTGCTTCTTTCTTTCTGTCTTCAATAAAAGATGTATCCAATACTTCATCTTCATGAGATAAATGATTTTTTCTTCATATCCACCCTATGAAGAGTTCATTACAGGAATTTTGAGGTCTAAAATGGGCCTCGTAAGGAAATTATAAAATAATAGTGGAAATAATAAAATAAGATTAGATTACATCATCAAATTTTAGAGGGAAAAAATAAAATTATATTTTGAACTCATATTTTCAACTTATCTCCCTATAGGTTTACTCAAATTTCAAGGGGGAGTACTCATTGGATGAAAAATTTGATTCCTCATTCAAATAATACCTATGTTGCAGACTTTCGATGGACCCTGCTACACGAAAACTAAGAAATACACGAAATTTTACTATAAGCATATAATAATTTGGAGAAGTGGGAATTCCCTTGTTCTAACAGTCTTTTGTTTTCTGCAACATGTCTTTCATGTGTTTCATATTAGTTTTAACGATAAAATGCACACTTTATAGATATAAAAAAAATATCCTAATCTCATTTTTAACGGCAATGATTTATTTATGGGAAGAAGGATATTTGATCTCTGTATCTGAAAAAGTCACTAAAGCATAAGCACATATTTCATATTTTTTATGATGCTTTTGTAGGAGAATTCCAACCCAATAGGAGTCATAAGCATCAATTTCTAATATGAAAGGAAGTTGTTGATCAGGAAGTGATAGAAATGGCATACCTTGGATTTTAGCCTTGATGTGTTGCACTGCTTCTATCATTTGTGGTGTCCATTTTGAGTCCTTATTTAATCTCTATTGAAGGGCTCAATCAATTTTCAATCCAGGAGGTTTTCAATTTATTCTTGGAATAATTTTTGTTCTGCATGACTCATGATTTTCAGAGGCCTTTTGGGCTTTGTGAACATACCCTTATTTAAATGGAAGTAAAACAAAATACTTTTCTCTGAACCAAAATGCATCAGGGTGCTCAGTTGTGCATTCTACCCCGAGCTTTTGGGAAATATATATCAAAACTTTTTTTTTTCTGTGAAGGTCAACATGCCTGATAATATTTCTTATTTTTAACAATTATTCTATTGCTTCTTCAACAATGTCCACTTAAAATCAGTGTTGTGGAGGTAAATCCCCTCTGCAGACAGAGGCGATCCCTACTAGCCTAGACCGGGTCTAGCAACAATCATTCACGCTATAGCGCAGGTTCCTAATTGCAAATAAACCAACTAGCGATGAAGGCTTACCTGGAATCCAACGCTGTTGCTTGTAGAAGAGGTAGCGCTCCCGTTCCTTAGCCCTGGCAAATCACGATCCCCACGATCTCCGTGATGGACACCTGCACATGTGAGAAACAAAACAAACGCAAGCATAAAATCCAATAGATGCAACTATATGTCAGTCAGAAAGGACATAACTCATCATCATAAACCATAACAAGAGTGGAACCATAACCAATAGTCGCTTATTATTAATCAATCAAAGGAAAATTAGAACCAAGTTCTGACGCTAAATTCTCCTTCGGAGGGTCGCCAACAGAACACGTCTCGAAAATCCTGTCAAGGATGGGACAAACCTCTCTCTTCGGATCTTGAAAATAGTCTCCTTGCTTGAATTTGGCCTTAGGGGAATAATCGAGGCTCTTGCAGCATAAGGCTCTTAGGAATTTGGGAACTTGAAGATTAGCTTGCAATGGAGATGGACAAGCTTTTATAGATGGAGGAAGGGGAGTTGGGATCCCTATAATCATGGGATTGGCCCTATCATCAAGGAAGCTTCCATGAGAGGTGGCAAACCACTTCCTCTCTATGGAAATCCGTAGCCAAACCTCCCAACTCAAGATAGATAGCAGTTCAGGAATTGGTTAGGACGAAACTTCCGCCATTTATTTTTAAAAAACACTCCTTAAATTGGCTGGCACGAGTGCGACTCTGGGACAGAGCGCCAATTGGCGTGACCTCTTTGAAGGATTTTCCCCATTGGCGCGGGTACTGAACTGGCTGCCCGCGCCAATGCAAAAAGGGGTGTTTTTAGGGTTTTCCAGCAGGAGATGTCTTCAGGGGGATGAAAGTACATGTTCAGGGGAATGCCATGAAAGTATTTTCAAGTTATGTCACTGCTCACAGGTCACAAAATGAGCCCTCCAATGTGCGAGACGGGGATTGCAGGGACGGTGACAAATTATTGTGTAACAATCAGCTTGGATCCTAATAGTGTATGTATTTTTTGCATGAAAAAATATTTTCTCATTCTGAACACTAAATGTTATCTGGTATTTATCAATGATTATAGACATGTATCTTTTAACAAAATCTTGGGCAAGAAGTATGACAGATCCAATATCATAATTGTATAAAGTCACATATACTAGTGTTGAATCAATAAGCAGAGGAAAACAAGGAGGAACATAAGAAATGTGCATAAGTTGTTTGTTAACAACATTAAAGTGTACCTTTGTCAGTTGCTAATAATAGGCTAGAATAGCCTTATACTTGCAGTAGCTTCTCATGGCTCATGTACCAATTTGAGCATGCAACTGGTATCCCTTATAACTTGGTACCTTAATGGCTAATAGAGTGACCATTCTATCCCTGATTCCACTGATCTCTTTGACTAAGTCTCCTTCTATCTTTTCTATACATAAAGAAAATGGTGTATGTGTTTTATCAAACATTGATGAAACAAATGTAGAATTAAGCTCATCTAGCTTTTGTATTTTTTTCTGGATTTGTTCTGCTAAATTAACCATGTGTTGCCTGTCCTCTTGTAGACGTTCTTCGGTCTTTCTAATTTCTTCAAGAATCTCATTTCAGTTGAGGTTTTTTCTAGGGTTTATTAAGATAGATTATTCCCTAGGTTTAAAACATTCTTCAAGATCATTTTCTTCTTCAAAGAGGGAGTCTTCAGTAATTGTTTCTCTGATTTTATCAATATTTTCTTGGATCCTTCTTCTAGGAATAAGAAATCTGGGATCAAGGGAATCCTTTTGCTTTTGGAGACTTGTGATTTGTTGCTTTACATTATGGAAAGAAAACATAAAACAATCAGAAATACATTTACAATCAACTTTACTCTCGGTGTTGTCTACAATTGTGATTTTTTGGAAATCATTTTCAACTTCGCTATCAGAGTCAATATTTACAGAGAAATATTCACATTCATAATCTGATCCAGAAACTAGATCCCAATCAACTGGGTCATAAGTAGAGTTGAACAATTCCATGACTTTGTCCTGAATTCCTTTCTTATTTTTCTCTACAGACTTATTTTCCCAATGTTCTTTTCTTCCACAAATGAAGCATTTATATTTTCTTGCGGGCCTTGAACTTCTTATGAACACATATATTTTCCTAGGAGATTTGGTTTCTTGGTAATCAAGTCTCCTAGAATTCTTAGAGAATCTACTTTTTTGTTTGGAACACTTACACTTTTGACTTCTGGATACGTGAGAACCTTCTCTGGAAGAGTTCTTAAAACATATAAAGTGGTAAGTTTATAAAAAGGAATTACAAATATTAGGACTGAAAAGTAATTTCTTCTTCACATTCTTACAGGTTTTACATGCTGCATATTCATTCTAGAGAATTGTAAGAATATTTTGTTGTAAAGCAGCTAAAGACAGAGTTTCAAATGACACTCCTTGGGTGGACAATCTTTGGTGAACTAAATCTGGCAGTTTGCCTGGCATGGATGTTATATAAGTCTGTAAATAGGCAAAATTTTGGTGATTTGGGATTTTGTAGTACAACTTCTCCATGGTGCAATAGTATTCATATAATAGATCTAGGCTACACAATTTTAGGCTCATAAACAATTGAGCATAATGATCAGAATTAGTTGATAGTGTTCCTAGAAATTCATGAGATAATGCCATTAAAATTTCTTGGAGGAGATCCTCATTAGCTAATATTTCAACTTGTTTTGTTCTCTTCAAAGTTTCCCACCAAAGCCTAGAATTTCCTATTAATGCCCATGTTAATTTAATAACTGCATCTTTCCATGTAGTTTTAAGCTCTTCTTTTCTTTGAGTGGCCCATGCATTAACCATTTGTAATAAGTTCATGTTTGGTCTCTGTCCAAACAATCAAAATTAAGAAAAAAGGATGAAACGTTACTGCTTATGTCAAGAAGAGATTCATCTCTGGTTACTGGTGTTGAAATGTGACGAGCCCATTTGGAAAACGGACTGGAACGAGATAATGAACCTGTGTTAGAACATGCAGTCCTTGGAGCTTTATGTGAGAAATTAAATGATTCATTTCTCTTGTGTTTAGAAGACTCACCAATGTCTTTTTGACTTTCCATCTTAATTTCATAGATCCTGAACCTTTCTATTTTGGTTTTAAGTAAATCTAGCATTTCCTTAGCTAGATTTGCCCCATTAACTAATTGTATCACATTTTCAGGACTGATAAATTCTTCAGAGATAACCTTCATAGATAAACTTGAGGAAGACTGAGAAGTTTTTAAATAAGTAAATTGTGCACCTTCATTCTTAACTTCTTCATAATTAAGAGGAGAACCGGGTCTGGGCAGATATCCTTGGAAGCTAGACACAACCTTACTGATAACCCCTAATTGTATAATAATCTCTTTTAATTTATCCTATTAGGTATTCTTTTGGGAATACATGGTATCATATGTTTGGTGAATCATTTTCGCATTCTCTTTAACTTCTAAGACATCTTTGGCTAAATCATCCAAATTCTGTGCCAAACATACAGACTGGTAATTATTATAGTTGAGTAGCTTGATTGGTTCCTCTGGTTATTCTTCCATAGGAGATATATAATGTAGGAATTGTAGATCACTTTGGAATGAACCATTCTTGAATTTTGGAGTAATATTGGTTAGCTCTACGCTTCTTTTAGGAAGTTGAATTTTGTTTTCAGTCTTTTCTCTGGGGATACTATAGATTTTTATATCAAAGACATGAATCATGACACAATCAGAACAATTTGGATGTTGTCCTTTATGGGATGTAGATGATTGTCCTGTTCCTATAATCTGCTATTTTTTCTTTGGATTTTTGCAATATACACATGAACTAGAGGGACGAATATGGTGACTTTGTGTATGAAAGTACTCATTTGCTGAAACATGGCTTTTTGACATTCTAGGAGGAATATTTATAGATGGAGATGCACAAAGTGAAATGATTTTAGCTAAAGGAGTTATGTCTTTAAACTAGATATGTGATGTTCCATCCATACCTGTTGACAACTTGCAATTGGTGTGGTGTGTTTGCCAATTAGGGATACTTTTGGGATAAATGTTGGTAGTCATTATTGCATTCTTATGGTAATGTGACTTGGTTGAAACCAAGTTGAAGCAGAGGTGTATTACTAGGGCTAAAAATCATCGATTCCCTGAGAGCTCTTTTAGATAGATTTGTATTAATGGGGGGCATAGTACTAGTTACAAACCATATGCAGACAATGGTATGTAACTGGGAAATATGGGACTGTGGTGCAACATTAAACCCATTAAACTGAATGAAGGCCCATAAGAAATCATTAATACATGGAACTATCAGTGAGACTTTATATCTTGGGAGGAATGAGGACCAAACAGGGCCATTATTTAAAGGGTTTTTAAAACCACCTAATAATGCATCTTGAAAATCATCATGTCTAGTATTTAAGACATAGGTAAGGCAAGAAGTATTAAGGCCTGGTCGAACCAGTGGATTTATACCGAATTGAATAAACCCAAAATGGATATACTTGTATCCATTTTATATTCCCCACCTAATATCGTGTTTCAGAATAAGAGTAACTTGGTCGACTGACTATGATAAATAAATTGGAACATTTACAGAAGTAAAGCGGAAAAGACTTGTAGCACGAAACTTAAACATAGGAAGATTATATATCTTATCTACTTCTATATCTGGCAGTGTCCATTTTGGCTGAGTATCAAATTCTTGTGAGATAACACAAGAATATAGATGGGGTCTTTCTGATCTTTATTAAGAAACTTTATAAGAAAGGACCAACATTTTTCATGAGCCAATTTGTGATTTTCGGAAAACTCATAACTTTTCTAGACGTCATTCTGTCAAAATAAAGGTATTATATGCACTTGAAAAATTGTCGTGATGAAATTCGTGGTCGTGCACTAACACCTAAACAAACCTAACACTGTTACCGATGAAATAGGTAACCTGACCTCAAAATGGGAACTCTAGCCCAAAAAGTCTCAAAAAACATGAAAAAACACCCCAAAAACAAAAAGTGTGTCTTCCAGAATGCACTTGGTTTTTTTTGAAGGTCAAATTTCAACATTTTATAAAATTATGCTAAAAACAAAATTGTTTTTTGAAAAAAGGATTGAAAAAACACCCTCAAAACAAAACCAGTTGATGCTGGAATAACAAAAAAAATAAAATTGTGTCATAATTTTGACACTTGTAACAATGGAATTAAAGACAACATATTAGGACATCTTTTAAAATCGTAAATTTCTAACATTTTTGATAGATGATGTTAAAGATAAACAAATACATGTTTGAAGGGCTTATCATTTCGAACAATTTTCATCCATGTTGTTAAACATAAAATATCTTGACTCTAAACAACCCCAAAATTGTAATTATTGTCAACCATAACATTAAATATAAAATTTGGTAGCGCATAAAAAACTTAATGACAAGTTGTAAATCTAAAGTTTTTCAATCTTAAGTGTTCAACATACTTGAACAATGAAATTATGGAGAAATTATAAGACTTAAAAATTTAAAAAAATGAACAAGTAAATGAAAAAATTATCATTGAACAGAAACAAGTAAGAGTAATTTTAATTTTAAAGGATAAAAACTTATCTTTTTTCAAATCTTAGCATAAGACAAATTTAAATATAATTTCAACCAAAACCTAAAATTAAAGCATCAAAACAAAGTGTTCCCTTTCAATGACACATATAATTATTAAAAATTTTAAAAGTATCTTATACCAAATGGTAACAATACATAATATCATGGTAATATCACTACATAATCTAAAAATTCAACATTAGTTTCTATTTTCTATTTTACTTATAATTAAAATATCAACATTGGTACATTGAATATAACATAAATTATTTTTGTAATTCAATGTTGCATTGTCGATATTCTAAAGAGATGAATTCTTCATAATTAAAACATATAATCCAAAAAACATAGAAATGTCTCATAACTTCATGAAAAATGAGATGGAAGTCAAAATTTTTATTTCAAGTTACCATGCAAACCTCAATTACATAAAAGTGTCTTAGATAGTTATTCAAAATCAACCATAGGTTCTGGCACACCATCGTAATCTACATCTTTAGATGAATGGCTCGATGCAGATGAAGATGATCCATATTCTTCTCTTTCAACAACTAGTGCTCCATCTGAGTCAACATGCATGCCCATCATTTCATAGTTCAAAAGTTTTGTAGATCTACGTCTACATTCTGCAGAGTCCCATCTCAACAGTAATTGTTCTGGTAGCAATTTCTTCAAAATATTTATGGTTTGCAACCGAAGAGTTCCTCTCTTTGTCAAATTGAAGTCATACACAAGTATGTCAACATCCTCCAATTTTAAGACATCTGTGCAGCGATGGTTTATATTTGTGCTCTTTCCTTTTCTCTTTCTACCAATTCTTTTTTCCACTACCATATCTGGCTTGTACACACCATTGAAAGGGTGGGTACTTGTGGCATTTCAATGCACATCAACAGCTGTAATCTCTTCATTTTCATTAATGACCTTTATAACCTTGGCAATCCGGAATGGATAGCCAAGTGGATCTTCATCTCCTAACACTGCTATCATGAAACCCTCCTTAAGATCCTGCACATAACCCCTGTAAAGGTCTTCCATGGCTTCACGTTGTGCACGTGATCTTCTAGAACCAATATAGATTTCTCTTTCCTCTACCTGTGGGGAATTAATAATAGCTTGAGGCTGTTGTTGTTCAACATTGTGTGTTTCCTGATGTTCATGTTCATTTCGCATATTTTGTGGCAAAAAAAAAGAAGTCTTCAAAAGCGTATCCCCATTTATTGATCTTGAAATCATATCACTTTGATTACTGAAAAAATACTCCCACCAAACTAAATCAGCAACATCGAAGTACTCATATGTATCTCTAATACATCTTTTAATTTCCTCTAGACATTCAGAATAATTTATGTCTCTCTTCTGCCTTCGTGCATTATGGAGTTCAGCAACTGACTGTAATAACAATATCTTTGATGAAAATATTGGATGCTCTGGAATGAACTTCAAAAATGCTAAACCTGATGATGGTCCCCATTCTTCAACAGTTGAATACTTCTTGCCCCATATAAGTGTTATCCCATCAATTTTTTTGATACGAAATTGATGCTAGAAGCTAATGTCGTTAAGTTGTTTAATGCATTTCTCCTCACCATGCGATCCAAAAATAAACCTTCGCATGTCAATAGTTTCTTCCAACACATGAAAAACATGCTCTGGGATGTACGATTTCTTAATGCATTCAATTAATGATGGCAGACTCCCAACACCTTTCCTCGTCAATGTTACTGAAAAACGACTGAAGATTTTATCAATATGATCATGAGTATGCCGAACAAGAAGGGAACCAACCTTTATCTTTTTAAAAATCCCCAATTCAATGAGCATGTTTAGATACCCAAAAAGAACTTGATTTTTTTTCTCACGACTTGTGTTGTCTAATTGTAAATACAAAAGTTCAGGAAGAATCCTAGACCAATGAGTAACCAGATCATGGATTATAATTATGGTTAGATTTACATCATTGTGAATATTTGGATTTGTGAAGAAAACTCTTGGAAACATCTTCTCATTAAATACCATACAACCAACCAAGTGAAACTGAATGAAATTTTCTTCCTGTAATTTTTTTGGCATGCGGAAAAAATGTGGAAGAAGTGTTTTCATTTGGTACATAACATCAATTATCAATCCTAGATATTTATTTGGATGATGATAACACTTCTTTCGATATTTATACAACTTTTGCCTTTCACTTGTTTGCTGATTACGATGGTCTTGAAGTTCTTTGACAATGGAATCTATACATAAAATAAAAGAAACATATGAATAAATATATTTTCATAGTTGATAAGCATCAAATTTTAAAAAACAATGTTTTGAACACATACCTCTTTCCGCCCCTTGACATTTATCTCTTTTTGCTTTAAGAGAAGCACATGTGCTGCAAATCCCCATCCTTGTCTTCTTAGGAATACGAACATTGTTGAATTTAGTTTTCCATATCCTTGTAAAATAAGAATATGTAATAAAATTACCAATTCCTTCAACATCTTCTGCATAATCTTTGTATAACATGAATATTTCTCGTCTCGAGAAATTATCTGGAATATGTATTGTGTCTTTATTTGGCATACACTCTCCATGATTTGAAAAGAAGTCTTTCATCCATGTCTTAGCAGTATTTGCAAATGGCCCCACCTCCCATTTATAACGTGCTTTTGAATAATATGTGGGATCCCTTTCCAATCTATCATGGATTCTTGAAAAACGACAATTACCAATTGAATGCAACATTTTGAACGCCTTTCTGCAAAGCAATACATTCCCAATATGATAATCATAACCTGCTAGTGTAGATTGCATGCAACCCACTAAATATGAATTTTTCATGCTTTTATTCATTGACATATATGTTTTCCTTTTCTCCAAAACAAAGTTGAAATCCATATTTTTCAAGCAATCCCTTCGACAACATTCACTTGAAATCAAATGAACGATAGAACTTCTTGTCGTGAGATATTTTGTCCTCGCCCTTGTATAACTGGAATGCTTTGGATTGATATGAAAAGGTCTACTCCTACTCCTAGTTGCAATATTTGCTTGCAACGGCTTCATCATTCCGTCATCCTTTGTAAAAGTAGTTTCATCACCATTAGGAGGAATATTATCCCCACTATCATCATCCTCAACATAGTTAAGAAATTCATCAACATCATTGCGTGGAAAATTTTCTTTACCATCATCAGTTGAAGAAAAAATTTCACAAGAATCATCGACACTTTTGTAACCCTGACTCAAAAGAAATTCTTCACCATCTTGACCCATGCTTTCAAATTCTTCCCTGGGAGGATTCAATTCTCCATCACCATGAGTGTCTTTGAAATGGTCACTTGGAGAAAATGCAATATTCAGATCTGTGCCTCTAAAATTATCATTTGCAAGAAACTCTTCATCCTCCCCTTCCTCAGTGGTACTCTCATAATCCTTGAGATTAGGCATAAGTGGAAGCTTTGAATTTGTATTCACTAGAATTTCTTCATCCTGCCCCTCCCCTTCCTCACTGAAGCTCTCATAATCCTTAGGATTAAGAATAAGTGAATTCCTTGAATCTATATTTATTGGAAATTCTTCATCCCCCCCTTCATCAGTGGTTAAATTATAATCGTTATGATTAGGATGAAGTGAAAATTTTAGCTTTGGAAATTCATCCCCGTCTTCATCAGTGGTGCTGGCATAATCCTTAGGATTAGGATGAAGTGAATATTTTAACGCTGCAAATTCTTCATTCCCCTCTTCCTCAGCGATGCTGACATAATCCTTAGGATTAGGATGAAGTGCATATTTTGACTCTGCAAATTCTTCATTCCCCTCTTCATCTGTGGTGTTGACATAATCGTTAGGATTAAGACGAAGTGGAAATTTTGACTCTGGAATTTTTTCGTCCCCCTCTTCATTAGTTGTGCTTGCATAATCCTTAGGATTAGGACGGAATGGATATTTTGACGCTGTAAATTTTTCATTTCCCTCTTCATCAGTGGTGTTGGCATAATCCTTAGGATTGGGACGAAGTGGACGTTTTGACTCTGAAACATTATCATTCCCCTCTTCATCAATGGTGCTCGCATAATCCTTACGATTAGGATGAATTTGATATTTTGACTCTGGAAATTTTACATCCCCCTTTTCATCAGTGGTGTTGGCATACTCCTCAGGATTAGGACAGAGTGGATATTTTGACTCTGCAGATTCTTCATTCCCCTCTTCATTTGTTGTTCTCGCATAATCCTTAGGATTAAGCTGAAGTGTATATTATTCATCTCCCTTTTCATCAATGGTGTCCTCATAATCCTTGGGATTAGGACGAAGTGAAACTTTTGACTCTGGAAATTTTTCATCATGCCCTTCATCACTGTTTCTTTCATAATCCTTAGGATTAAGAGTAAGTGGTATAACTGGCACTCGATTTACAGAAATTTCATTTTGCTGCGCCTCATCAATTTTGTTCTCATCATCTTTAGGATTACGACCAAGTCGATTTTTTGACTCTCTATTCATGGTGAACGAACTCCCATTATATTCATCACTCTGAATAGAGTTGTTGCATGGCGAAGATGTTGGTGTTGTACAAAGAAAAACTTCCCTATCAGAGGAAACCATGGCTTTCAACAAGAATAGGTTGAATGATACAAATTCCTCTCCCACTTACAATATATAGCTTAAATACTGAAAATTTCCCTCCAAAAAAATTCACGAAAAAATTTTCCTCCAAAATTTTCCTCCAAAAAATTTTGCGAAAAACTTTCCCTCCAAAATTTTCATTTCAAATATTTTATACAAATATTAGTCAAAAAATGTATTTAACATTTTTTTAATAAACTGTTTGTGTTGAAATATTTTACCAATATTTATATTCAAAATATCCACAAAATATTTCTATCATGGATGCCTTCCAAACTAAAATAATGTTTTTATTTCAATGATTTAACATTGACTAGATGTAAGTATTAACTATAATATTACTATAATATTTACATGCAAATATTAACTATAATGACTACATGTAAATATTTTAAATTTTAAATTTTAAACTTACATTATATTCATCTAAAATATATTTCAAAATTTATTAATAAACTGTTGGTCTTCAAATATTTCACCATACTTTCTACTCAAAATATCCACAAAATATTCCTTTCATGCATGCCTTCGAAACTAAAATTATTTTCTTATTTGAATGGTTTAAGATTGACTACATGTAAATATTAAATATTTAAACTATAATATTAACTATAATTAACTACATGTAAATATTTTAGATTTTAAAATTTAATCCCATGATTTTAAACATTGAGTACATGTAAATATTAATTATGATAACTAAATACAAATATTAACTATTTTATCTATAATATTAATTATAATTAACTACATGTAAGTATTTCATATTTTAATTTTTAATCTGAGATTATATTTGAATTATTCAACATTCAGTACATGTAAATATTAAATAAAATATTAACTATGATAACTACATGCAAATATTAAGTATTTTAACTATAGTATGAACTATAATAAACTAAATGTAAATATTTGAAATTTGAAATTTTAATCCACATTCGTTAAACAGTAAACCAATCAAACAATATTCGCTATATAATAAAAATGATTATTTCTATTCATCACATCACATCCAGTTTTCTGGTATTTGTTAGAGCAAATTTCTGGAGGTGTTACGTTGGCATTGGTAACTTCGTGGAGGCATTGCATTGGCATTGGAGGCGTTGTGTTGCTATTGGTAATTTTGTGGAGGTGTTGCATTGGCATTGGTAACTTCGTGAAGGCATTGCATTGGCATTGGAGGCATTGTGTTGCTATTCGTAATTTTGTGGAGGCGTTGTGTTGGCATTGGTGACAGCAGCTTTTTGCATTTCAAAAGTTAGTTTTCCTTCTATTCTGTCAATTTAAAGACGATTTTGGGGAAAATCTGTTTTTCTATAGTTTTTTGTGTCCAAAAACTAATTTTTTAAGGTTTTTAGGTTCAAAAACCATAATTTTTTTATATTTTTTTAGTGAAGAAAATGCAAAAAGAACTAAATTTTTTAGGGTTTTAAGGACAAAAATTTAGAAATTTTTTTCTTTTTTAAGACTTATAAGTTCATTTAGACAGAAAAATCCATAAAATGACCATGCACATAAAAAAAATAGTAATATTATCACATTTTTTATTTGTTTTTTTTATCATAAATATATCAGTGGTTTTATTATTTAAAATGTTTTTTTTTTGTTTTTATTCGAGAATTTTTTGATTTTATATTTTTTTTTTTTTAATTTTAAATCTTAGTTTTATTCTTTTTAATTTTAAATCTTCAATTTTTTTTTCTTTATTGTTTTGCTATATATCATATATATTTTTTTATTTTTTTTAATTGTATTGTTATATAGTTTTTTTTTTTTTTAATTTATTGTATTATTATATTAAAACAAATGTTTATTTATTTATTTATTATATTGTATTTTTTTTCTTTTAATTATATAATATTTAAAAACAAAACATAATTGTTATTTAATAAATTGTTTTTTTTTTAATATATTTGTTATATTTTGATATTTTTAACAATTTTTTTTTTTATTAAATAATGTTTTAATAATTATTTATTAATTATGTTATAAAAAAAAAAAAACAAAATTAAAAAAATTAAAAATATATATGCATTGGGCCCGCCCGCCCAGCGAGGGCCCTGGGGCCTGCTGGGCAACCCTGTGGCGCCGCCCGCCGGCCTCCGGCGCGGGCGGGGGGGCTGATTCCGGGAATCGGCCCCCCCGCCCAACGGGGGCCTTGGGGCCGGCTGGGCAGCCCTCGTGGCGCCGCCCACCAACCTCTGGCGCCCCGCGGGAACTATCTGCCGCAATCGGCTCGCCCGCCCAATGGGGGCCTTGGGGCTGGCTGGGCATCCCCCATGGCGCCGCCCGCCAGCCTCCAGCGCCCCGCGGGCACGAGCCACAGAGCCACATTTTTGTTTTGATTTCTTTTTAATTTTTTTTTTTTTAATTTTTTTTTTTATTTTTATTTTTAATTTTTTTTAATTTGTTTTAATAAAACAAATTTTTTTTTAAATTTTTTTATTTTTAATTTGTTTAATAAAACATTAAAAAATTAATAAAAAAATTATTATATAATATAATAAAGCCATTGTTATATAATAATTGTTAAAAATATCAAAATATAACAAATATAATTAAAAAAAAAAATTATTAAATAACAATTATGTTTTGTTTTTAAACATTATATAATTAAAAAAAATACAATACAATATAATAAATTAAATAAAAAAAAAAAAACATTTGTTTTAATATAACAATACAATAAATAAATAAATAAATAAATAAAACTATATAACAATACAATTAAAATAATAATAATAATAATAATAATAATATAACATTTGTTTTCAACATTTAAATATTTAAATTTCTTTTCATTTTTTATTTTTTTTTAATTTAAGTATTAAAACAACATTATAAAAAATTTATTTTTTCTTTTATTTTGTTTAATTGTTTTTATTTTATTTTGTTTATTTTTATTTAATTACTATGTAATGTGAAATAGAAATTTGTAATTTTCAAATATATTAAAAGATTATATAAATTTATAAACTTTTATATTAATTTTTTATAATTTTAAGTTTATAATTTTTTATTTAATTGCTATGTAAAGTAAAATAATTTTTTATTTTATTTTGTTTATTTTTATTCAATTGCTATCTAATGTAAAATTAAATTTTAAAATTTTAAAATATATTAAAAGATTATAAGTTTTTTTAATAAAATCATTGCCTTAAAAAAATAAAATTTAATTTTAACATTTGTTATAAATAGTTAGTAATTTTTTTGTTTTTTTTTTAATATTAAACAAAAACTGAAGTTTGAAAATAATAGTTTATTTTTTTTTAATTGTTTTATACAATTTAAACACATTTTTAAATTTTTTATATAATGTATTCAAAACATATTATATAGATATATATACATATGATTTATAATATTTTGTTTTTAAACGAAAATTTTTATAGTTAATTTTACTGTTTTAATTTCAAGCTATTTAGTTTTAGAAATAAATTTTGTTTATTAAATTTATTTTATCCACATTATTTTTCCATTAACTAATATATATATATATATATATATATATATATATAATCAGGAAAATGGTATCAAAAAATATTTCTATGAATGTTTCTGTACCTAGGGCAGCAGCTCCCAAATCTACAGCTGCAACTTGACGTACTATGGATACAACTCCCAAATCATAGTTGCAGTTGGACGCACTATGGACACTGTTGGACGCAATAAGGACATTGTTGCACACACTAATAAAAGTCAAACAAGTGGGGCACCAGGTTCATTAAAGCTTATTTCTGATTGGAAGAACGCCGAGGAAATAGATAAAACCAATTTCTCATAGTATCTTGAAGATAGTGAAAGGGAGGCTGATATACACATCTATCTGATTCGTGGTATGATTGACTTAAATGAGCCATATGATGTGATGGGCAGAGTATGAGACATATGTATGGTCCCGAATACAAACACTATTTATGTTCTTGCAAGGAAGGCTCAGAAACGTGAGAAAGTTAGCTATCGTCTATCAATCGTCAAGTATGACACAGATGAAATATCTTCAAAATTTTCTGAAGAAATATCAAGCAACATTGCAAATAACATTGTAAGTATGCTTATTTTTATTTCCTCTATGCATTATTGTAAGGATGATTCAATTTTTTATAAATTATTGTTCATTGACATGTTTTATTTTGTTTCATAGGATTTTGTTCCGAGTTTTTAAAACATGTTTGAAGGTATTTATATGTTCGTGCCAAATGTTATGGATGTGATCAACACTTTCCACAAAGAAAAAGCAGAGGAAAGGAGATTGAAGCAAAGAGCAATAGCTCGTGACACTGCAACAGTACAAAAAGGGGATCAACCAAGAGTCACTAAGGTGGGTCAATCTAGTAAACTTAAACATGTTTCTTTTGAAGGTGTCGAACATGAAATAGAAGATTATGATAGAATTAGTGAGGAGGAGATTAGAACTGTTGTGCAAAAGGAGAAAACAAATCAGACACCAAAAAGAAAAATTGCCAAAGATGTCTCTCTTTTACCTCATAAAGGAGAGCTTGTTTATAAAAAAACTGATATGTTATCCAATAAGACTAGGAAATCAAATATTGGTGAACCTATAAAGGTCATGAGCAGCAGTGAAAAAAAATTGAAAGCTCTCACGGAAGCAGAGAAATCATAACACCAGGTGCTGAGTTAGAGGATGACATTATTAAAACAAAACAAAATGCTATTCGACAAGAGTTGAGGAAGAATAAATTAATTCTTGGTGGCCAAACATTTGAGCTTAATGTTAACCAATTTTATGACCCAGATGAAGGACAATCTCAATATCAAATTAGAAAGGCCCATCACCTACATGTACATAATCTGAAAACATTGTTCAGGTTCAATCCATATGCGCATGTGGTGGATTATGTGGTTCTTGTCGATCCATGTTAGGTTCCCAACAAAAAATAATTTGACAAGACAAAATGTTTTGATTATAAATATTATGTAATTACAGGTAACCATTCGATAGAGGATACGAGACAATTGATTGCAAAATATCCCAATAACTATCTTTTAAAAATAGTGAAATGCATCATTTACGCTGGCTTAACAGAAATAGAATCAAAGTTATTGGCATGGGATCATAATGTAGATAATGAGTATAGAATGAAAATGACTTTCATCCAAAGGGTCAGATTTATTCATAATGAATTCATAGAAAAATGTGGTGGGGATAAGACACAAGTTAGTGTAGCATTTCAAAAGGAATGTTTAATGGAAGCAGGTTATCAAATTGATGAAAAAAAAACAAAAGATGGAAAATTGAATACAAATTTCTTCAGAGGCACAGACAAAATTTTTCAGTTGGCATTTAGAACTGGGGAGGTATGGGATTTGATTGATGAGATTTTTGATCGGTGGGAGAATATTTCCATAAAAAATCAGAAGGTTAGAAAGAGTAAACCCATAATATGTACCAACAGTAAGGGGGGTCCTGAAATGAAGCAGATTCCAGAGGATATGACTATCACACCTTGGAGAACAATGATAAATCAATGGAAGAAATGTGTGCAGAATTTCAAAAGTAAGTTTCTTGAATTATTTCTTATTTTTCTTTTATTATAATTTTCTTTTAAATAAAACATAATGATGTTGGTAGAATTTGTTATACATGTCAATATATTAACGCTTTTAACTTGATTTATTCAGTCAGAAATTTTTTATGAAAATACAAGAACACATGGTTAAAATGTTGAATGAAGACAGTTGGGATGATGTTGTATGCAACTACCCAGAAGCAAGTTCTACATCAACACTAAAAGAGTTTTATATTGCATTCAATAAGGTATGTTGATTTATAAATTTATTTTATTCATATTTAAACTATTTTTATTTTATTACTTATATATATATATATATATATATATATTTATGTCATTAAAGATGTCAAAGAAGGATGGAAATGGAGTACCAGATACTTTCAAAAGCTTTATTGAAAAAATTAAGATGGAGAACATGAGAAGGAAGCGTCTTATGAATGTTGAACTTGATCCTACTCTTAATCATTACATTTGGAATGGGCTGAACAATGTCCGATATCAAATAATACAAGGTGAGTGTGAAGACATTGCATCACTAATACCTAAAAGGGAATATGGCTTAGTTATTGCAGATATTCCTCATGGTTTCAATTTCCTAGACATTGAATATGAAAGAGAACCATATACTTATCAAGCTTTTAGTAAAGTGGTTACGGGTTTTCAAGAAGTGACAACATCACCACTTTGGCGATTTGTGACATTTCATTCAGACACACAGTTTCCAATGTTATTAACAAGCTTCAAGGGTAAAGCAAACTCAAGGATGCAACTTACATGGTAAGATTTTGAAATTGTATGTTTGATTGCTCCTAAATTTTTTTATTCATGTAAAATTTAATTGAACTTTTACTATGTTATGTTACAGGCAAAAGTCAAATATTGTTTCTTCCGAATATCAGCCTATTATAAATGATTGTGAGTTCATCTATGTTGAATTTTGGACAAAAGACGATAGCTATAAGCATATTATTATGAATCGAGTAGATGGGAAGAGTCATAGTCAAGTATTGGTTTATGATGCAGTTGTAAGAAAACTAACATATGAGGATAAAGATGCAAAAGGAGATATAGTTAACATTTATCAAAAACCACAAGCATTGATTAACTATCTTATAGATCTATGTTCAAATGAAAGATAATGGGTTTTGGATTTATTCTCAGGTTCAGGTAAGTTTTATTATACAAATTTAAATTTAAATATTGTTTTTTTTTACTTTTTATGTCTTCATTCTAATTTTTTTACTTATTTTTTTGTGATTGATGATTAGGAACAACACTAGCATGTTGCCTACTAAAAGGAAGAAATTGCATTTCCATTGAGAAAGACCCAGTTCAATGCAAATTTATTCAACAAAGAATTAATGCTCTTAAATTCCTTCCAGATGCGAAGCAAGAAGTTGGTTTGAGGAAAGGAGATTTTAATGAATCACGTGTGGCAAAAAAAGCAAAGGAACCTCAACCACCATTATATGGAATGATTGGAAAGGGACACTTTGGAAGATTTGCTGACATGAAAGATCCATTAAAAGATGACAATGATCAAAATCAAGAAGAAAATGCTGCAGAAGAAGCCATCAATGATGTTCTAGATGATGTTGAAGATGTATTAGTTGATATTGTTGATGATGTTTAAGTTATGCTAGCAAACAAAGCTTATTTTTGAGAACTATTAATCAGTTTTACTTGTAATGTTTAGACTTTGATATTTTATGAGAACAACCCTTTTTTTTTTGCAAAAATCATGTGATTTCTATTATTTTTTGACATAAAATTCAATAAAAATGTTATTTTCTTAAGTTTTTTGTTAAGATTCTCTCAAAAAATTAGTTTATTTAACATGTTTTTTCCAACAAAAAGTCTGTAAAAGTGTATTTTTTGCATTGTATTTATATTGAAAATTGGATTTTTTTGTCATATGGTTCAAAATATTGGTTTTTTAGCGACAATTTTTTGATGTGCATTAAAAAATTATTTAACAATACATAAACATGTAGAAAATATAAACTTTAGAATATTGACCCTTTTTCCATCTTTTATCTATGTGAAAAAGTGAAGATATCATTACAAGTTTTTATTATTATTATTATTATTATTATTTTTAAAACACAAGTACATAAATGCACTTAAAAATAAACATCTCACAGAAGAAGAAGACATTAGAAAATCTATAGTGTCAAAATCAATCCTATAAAAAAACATTGGTGATGATACACCACCACTATTCAAAATCGACATAAAAAAAATCACATAGAAAAAATAAATTAATAAACAAAAAAAACAAAATGAAAAAAGCTTAAAGTGCCAAAAACATGCTCAATTTTTTTTTCTTGATTCTGAATCACCACTTTTTCAAAATCAGGTGTTTTTCTTGATACTTCAAAAAGTAGGTAACAATGAGGTTACCTATTTCATCGGTAACATTGTTACCTACCCTAGACAACACACATGACTTATCTCAGCTTCAACCTTTATTTTTCTCCTACAACATATGCTTTTCTCCTTTAATTCAACAAACTTGGCTCTAATACCAATTTACCAAAAAGCGAAAAATAGACACATGAGTAGATTCACACAGATAAAACAAGCCTGAAATACACATGGAAACACACATAGTTTTCAATTATAGAAACACACAAAAATTTACAAGTGCCTTGAGATGAGTTCTAGTGCGATCTGAAAAATCCTCCACCATATTTCTTTGATTGTCCTTAAAGTAAGATGACAATTACATAGTGGAGATTTCATCATGAGAAAGTCATGAAAATATGTGCTCACAATTTAAAAATGTCCTTAAAGAAGATATTATACAATAGTGATTCCATTATGAAAAATATATGATAACATGTACTTAAAGCTAAAGAAAGCCGACAAATGTCCTTAAAGTAAAAGAAGAGAGTCACAATGAGGAGATTTTTTATGGAGAACCCTCGAAAGCCAAAAAAGCATAAATTATTGTCCTTTGAAAATTTACCAAACTGATCCTTTAGGACTCGTGTCAAAATCATAATCAGAATAGTAGATTTCTTCATCATGACTTGATTATGCAGTACTTGATCAATACCAGGGATGATGTGTTTTAGCTAGGGTGGTTAATGTCCAAAGCAAGCATTGAACGGTGAGAATGACATGTAAGGATCAAGTTTTTCTAGTGGAATGCCCACTTCTCCAAAGTATTCTATGTTGATAGTAAAATTGTGACCAACTCGAGAATTGTCATGATTTATTTTGACTGTAGTTCCCTTGTATATAAGATCAAACTCAAAAATGTCATATCTAAGGGCCCCTTCTTCCATTTCTTTGTGTAGAGCGGATAGTGTTCTTAATGGAATTCTACAATCAAAATCTTCTTTTGTGGAAGTATATGAAAACATTAAAAGATTCATCCACCTGCTCCAACATCTGAAAGGATACATGACATCCTCAAAATACATAATAATGGAAATCCATTCAAATGCTCTGGCGTACTGGTGCATTCCATAGTATTCCATCCAATTATACTTGGATAAAAAATGTAGACAAATATGGAAAATGGTGCTCGAGCTTGGCCGAAGTAAACATGATAATTATTTATGAGATTCCAGATAATATTGTAACTATATCTTCCCTCTAATGAATTGTACCATTTTTTCAATATTGACTTATGAATCTCAAATGACAAAGATTTGATGATTTCAACAAAGAATTCTTAATAATATGTGTAATGACATGAAGGAAATAGCTCGACTTGGGATATGGCCTTAGAAGAGCTTTCTCCCTTTTCAAATTTTTCACTGAAATAACTTTGTTGATTTCTGCACCTTCTCTAGTTAACATATCGACAAGAGAATTTTTTTTCCTTCTTTGTAAATGATATCAAATTCAAAACCTTCTAACCAGAGTGCCCATTTGAGAACTCAGGAATTCCCTTGTTCATATATTTCTCTTTTTTTGTGTAACAGGGTCTATTGAAAGTATGCAACATGGTACTCTTTGAATGAGGAATCAAATTCTGCATCCAACGAGTACCCCCCCTCTAAATTTTAGTAAAACCTTAGGGAGATAAGCTGAAAATACAAGTTGAAAAAGTAATTTTATTATTTTATTATTTTTTAATATTTTAAATTTTTTTACCCCAAAAATGGTGAATCATCCCCCATGGTTGACATCATCATCTTGAATCCTATTGGTTCTTATAAAGATTATTTTGGCTATACATTTTTCTTAGGAGGTCCATTTTAGACCTCACAAGTTCTCTAATGGTGAATGAGATGGAGTCTTCATGCGACCCTAATCTTTGGTTTATGTGGTTCACGAACATTGAGTGGCTACTACATTCACGGGAAAATCCAAGTAGATCAACATTAAGGGATATACCCGTTGACCAAACTAGAAAGGCTTAACCCCAAGGGCGTCGATGAGATTTGATGCCATGACCTCCCGATGGGCGAGGCACTTAGAAATGGGAACTAGACCAACTAAGCTATCCCTTGGAACTTAAGTTGTCTTGAGCTATGATTTCAACTGAACTATAATCTTAACTTAAAAAAAAATAAATTTTTTTTGGTAGAAGCTCTCTTAAATTCAGGTGTTAATTTTTAATGTTTTTTTGTAATCACAATATTTGGGTTTTAATATTATGGTTAGAAAATGTTGGAATTTAGACTTAAACGAAAAAATGATGTTGTATCATGAACTTTTCATTTCGAGGAATTTTTTGATGTTCTTATTTTGAGATCCCGATACTTCGCTTATGAAATACTCAATATATTCTAATAAATATTGTAGAAACAATTTTGAAAGAAATTTGTTATACTTTTTTGAAGCTCCTATATGAGCACGATATTAATTTTGATCAACCTTGGGTAATGGTGGTCCCCTTCCATATGTTTCATTTCAACAACTAATGTTACACTTCAACTAATGGTAGTGTTGATCCTCCTGTCAAGTGAGCATGTTAATGAACTAAGTGGTGGCAAGTGGTCTTCGTTTATTACCTTAGTTGAGTAAAGCCATGAAGGGCAGTGTTGTCATTGAAATTCACCTACATAATGTCAACTCACTATGTTAAAATTCACTAACAATACACTAAACTAAGGTTAGATATATATATATATATAATAACACTACACTAAAATAAGGTTATGGTTTATATATATCTATCTATCTATCTATCTATCTATCTATCTATCTATATATATATATATATATATATATATATATATATATATATATATATATATATATATATATATATATATAATTGATCTCCTTCCTTCGTTAGAAATTAACAATTAGTGAGAACAATATAATCAAAATAAAAATAAGGTAGGAGAGATTATCTTTAAAAATACAATAAAGGGCCTCTAAATAATTGTTCTTCGCAACGAATAATAATTATTAAACCACCATTTTTTCAAAAGTTGGATTTTCACATTTATTTTTGGGAATTGATCACTGGATTAATAGTTGTCTCGAGATTCACTCTCGAACCACTCAAAAGGTTATGGTAATGGGTTGGAAGTTTACTATAGCCTCAAGGGTTTGGTGTAAAGAAAAACCTCAACATGGTATCATAGTCATGGCTAGGGTCGATTCTTCTAAGAGAGGTGTTGGACTTTTACACTCACCTAGTTGGGAATCCATTTGGACTAGTGTCATGATGGTATCATAGTCATGGCTAGAGTCGATTCATTTGAGAGGGGTGTTGGATTTTTACACTCACCTAGTTGGGAATCCATTTGGACTAGTGCCATGATGGTATCATAGTCAGAGTCGATTCGTTTGACAGGGGTGTTGGAATTTTACACCCACCTAGTTGGGAATCCATTTGGAATAATGTCATGATGGCATCATAGTCATGGCCAGGGTCGATTCATTTAAGAGGGGTGTTGGATTTTTACACTCACCTAGTTGAGAATCCATTTGGACTAGTATCATAATCATGACCCAAGGTCAATTCGTTTGAGAGAGGCGTTGGAATTTTACACTCACCTAGTTAGGGATCCATTTGGACTAATAGCCACTCTAAAATCCACCCTGAGACCAATAAAAAATTATGATAATAAATTGAAAGTTTATTAAAACTTGAAAGTTTTGGTGTAACCAAAAAAACCTAACAAAAAATAATATAATAGAGTTTCATGCGTGAATTTTTTTTCTCTACATTTTCGTACTTGGAGGAGGTTTGTGAGACCACGAATCAATTATATTCTTGCATGACAATTAAAGTGTGCCCAGAATCAAATGTAGTGTTATCAATAGCAATCGATAGGTCGGTCGGAGGGGATGATCAAGCAATATGAAGAAGCGTATGTGCTGAGCTAGCAGAATGAAAAAAAATGAAAAAGCCGTTCCAGGTTCAAGGGAAATTATTGGGTATTTAACCGATCCTTTCATCCCATGGTCAGTGACACTCACAGTTTTGAACACAAGTTTACCGAACGAGCTTGTTCTTCATTATTTGCTCGTTAAAGCTTTCATCAAGAAGTAAATCTCGATTGAAAAGATTCATATGGAAGCATTTCCTGGAAACTGTATCGAATGGTTGTCATGTACTCGGGGTCAAGTCATGGCACTTTGGGGGCTTTTATGGATCGCCAAACAACTGTCTTTGGATAAGATATGGATTTTTGGGGACTCCAAAGTCCTGATTGATCATATGAATAGTAAAGCACAAATTAAAGCAGGACGACTAGGTCTTTGGATGGCGAGAATCAATAATCTGAAGACCAATTTTATCTCCATCTCTTACCGTCATGTTTATCGGGAGATGAATACGGTTGCAGATCGACTGTCTAAGGAAGGTCTGGGATGGAGACCTGGCATTATGCAGTATCAATATTACAGGAGGGATGGAAGTGTTGTTACCGGATACGTAAACCATCCATGAGACTACGTCCTCTATGTCTGCTGGAGGCTAATGTTCCTGTTCTAATTTACTGTTTTTTTTTTAAATAGACATAAGTTACAGAATATTAGTTTCTGATCTTTCAAGATAGATTTTTATGACAATGCTGATTGTTTCTAGCAGGAACAACAATTTTTTTGACTCTAAGGGATCGGTGGTAGTTTTTGTTAAGGTCAAGTATGTTTTTTGGGCAGTAAGTCTGCATAAACAGGAAGCTTATGTAATGAATAGGCATGTTAAGGATCAAAGTTTTAAATGCTATTTCTGGTACACTATATAAACCAGAGTATTTTTCATGTTGAAAAAAAGTCAAAAAGCAAAAGTTAAAGCGAGTTTCATGGAAATTCTGTCGAGTGGGTGTCGTGATCGATAGAAAAAGTGAAGTTATAGAGTAGTGGTAGTCGTTGAGTATTAGATAAGATAAGACAAGTAAACATGTTTTAAACCATGTATATTTAACAGAAATAGAAATGTATTAAAAAATGTTTTAATATATTAAATATAGTTAGTGCCCATAGATAAATTGATAAAATAATAAAATAATGGATGGTCTTTTAATAATGGATGGTTTTTTTTTATTTTTATTTTTAAATTGAATAATATAATTTGATTGCCTTTTTTTATTGTTTAAAATGTATTTTTAAATATATAAATAAATTCAACACTCTAAAAAAATTTCTTAGGCATTAGAACTTTCCAAACTAGATAACTTAAACTTATAATTTTTAAAAATCTCTACAATATTTTAGAGAAAAATAACCCAAAAAAATTACCTTGAAAAACCTTGACCATATATATATATATATATATATATATATATATATATATATATATATTTCAACTTATATAATATTTAATATCTCAGATAAAAAAATTTCAATAAAACCCTGTATATTTATTTTAATTCCAAATTTATCAATTTTTTTAATGTGTAAATCCCTTTTAAAATCGAAAAATTACACATTACGAAATTTGATCTCTTTTACACTCATGGATGAATTTAGATTAATTCTCTCTATATATAATATATTGAACATGGAAACAATTACACATATTACACATCTTTATTTTGAAAATTTAATAACATGGATTTTATTTATTTCTATAAAGTATTTTTTTTTATCTTATTAAGATTTAAAAGAAATATATATATATATATATATATATATATATATATATATATATATATATATATATATATATATATATATATATATATATATATATATATGTACTGCTATGTTTATATATATGTTCTTGGGTGGCTATTACCGCCAAGTTTAAGGATAAGGTGTGGGAGGATCATGAGTTGGAGGGTAAAAGGAAGCTAAGATACTATAAGGTAGTGATCAACCCCACCCTTGATAATCAAAATTATCTCTCTATGTTGTCCAACAATAAGAAAAAAATGAACATGGCTAAGATAAGAACTAATTCTCATGAGCTTCGGAGTGAGACGAGGCCGTGGTCTATCCCCAAGACCCCTTGGAACGATAGAATCTGTCATATTTGTGATGATTCTAAGAAGGTGGAAGATGAAAAGCACTTTATTTTAGACTACCCGAATTTTACTCACATTGCCTCTCAATTCTCTACCATGTACCACACTTCCAATCTTCTTTATTTTGTATAAGAATTTCTTTCACATGTGAAGAAAGAATAGTAGCAAAGTGAAATTATCAATAATTTATATAAACATTTAATTAAAATTATTCAACTACATATTTTTATGTCGTAAGACCTTCTTATTTGAAAACAACTCCCCTAGGTTCCACTGTGTCAATGTTTGATCCATTTGATCAAATGTTAGACGATTGAAATGTTTTAGGCCATTAGATTCTTATTTGAAAACAACTCCCCTAGGTGCCACTGTGTCAATTTTTTATCCATTTGATCAAATGTTAGATGATTGAAATGTTTTAGGCAATTAAATTCACAAGTTAAAGTTTACGTTTTGGTGACTTTGTCAAATTACACAAAAATAAAAATAAAAGTAAATTAAATAAAAATATTGACATATTATAATGAACATTTTAACTAGGTCAAATAAAAAACAAAATTAATACTAAACTATAAAAACAACCCATGGTATTGACTCATGGTATGCATGTGGAATGTGGTTTATGTAAAGGGGGAAATTAAGATGGCCTAACTCTGGATCTACCAAGAGCCAAGAGGGATCAAATGTCTTGATATGCAAACCTCATTGATTTCTCTCATCAATAATATAGATCTAAACTAATTATTTAATAAAATTATTTACTAAACTATAAAAACAACCCATGGTATTGACTCATGGTATTCATTTGGAATATGGTTTATCTACAGGGGGAAATTAAGATGGCCTAACTATAGATCTACCAAGAGCCAAGAGGGATCAAATGTCTTGATATGCAAACCTCATTGATCTCATCAATAATATAGATCTAAACTAATTATTTAATAAATTTATTTTTAAATGTTTATAACCATTATTCTATTAAAATTTCACTTAATAAAATGTATCTAAATTTCATACATCCAAATATACATAGTTTTTCTTGTTCTATATTATTTTTATTACAACTATTTTATTATTCCAAAAATACATGGTATTTTTTTGTTATATATTATTTATGTTACAATTGTTTTATTTTTCATGAGTAGTATTTTTTAATGTATAAAAAATTAAATTGATAATGAAAATTTTTAAAATATGTTATCTTTTTAAATTTCCAAATTATTTCACACAACATGATTTATCTTGAGCAATAATGATGAATGTTCATAATTCTCATTTCTTAAATAACACTAAATTTACCTTTAATTACTTACTTGTAATAGTTTGTAACTACATACATACTCTTTCTTCCGTTCAACAAAAACTATATACGTATCTTTAATGACCTAATTTTAGCTTTTATAATTTTTCATATTATATGATGTCAAACTTGCTCAACCTTTTATTATGAAATTTAAACAATGTTTCTCACTACATAATTTTAGCTTTTATATTTTTTTTTTCAATTCCAAGAAAAAACCCACTCAGTCCTTACTGGAGATTATATTTTTACAAAATTGACACTATGTGATTAAGAATAGAGTAAGTTGAGACAAGGTTAAGGGGTTTTTTGTACAATTTTTTATCATAACCTTTCCCTCCATCCAATATATAATGTAGAGTCTTATGAAGAGAGAGTATATTTTAGTTTATAACTTGATCCACAATCTAAGAAAATGGCTAGGGAATTCACAAGTTATTAGTTTATAACTTGATCTATAATAAAAGAAAATGGCTAGGGATGTCACAAGTTATCATTCACACAGTGATGTATTGACGTTCTTAGTTGAAATGGATCCTATTTGATGCATGGTGACCAGAGACACTAAAAAATTCAAAAAAGATATATGTTATGACATCCATATTGTCTACAAACCATCCAAATTTCCCATCTTATATAACAATTTCTAACAATAACCACTCAATTTACTCTCCAATTTTTGAAACCCCCACCCATCCTGGGGAGATCACACTGTAAAAGCAAATGTTCCTCTGGTTTTTTTAAGGGGTTCATAAACAAAACAGACAATAAGAAAGTCAATATTGTGGTATGATAACTGATTTTTAAATCATTGTGAGAAACAAAACATCACATTAGCTCACATAATATATATAGTGCTATAAGGATCTAAGATGATAACAAAGTTTTGAATCATCATAACTAGGTGAAAACCAAAACTAAGTTGTAGCCATAAGAAAAAAATCACAACAACTCACAGAATATATCGAAGGTCGCAATGAACCCCATACATTGTGATGGACCTCATGGGAATTTTAGTGCACATATAACACCACCCTAATAATTTTATACTCTTGATCAATTTATAATAACCTAGGATGTGTAAAATATTTTAATAAGATAAACAAAACACACAACAAGAAAGTCAATATTGTGGTATAATAATTGATTTTTGAATCATTGTGACAAACAAAACATCACATTTACTCACATAACATATATAATGCTATAAGGATCTAAGATGATAACAAATTTTTGAATCATGATAACTAGGTGAAAACCAAAACTATGTTGTAGCCACAAGAAGAAATCACAACAACTCACAGAATATATCCAAGGTTGCAATGAACCTTATACATTGTGATGGACCTCATGGGAATTTTAGTGCACATAGAACACCACCCTAATAATTCTATATTCTTGATCAGTTTAGAATAACCTAGGATGTGTAAAATATTTTAATAGGAAACTAGATTTGTAATTATGAAATATAAAAATATAACTTAAATTTGTGAATTTATTTTGTATTTTTTTTCTTATGTATATAGAGAAAGAATAAACCAAGTTTGGAGTTAAGAAAATAAAGCATAACATAAAGAACAATATCTCCTTCCAAAAATGTCTCCATATTAAAATTATATTCACTCTCTTGTATAATAAGACTATTGTTCTTCATATACAATTTCTGATAAGCATGCAATTGCCGCTCAGATATGTAGATGAACTTGAAGTAAACTCTCTTTTTGTTAATAAACATTCTCTTTATTGACATCTATGCTAGATAGATTTTACTTCAATGTATTTAAAATATGTTATTTGAGTTACGTGCTGGATTTTTAATCACCAAAGGATTTTCACCCCCAATTTCCTATTTCAATATCTATAACAAAATGTATATATGTGAACATATTATGTTGGTTTACATATATGTTTTCACCCCGAATTTCCTATTTTAAAATCTATAACAAATTTTTTTGGTTGATAACTCTTATCATCAATATCTTTGAAACCTCCACAACTTGCTTTCATGGAAGAAAATTTTTTCACATGATATATATAATACTATAAGGATCTAAGATGATAACAAAGTTTTGAATCATCATAACTAGGTGAAAACCAAAACTAGGTTGTAGCCACAAGAAAAAAATCACAACAACTCACAGAATACATCAAAGGTTGCAATGAACCCCATACATTGTGATGGACCTCATGGAAATTTTAGTGCACGTATAACACCACCCTAATAATTCTATACTCTTTGATCAATTTAGAATAACCTAGGATGTGTAAAATATTTTAATAAGATAAACAAAACATACAACAAGAAAGTCAATATTGTGGTATAATAACTGATTTTTGAATCATTGTGACAAACAAAACATCACATTTACTCACATAATATATATAATTCTATAAGGATCTAAGATGATAACAAAGTTTTGAATCATGATAACTAGGTGAAAACCAAAACTAAGTTGTAGCCACAAGCAAAAAATCACAACAACTCGTAGAATATATCCAAGGTTGCAATGAACCTAATACATTGTGATGGACCTCATGGGAATTTTAGTGCACTTAGAACACCACCCTAATAATTCTATACTCTTGATCAATTTAGAATAACCTAGGATGTGTAAAATATTTTAATAAGAAACTAGATTTGTAATTATGAAATATAAAACTATAACTTAAATTTGTGAATTTACTTTGTATTTTTTTCTTATGTATATAGAGAAAGAATAAAACAAGTTTGGAGTTAAGAAAATAAACCATAACATAAATAACAATATATCCTTCCAAAAATGTCTCCATATTAAAATGATATTCACTTTCTTGTATACCAACACTATTGTTCTTCATATACAATTTCTGATAAGCATGCAATTGTCGCTCAGATATGTAGATGAACTTGAAGTAAACTCTATTTTTGTTAATAAAAGTTCTCTTTATTGACATCTATGCTAGATATATTGTACTTAAATGTATTTAAAATATCTTATTTGAGTTACGTGTTGGATTATTAATCACCAAAATATTTTCACCCCTAATTTCCTATTTCAATATCTATAACAAAAATTGTATATATGTGAACATATTATGTTGGTTTACATATATGTTTTCACCCCCAATTGCCTATTTCAAAGTCTATAACAAAATTTTTTGGTTGATAACTCTTATCATCAATATCTTTGAAACCTCCACGACTTGCTTCCATGGAAGCAAAATTTTCCTTTCATTCCTTCATGATGACTTGTTCTCTGCAACATCTTGTTTCTTCTAGGCTGCTATTTCCTATGATATTGCATTCTTATTTCTTATAGGCTACTCTTTCCTATGCTATTGCCTTATGACATTTCTTTTGCAACATATGGTGCAATTGCTAGTTATTAACTTTTTATTTAACGAATGTTTTAGGCTCCTTTTCAATGACTATATTTTAATAAGGTGTTAAAAATTGGATATATTAATTATTTAACTAAATGGCTCTCCAAGTGAGAACTTGGAGAGTGTAAACACACTCATACAAGCACACTTAATTGAGTCAGATGAGTCTTAATAATATAGGCTTTCACACTAACGTGATGGTTTTAACCACTCCTGAGATATTAGGATTTGAGATCTAAACTTAGCATCTCAATCCTATCATCATCATAACAAACCTCTAATTCTAGAATTCTCCATTACTTCCAACACTCCCCCTTAATGGAGAAAGGGTACTGAATAATAACATGTGCCTACTGGTCTAGTGTCATCTAGGCTTACAATAAAAAACATGAAAAAATTGGTAGCAGAGATTTTCATTTTTTGTCTTTATTCTCGTGACTCCATACTTGTTCATTTCGAGGTGAGGCTTCATCTTCACTTTCCTCATCATGAGGTAGTGATGTATTTTCACCTCATTTATCCCCCAGTGATGGAATCTTGAATTCTTATTCTTGCCCTTAAAATCATGACAGGTTGAATAGGAGAATTTTCCCTCTCACTATTTCCGATGTCAACCATCTGAACGTTAGCGATAATGTCTTCATCATTTATTAATGCAACTTATGTGTTGATTTCATAAAGACATGGTGTTTCAAGCCATGCTTCAAGAAACTTCAATTCTTCTTCAAACTTCATTGCTTTTTCCTCGTTGTTGTTGCTAACGTCCGCACACACAGAAATATTCATGAGATCATCACAATTTAAATTCTCTCCAGCTTTGTCTTCTTCTGCCACGTCTTGGCAATTAGCTTCGTGTGGCTCGTCCAATTGATCTTAACCAATTTGTTCCTCTTTATTCCCTTCCTCAAGAACGACTACTGGGTCTTTTTGATCTTCAACCATACGTTCCTCTTTATATGCTTCCTGATGAACAACTCGTGAGTCTTCAGTCTCATGCTGTTGCAGAACATATAATATTTCTCAATAATCATGGTCATTAATAAAACCACCAAGACTCATGAAGAAAATATCATCAGGGTCAAATATGTCTAAAAGTGCAGCCATATTGGAAAAGTTCAGCTTATCTGGTTTTGTTTTGCTTCCAGATTTCGACTCCACTCGGTCCTCTAACAAGCTCAAACAACCCCATTACCACGTAGGCGGGAAAACTCCCTTTCGCAGCGCTTCAAAAGTAGAACCTTGCAGATTGTGGCTTCTATGCCACGCAGGTATCAGTGCCTTCGACTCTTGTGACGAACAACAAAAGTACCTCTCAACAAACTGGAAACGCTATGATATCCAATTTTGGTGCATGTAATTCGTAATTCCTAACAATATTTCGATACCATTAGTTGTGATGGCCACCAAAACTACCTCCACAGGGAAACAGTTGGATATGATATCCTGGGAAATATTGTAATCATGTTAGTTTTGACAAAGATTTTGGATTTTAGGAATGCCATGACATCACGACAGTTTCTTATAAAATGAAAGTCAACCTTAATGGCTTTTGAGTTGCAAAAGCGATTAAAGACAATTATGTTCTGGATTACAGAAAAACAAAAAAAAAATAGATCACCACTCTGTCGATGCCCAATCTTAGACCCCAAATGCTACCACGCCTCCACACTTCACATAACGTTGTCTCTCCAATCATTGCAGACGAATCGACCGCCCTCAGCGATGGTAAGGCAGAGCCCTTACTGGAGTCATACGACGAAAAAATATTCTACCATGTAGCAGATGTCTGATCTAGGCGGTAGCACGTTTCTCATCTAAAAAATAACAGTGTGGAAATGAATCTCCTCCAAGCCGCTCTTGATCTGCAACATACAAATCGATCCGTAGTCCATGCTTCTGCTTGCAGTAGATTCACACACACAACTTCTGAATGTAGTGTTCTCAAGGGCTTTCTAGATCCGATTTGATCTTATCCGATTTTCACCTACATGCTGAGATCCGATTTGCACGTCCTCGCAGCAAATTCTGATCTGGAGCCTCGGCTATGAGGGAACTAGCATCGCCTCCACAGCCCAACCTCGCAGCAACTGCCACCGATCGGCTCTCACAGTAGCTGCAACCGATTGGCCACGCAAATGGTTGCCGACCTCCTCTGCGACGGGCTGCTCCACCGATTCAACGTCGACACAGTAAGCAAATAGCTTCTCAGATCCGATTCGCACGCTGGAGTGCTTCTCCCTCACGATCCACAGTCCATGTTTCTGCTCCGTCGGAGAGGGAAATCGTGATGACCTTTGATTACAGCAGGTCATATCTGATCTGCCTCTACACTCTAATCGTGTAGAAGATACACGCTGAATCATACAACAATTCTGTTAAAGAAATGTGCTCATCATATCGCACCAGGATCACAGAAACGAATGAAGGATTCACTACTGCATCCTAACGGTCAATCGACTTAATGCCCTCCATGCACTTAGATCTCTACAAAAAAAAATTTCGACCTAAAGCTCCGATACCATGTTAAAAATTGGCTATATTAATTATTTAACTAAATGGCTCTCCATGTGAGAAATTGAAGAGTGTAAACACACTCATACAAGCACACTCAATTGAGTCATATGAACCTTAATAATATAGGTTTTCACACTAACGAAATGGTTTCAACCACTCCCAAGATATTAAGATTTCAGATCTAATCTTAGCGTCTCAATCCTATCATCATCATAACAAACCTCTAAATCTAACATTCTCCATTACTTCCAACATAGAGACTATCCATAGGTTCTAGTAGAAGTTGAAAGCCCTTCCGCTTCACTATTAATTCAGCAATATGGCGCTAGAGATTCTTTCCCACATTCTTTACTCACCTACCTATTCACCTCACTATAAATAAATTTATAACTTCGTATTAACCATGGGAAAATGATATAAATATTATATATAAATTACTAAATAACCTGTATTAAATATATATTTAATTATTTATTTTGCCATCTCTACCATCGTCGGATGTTTATAGATGGAAATTGGGTGAGAAGACATCGCATATCTATCTCAAATATTTAGAAGTGCTGCAATGGGGGCATCGCTCAGCCGGAAGGACCGCTCTGCAAGTGCAGCATCTCAGTCCCAGCATGTAGCTTCAGTCCCAGCATGTAGGTTTAAATTGGAAGCAGCCGTTCCACCCTGCGACCGACCATCTCATTCTAGAATGCAAGCTGTTAGAGCCTCCGCTCGAGAATCTAAGTTGAAAGCAGCTACTCCGGCCTCTGCTAAAAAATCTAAATGTGCTCTCACTCAATCATCTGGGTTTGCATCGAAAACCACTTCAAGCGAGATTACTTATGTTGCATCTGATTTTGCACTGGAAGTCGTGACGCTGCAACCGATCAAAGAATTACCGACGTTAGGGATGTGGATAAATGGATAAGGGAAGAAGCAGGGGCTATTCATATTCCACAGAAATCCTATGCTGATCCCAGATTGTTGTCCGTTGTGTCGATATTTAGAGTTCCTAACTTCCTGAAAGAGACCAAATACAAGAGAGCGTATGTTCCTCAAGGCGTTTCGCTGGGTCCATATCATTCCAACAGAGCAGATCTTTCTCCAATGTACACTCACAAAAAGAGAGCCCTGCATAGAATGATGACCAGGCTCGTTAAAAATAATAGGCACCCTACTGATTCAGATAATATGGCATCATCGTTTCGTGCAATCGAGAAGATCTTCTAGGATGTGGAAAATATCCGAAACAACTATGAGGAAGAAATGGTTTGCACGCCAAGGCGCCTCGCTGTGATGCTTACTCTGGATGGTTGCTTTATTATAGAAATATTGAGGGCTCTGGGTGGAGAGCAGCTAACCTGGGAAGGTCGTGATAACTATGAACCTATTTTTGACAAGAGAAAGATTGAATTTACTGGGTTCGATATACTGAACGACATTTTGATGCTGGAAAATCAAATCCCCTTGATGTTTTTCCGAAGGTTGCTCGAATTGGAGTTCAACTCGGTTGATAATGCCAATAAATTGTTGGAATTTTGCTGAATTCCAAAACAATAAAACTGCCTTCCTTAACACAGAGAAACTATTTAAAAATTTCACTCACAGACAAAGTTTTCAACTCAGAAAAATTTATATTCAATATATAAAAAAACTGTTGTAACAATTCTTCCTCTCTTGGAGGGATTACAATTGTGACTGCTGCTGTCACAGTGCACAAATAAAACTCTGTTTCACTAAAAACATTCACTGCTGGAATACTCTGTTTTTCTTAAAAACATACACTCTGCTGTGTATAAAAATTCTGCTCTCTGTCTCTCACAAATGCACTCTGTTGTGCATAAAAACTATTCTCTGTCTCTGTTTTAAAATACGCTGCTATGTATCAAAAAACATTACAAAAATGACTCTGTTCTGTGTATTACAAAACAAAATATCCCAGCCCTGTTTAATGCCATTCATTGACATTCAACCACAAAAATATCACCGCTTCAGAAATCTTTATGGCTCCATAAATTTCTGTCAGCACCGCTCTAAAATGCATTGATGGCATATTTGCACGGTGGCACTGTGATATTTATTCCAGCACTGTTGTGCTTCCATAAAAAAACATTCCTGTGTAATAACATTACAACATTCTCGCACTGTTGTGCCTTTTATAAAAATTTACTGTTTATATTTTCAATACATCTCTGACCTTTTAATATATATGTGTATAACATATATTTAAAAATAAAACAAATAACAATTAAAACATAAAACAAAACTATTGTTTTAAATATGTACGTTGGGAAAAATAAAATTAAACCCAAATCATTTGAACGCATATGTGTGGGCCCCAGCTGATGATGTCAGCAAGTCCGAGGGGGTTCATACCTCCACCCACAAGAGTTTCCAGACCCCTGCGGAATGGCTTTGCAGCTGTATGGTGTGGGCCTAGCTCCGAGGGGGTATATACCTTTGCCTGCTGGACCCCCGCGGACTTCACTTCCGCCTGAACCATGTGCTGCGGTCTTAACACTGTGCTGCCACCTCCATTCTCCTGCGATAACTCGGCAGTTGGAAATTAATTCCAACACTCCCCCTTAATTTCAACTGTTGGGTTTTCTTGCATACCCATGCATTTCCTAAAATATTCAAAGCTTTTCTGCTGTAGTGGCTTTGTGAGGATATCTGCAAACTGATCCTCTGTTCTGCAATGCTGCAAAACAATCTCGCCATTGCTAACCAATTCCCGTATGAAATGAAATTTGGTGTCAATGTGTTTTGTCCTTTTATGAAAAACAGAATTTTTAGACAATGCAATAGCTGAGCTATTGTCACAAAAAATCACTGTCCCTTTTACCTGTTCTTGACATAAGCTTCTCAACATTTTCCGCATCCAAACTGCTTGACACGCTGCTGCTGTAGCTGCCACATATTCTGCTTCTGCTGTAGACAATGCTACAATGGGTTGTTTCTTAGAAGCCCATGAAATGGCTCCTGAACCCATATGAAAAACATAACCGGAAGTGCTCTTCTGATCATCAACACTTCCAGCCCAATCACTGTCTGTGTATCCAACTAAATCTGAACATTCTGAAGTAGTATAAAGAATACCAAACCTTTTAGTACCTTTAACATACCTCAAAATTCTTTTTGCTGCTTTCTAATGAGCATCCTTTGGCTTTTCCATGAACCTGGAAATCAAAATAACAGCATGCATTATGTCCGGCCTAGTTGCAGTCAAATACATAAGGCTGCCAACTATGCTCTTGTATAAGCTAGGATCAAAATCCTTACTGCTGTCTTCTCTGCTGAGTTTTAATCCCATCACTGTGGGAGTGATTGCTGCTTTGCTCTCCTGCATGTTAAATCTTTCAAGTACCTCATTAACATACTTTTCCTGTGAGATAAAAATCCCATTTTTATCTTGTTCTACTTCTATTCCCAAGAAGTATCTCAACAAACCCATGTCAGTCATTTCAAATTCTTCTTTCATGACTGTTTTAAAATGTTCAATAAGGCAATCATCATTACCTGTAAAAATAACATCATCAACATACAAGACTACAATCAAAATTTTACTGTCTTGTTCTTTGATGTAGAGGGTGGGTTCTCCCTCACACTTCTCAAAACCATTTTCCAGTAGATATGAATCTATCCTACTGTACCACGCTCTTGGCGCTTGCTTCAGCCCATAAAGAGCTTTCTTCAACTTGCACACTTTGTGCTCTTGGCCTTTCTTCTCATAGCCTAGAGGTTGTTCAATGTAAACCTCTTCCATTAACACTCCATTTAGGAATGTTGACTTCACGTCCATTTGGTAAACTTTCCACTTGTTTTGTGCTGTTATGGACAGCACTGCTCTCACGGTTTCCATTCTAGCAACCGGTGCGAAAGTTTCCTCATAATCTATCCCATGCTTCTGCTTATAACCTTTGACAACAAGTCTTTCCTTGTGTCTCTCTATTTTTCCTTCAGCATTACTCTTGGTCTTGTAGACCCATTTAACACCAATGACATCTTTACCTTTTGGGAGTTCAACCAAATCCCAAGTTTTGTTCCTTTCTATGGCATTTATTTCCTCATCCATAGCTTCTATCCATTTCTCATCCTTGATAGCTTCTTCGAAATGAACAGGATCATCAACATGACAATATAAAGCAAACAAAGAATTGATACCTTCATTAGCTATATCTTGTTCATAAATATCTTTCAAACTTCCGAATTTCTTACCTCTTTCAGTAGGTGTACAAATGCTTGAAGAAGCACTTGAATTTCCTCCTTGTGGTGTGCTTGGAGAAGCACTGTCATTTCTCCTCAAGGGTGTGCTTTGTTTCTCTTATGTTGGTGCTGCTGTTTGGGGATGTATTTCAGCTAACGTATCATCATTCTCATCATGAGATAAAACAAAGGTTTAACATTCACCTGCCTTCTCTATGCTTCCATCCCAAGCTTCTCTTCAATGAAATGAAAACGTCATCTATTGCTGTAATGAACTTCTTTCCGGATGCTGGGTTATATAAACTCCGTATGCCTTGATTCCTCACCCGGGGATTCAATGAAAATGTATTTCCTCCCTTTCTCGCTCCAACTTCTTCTTTAGCCGATCCTATCAAAGTGCATAAGCCACACATCCAAAACTTCATATGTGCATGATTGGCGCATGCCACCCATGCCTCTTCCATACCCTTGTCTATAACAAATTTTGTAGGGCACCTGTTCAAAATATACGCTGCACAATGTACAGCTTCAGCCCAATAATCATTAGGCAAATGCTTTGCCTTCAACATACTCCTCGCCATGTCCATTATGGTTCGGTTCTTCCTTTCGGCTACTCCATTTTGCTGCGGAGTATATCTAGTTGTAAACTGCTTTTGAATACCATTTTCTCTACAAAAACGTAGAAATTTTTTAGATATATACTCACCTCCTCTATCAGTCCTTAAGACTTTGATATGCAGCCCACTTTGGTTCTCAACAAGTGCTTTGAAATTGCAAAATTTTTCAAACACTTCACTTTTCTTTTTCAAAAAGTAAACCCAAGTTTTTCTTGTAAAATCATCTATAAATGTTAAGACATAGTGGTTGCTAGCAAGTGATGGAGTTTGCATCGGTCCACACACATCTGAGTGGACAATCTCTAAGGGTGCTTTTGCTCTTATGCTCTTCCCGGAAGGAAAAATTTCTTTGTGTTGTTTCCCAAGAATACAACCTTCACAAACGCTGTCCAGTTTCTCTATCAATGGTAAACCACTTACCATTCCTTTTCTGTTCAACAAATTAAGACCTCCAAAGTTGAGATGTCCAAATCTCAAGTGCCATAACCAATTATCATCCTTTGGTTCGCTTTGGAAAGTCTCCTGTGCAACTGCTGCTTTCTCTTCACCATTCTTCAAGTCTGCTCTCATTCTGAGTGGGAACATCCTGTTCCTTGTCATCTTCACTTCAGCAATACACTATTTGCTGGGTGGTTTATCCATGATGGTACAAACATCATTATAAAAGAAAACATTATACCCCTTATGGACAAGTTGTCCAACACTTAAGAGGTTACACTTCATTCCTGGAACATAATAAACATCTGCTATGGTTTTCCTTGCACCTAATCTTGTTAAAACATTTACATCTCCTTTTCCCATAACAGAAACTTTGCTATCAGTTCCTAGTGTGACTTGTGATTGCACACTCTCATCTAACATAGAAAACATTGCTAAGTTTCCTGTCATATGGTTACTACAACCGGAGTCTAGAAACCATAAATCTTCACTCTTTTCTTCAGCCATATTACAAGCTAAAAACAAATTACTTTGACTGTTGTTTTCTTTTGTGAAATTTGCACTAGTTTCACTTCTCATAGCATTCTGCTTCTTCTTTCTACATTCATTAGCATAATGACCATATTTCTTACAATTATAACATTGGACATTGGACTTGTCATACCTTTGTCCTTGTGCATTCTGCTGACCACTCTGCTGGCTGCTGCCTTGGCCTTGATGCTGATTTGGATTGATGCCCCTTCCTTGAGCGTTTGCTGGACTGTTCCTTCCACCTCTGTTTTGGCTTCTGCCTCTTCCTCTCTTGTTTCCTCTGCCTTGCCCTCTTCTTCTTCCGAAAGACATCTGGGTCTTAAAGGCTTTCTCAAGAGATGAGTTTTCACTCCTACCCAATCTCTGTTCATGGGTAATCAGTGATGCATGTAATTCATCTACTGAAAAAATTGTGAGATCCCTTGTCTCTTCTATGGTGGTGGCAATCACATCGAATATTGAGGGTAAACTTCTCAAGAGTTTCTCCACAATCCTCTTGTCTTCAAGAGTCTCTCCATGAGATCTGATTTGTGTGACCATTCCAATCACATGAGTGAAGAATGAGTCAATGTTATCTGACTCTTTCATACAGAGAGTCTCAAAGTCTCTCCTCAGCAACTGAAGTTTTGCTATCTTCACTCTCTCCATACCTTGATAGGCTGTCTTAAGAGTTTCCCATGCTTCACTGGATTTCTTAGCTGCTGCTATCCTTGGAAACACACTCTCATGCACTGCTTGATACAAGAAGAAAAGAGCCTTGGCATCTCTCTTCTTATTGTTCTTCAGTGACTCCCTTTCTGCCTGAGTTAATATAAAAAACTCTGCTTCATTTGCTGGCTTTTCAAAGCCATCCTCAACTAATTCCCATAACTCTTGTGAGGTAAATAAAGCTTTCATAGTTATTGACCAGTAATCATAATTCTTTCCATTGAATTGTGGGAGATGGATATTTCCCAAACTCATACCTGTGATGGAGCCTGCCATTCTGCACTTCTAACTATGATAAAAACACTTGACTGTGTTTTAAAACTAACCAACTGTACTACAACAGTAACAAAAAACTATATAGAGAAATACCTTTGGATTCTTTTTGTCTGAACCTTTACACTGCTGGAGAGGCTTCTGCAAAAACGAACTCCTTTCCTTCAGCGTATTTGACCTTCAAATAGCCTGGATTGGCTCTGATACCATGTTGGAATTTCGCTGAATTCCAAAACAATAAAACTGTCTTCCTTAACACAGAGAAACTATTTAAAAATTTCACTCACAGACAGAGTTTTCAACTCAGAAAAATTTATATTCAATATATAAAAAAACTGTTGTAACAATTCTTCCTCTCTTGGAGGGATTACAATTGTGACTGCTGCTGTCACAGTGCACAAATAAAACTCTGTTTCACTAAAAACATTCACTGCTGGAATACTCTGTTTTTCTTAAAAACATACACTCTGCTGTGTATAAAAATTCTGCTCTCTGTCTCTCACAAATGCACTCTGCTGTGCATAAAAACTATTCTCTGTCTCTGTTTTAAAATACGCTGCTATGTATCAAAAAACATTACAAAAATGACTCTGTTCTGTGTATTACAAAACAAAATATCCCAGCCCTGTTTAATGCCATTCATTGACATTCGACCATAAAAATATCACCGCTTCAGAAATATTTATGGCTCCATAAATTTCTGTCAGCACCGCTCTAAAATGCATTGATGGCATATTTGCACGGTGGCACTGTGATATTTATTCCAGCACTGCTGTGCTTCCATAAAAAAACATTCCTGTGTAATAACATTACAACATTCTCCCACTGTTGTGCCTTTTATAAAAATTTACTGTTTATATTTTCAATACATTTCTAACTTTTTAATATATATGTGTATCACATATATTTAAAAATAAAACAAATAACAATTAAAACATAAAACAAAACTATTGTTTTAAATATGTACGTTGGGCAAAATAAAATTAAACCCAAATCATTTGAACGCATATGTGTGGGCCCCAGCTGATGATGTCAGCAAGTCCGAGGGAGTTCATACCTCCGCTCACAAGAGTTGCCAGACCCCTGCGGAATGGCTTTGCAGCTGTATGGTGTGGGCCCAGCTCCGAGGGGTATATACCTTTGCCTGCTCTGCCTGCTGGAACCCCACGGACTTCACTTCCGCGTGAACCATGTGCTGGGGTCTTAACACTGTGCTGCCGCCTCCATTCTCCTGCGATAGCTCGGCAGTTGGAAATTAATTCCACCATAAATTTCTTTTCGATGTGCTGGTGAAAACTCCAGGGACCAAGTTCTACCCTTTTGACTATGAAAATGATATGAAGAAATGGTGCTGGCAGCCATCACATGAACAAGTTCATCATTTGCTGGGTCTGTTGCACAACCTCATTGTGTCTCCAACTTCCGATGATGGTGATCATCATGAATGTGCAATTCTAATCGACGACAACAACAACGGCGAGAAAAAATCAGGAAAGGACGACAGATGCATCCCTCGTAGAATTAAGTAAAGTTGGCATCCAATTTCAAGGATGCAATGGAGGCATAAAGCAAATTTATTTTGATGGGAAGAAAGCCACAATCTTTCTTCCTCCAATCAATGTCACGGACCACACAGAGGTACTCTTCCGTAACTTTACGGCTCTTGAGCTATGCCAGGCATCTGGCATCAATTATGTTACCTGTTACTTGAATTTGAATTTGATGAACAAGTTGATAAAAACTACACAGTGCAGTCCTTAAAAACTACATTGGGAGTGATGCAGAGGTTGCAGCGCTGTTCAACCGTCTATGCAAGGGTGTCACGCTGCCCCGGGAAGATATCTTCGAGCAACTGCAAGATGATGTGATGAAGCACTACGGAAGTAACTTCAAGGTGTGGTTTGCCCAGTTTATAAAGGACTATTTCTCATCGCCATGGAAATTTCTAGCTCTCTTGGGCGCAATTGTTGCACTGTTGCTCACCATGGTGCAAACTGTCTTCTCCATACTCCAAGTATATAAGTAGCCTCTTCGCTGCTTTATCTTTTCCTAGGAAATGTCTGTAACAAGAGTATAATATCAGGAGATTTCCGGTCATTTATAAATGAATCAGAACCCGTTGTGGCCTTTATTTGTATCCACGTATCCTGTTGTTGTAGCTTCATGAGATGGATTTCTGTTGTAGCTTGGTTGGGAATTATTCATCTTATTTGTGTTAGGAAAATTAATCTCAATAACTGAATTAAATATACTTACAGCAGCCGTATTTCAAGTAAATATTTTTTATGTTGTTTTATTGTAATGTGTTGGACCAAGAAATGTCTGTTACAAGAGTATAATAAGAGATTTCCAGTCATTTCTAAATGAATGACAACTTGTAGTGGTTTGCTTAGATGGCTTTCTGTTGTAGCCTGGAAGGATGGGCATTATATTGAGTGTTAGGAAAATTAATCTCAGCCATTAAATATATTTAAATATACTAACAACAGCTATACTTCAAGTAAATATTTTTCTGTTACTTTATTGTAACTATGCTGGACCAGGAAATGTTGGTTACACTGGATTTAAAAATGAATCAAAATCTGTTGTGGCCTTTATTTGTAACCATGTATCCTGTTTTAGTTTCATTAGATGGCTTTCAGTTTTAGCTTGGTTGAGCATTATTTAGTCAATTTAATATTGGAAAATTAATCTCAACTACCCCTTTAAATATATTCACAGCAGCCATACTTCAAGTAAATATTTTTCTATATTACTCTATTGTAATTGTAGCTGTTGTGTACCAGGAAATGTCTGTTACAAGGGTATAATACTAGGACATTTCCGGTCATTTATAAATGAATCAAAACCTGTTGTGGCTTTTATTTGTAACCATGTACCCTGCTGTCGCTTCATTAGATGGTTTTCTGTTGTAGCCTGGCTAGGCATTGTTCACGTTATTCAGGTGACTTTAGGTGTTATTCAAGCTATGTAGATGACTCTTGCTATGGAGTATTCGATAATTTTTTTAAAGATTTTTCTTAATAATTTATTACTTATCACTGGGAGTTTGGTTTATTTTATATGTATTTAGAATATTTTTAAAAGTTTGAGTAAAAATTTGTTTGTGATAATAACTAACTTAGATTCATTTTAATTTTAGATTTACTTAGTGTTAAGAGAGATCAAAATTGTTTTTGCAAATGAAGAGATTTGATCTTTCTGTGTTCTTTTTTAAATAAGCTATATTCCACATCAATAGGATGGGCAATACCATAATTTTTCATAAGCTTGGAGCTCAAAACCACACTTAACTTGACCAAGTCAAGTTTACCTTAACTACCAAAAAATAATAAGGTAAATTTTTTATTTTAGTATAGGGTTAATTTTATTTTTATTTCTATTCCAAATTTACCTTATATACTCAACAAAAATTGATAAACAAAAAATAATAACTTAGAATTTTTATTTTAAGATAGGGTTATTTTATTTTATTTTATTTTGCTGGAGTCAAAATGTTTACAAGACGACACATTACAATGTTTTCCAATTTATTTTTCAGATATAATTTGTTTAAAATTCGGCATGAATTCATTGAAATCACAAGTTTGATGGGCAAACTCTGCACAACCGAAGTACCCTGGGATTTTTCAGGATGTTGAATCCATAAACATAGTTTAAATAACACAAATCAAGATTTCACTTCAATTTTTTAGGTCCAGCAAGAAAATCCACTGGAAACTCCAAAAAGTCTCATTAAAGACAATTCCCATTACAACATCTCTTACATACTGTGTTGGAGAGAGCCTCTTGACTCAAGTAAAACAAAGTATGTATAAAATATTTTCATTTTGAAATGGCTTATGGTTTTTTGGCATCTAGTAACAATTCCTATTTACAATGCCTATTTATAAGTTAATAATATCCATGGAAAAATAGGTTGAATATTTATGGTTAAGAATCTTTGTTATATTGTAAGTTTATTGTAAGGATTAAGCTTTTATGGTTTATTAAGCTTTTCCTTTTAGATTTAATTTTAAAATGTTATTAAAAAAATTAGAATAAAATATTCATAAAATATTTTGATTTTGAAATGAGTTATGACTTTTGGTATCATTCATGGTATTAGCCCATGTTATTTTAACAAACTCTCTTTACAAAGCCTATTTATAAGCTAAAATTATCCATCATTATGAATCTTGTTATATTATAAGTTTATTCCAAGTATTAAGTTTTTATGTACTTATTAATTAAATTAAAATATAGTTACATCATTATTTTACATTACTATATCTCTTTCATACTTTTTTGTTTTTAGATTAAATTTTAAAAATTTTATAAAATTAAATTAAAATATATATATATATATATATATATCTATATATATATATATATATATATATATATATATACAATTTTTTTTACATTATATCTAGCACTTACACATCTCTTCTATACTAAAATTTAACATTTATACATTTTCTCCATACTAAATGTGAGATTTTTTGCACAATTTTTCTTACATTATATGATATATCTAGCACTTACACATCTCCTCTATACTAAAATTTAACATTTATACATTTTCTCCATACTAAGTGTGAGATTTTCTTTATTATTTGTTATGGTAAAAATCTTATGAAAAAAGTTGAAGAAGTTAATTGAGAGAGAAAACTTTCTTACCTAATCTCTCATGAGAACACTCTTCCATTCAAGTATAAACAATCTTTCACCCAACATTGAAACTACCACTGCATCAATTCAACATAGCTTTGAAATAAAAACATCATTTTGATCGGCTAGTGAAAAATGATGTGTGCTTTTCGATTGGTTCCTTCACCAAGTATTGTCCAAAAAGATTTGCTTATGACACTGAAAGTTTTCTTCTCCACAAGCACTCTGGTAATTGACTTATCAACCAGTTTTTCCGGGCAGGAACGGTCTACAAAATTTTCCTTTGTCAAGCTCATCAGTTAGTTTTCCGAGGAGGGATTGCCTCAAACTTTTGGCTATCAAGCTAAGCCTCCCTGTTCCACAGATACTGTAATCAATTTTTTTGAAAGTTCTTCGGCAGATCCTTTAAAAACAAAAAAAATTCCTTTGGCAGACCGAAGTCACACATATTTCCCTGTTATAACAAATTTTAAAGATCAAGTTTTATTCAAAATATCCTATTTGACGAATAACCACATTATTTGTCACATTACTTGTCAAAGTTTTTGGAATTTTTATTTTTGTAGATTCCTGGGTCCATCGGTCCTCTTATTCGCGGCCCTCATTATATCTTGATTGAAATGAATAATATTATTTTTTATTTTGTCGAGATTTCAGTCAATAATTCTCGATGACACATATGACAGCTTCCATCGTGCTGTGGTTGGCAAGAAGTAAATCTGGAAGGAAAAGATTTATCGAAGACTTTTCCTGGAAATTCTCTGGAATGGTTGTCATGTACTCTTGGTGAAGTCAAAAAGCTGAAGTTAAGAATTTCACCGCAATTTCCGTCGAGTCGGTGTCGTGGTCGATAGAAAAAGTGAAGTCAGAAAGTATTGTGGTATTCGTTAATTATCCCATGAGCGAAACGTTTTTCAAACCATATATATTTAACATAAACAAAAATATTAAAAAATAATCTAATTTTTATGAAAATTTTAATTTTTTTGTTATTTAAAATACATTTTTAAATGTATAAATAAATTCAACACTCTAAAATACTTATAAAAATTTTAGATCTTTACAAAATAAATAACTTAATCTATGATTTTGAAAAATATTTACTTAATTTTACTCAAAATTGAAAGTAAAGATTAAGACTAACTATATTGAATATTGAAAGCCTCAAAGTTCACGGGATGAATTTCCCTCAACTCCTAATAAACTCAAGAGATGTGATCCCTTCTATGGATCTAAATACTTCCTTGGAAAAACACTGTATTAGATATTGTATAAATTGAGATATCATTATTAAACTTAAATATTGATATTTGAATATATATTTAATTATTTATATTTCAACCGATATAATATTTAATCTTTCTATTAAATTTCTTGTTTATTAGATATAAAAAATTTCAATAAACCATTTTATTTGAACTAGATTTTATTAAATTTGTTAAGAAGGAAATCTCTTTTAAAGTGGAAAACTTGAAGAAAGTTTTACACATCAAGGGATTTGATCCCTTTTGATGATTTTAGGCATGGAAGAAATTACACATATTATACACTTCTTTAAAGTGCATTTTGAATGAGTGTGGATAAAGGGTTTTGAAGACCCCCTTGGTAATGACTCTTTATTACAGAGTTTTTGCAATTAACAATAAAAAATTATTTATTTGCAATTTATTTATGTCATGTATATATAATTGACATTGAAATATTTTATTTTCAATATATATATATATATATATATATATATATATATATATATATATATATATATATATATATATATATTATTTATGTTTATATTGATTTTTTTTTTGTTATTTATTAACAAATGACATATGCCAACTTCATATTAAGAATTAAATGAATTACACATTGTTTTCATTGAAATATTTTATTTTCAAGTTTTTTTTTTTTTTTTTTCCATTTCAAATTGATATAAAATTTGAAATTATTTTTTTTATATTTAAAGTTGATATTGAAATATATTATTTTTAACCATATTTTTTTTCCTTCTTCATATATGTATATATAAAATTATTCTTAGTTATATTATTTAATGTGGGTGTTAGAATAATTTATTTAAGGTTTATATGAAATTATATTTAAATATATTATTTAATGTGGATATTAAAATATTTTATTTAAGATTTATATTGAAATATTTTGAAAAGTAAAAAAATATACATCTTCCATATAAAATATTGATATAAAATTGTTTTATGTATTCTTTCGAATTACATCTCCTTTATGTTAAGTTGTAATATCACTAAAGATACACTAAAAGTAAAATTATCATTAATTTATAAAATTTAATTAAAACTTATATATATATATATATATATATATATATATATATATATATAAACTAAAGCGTCAAGGGTTAACTCAACTGTTTGAGTTCCTGCTTGGAAGTACTCCCAGATTGAGAGGTCACATGATCAAATCTCTTAGATGCTCGCAACGTCTCATCCTAGATGCTAAAATAAAAATTGGAACAAATGTAAGTATAAGACGGAAAATTTAAGACAAATTTATTTTCATCTTCAACCCTCTTAATATTGCACAAGTGACAGATCCTTTCATCCCATGGAGTTTTTGCAAAAATAACACTTCATTTCATTAATCTCATAGAACTGAAATATCCTTACATACAGAACGAAAATAAATTGGCTCGGGGAATGGTAGCTTATCTTCGAGAAGATATGTGGCGGCTACATGCCTCTAAATTGTGTTACAATGAGGCTAAAGGACCTTTTTTATTATTTAACAATAAGGGAAAATTGTAAACAACCAAAACCCTAACCCCAGGAGATGGATTGCCAAGACTTTGTGGACCACATTGGGGTTAATTGGGAAGCCAACTTCTTGGGGTCGTAATTTGGTCATATTATCTTTGTTTGGCGCGTACGATACCTCGTTGGAAAAATATCACTAATTACTACAAGATTTTTTGCAAGCCAGGCCTCTACCTACAACTACCTCGTTAGAAAAATATCACTGAGTACTACAAGATTTTTTGCAACCTAGGCCTCTGCCTGCAACTACGGTCTTGTTGTGGACCTCAAAAAAATGTTGTTTAGGGGGTCAAAACTGCTCCAGAAGTTCATGACTAGAAAAAATGTTAAAAATAGTAAACGTTGCTATAAACAAGGAAACTGATGAAACTGACTCGAGGTTTAAGTGGAATAGGAGGGTGGCCACCAATATCCACCTGGATTAGTCCTCCCTCCTTAGGAAGCAATGGGGACACAGAGCTTCCATGAGGTGAGGAAACACTTTTTGAAACCGGTCCTTGGTCAACCACTCGCCCCGGTGAAAGGTTAGATCTACTTTGACAACTCAATATATCTGGGTCCTCTACTAGCGATTATTCGTGATCTGTATGTCCATGATTCGATGCCTAGCTTGACACCAACATTAAAATCAAATTATTATTATTATTATTATAAATATTTAATACACTATTAGAAAATCATGTTGTCCTCATTAGCAAGTCGTCGCATGTTTATAAATCCCATATCTATCTCAAATATTTAGCGGTGTTGTAATGGGGGCATCGTTGAGCCGGAAGGACCGCTCTACAAGTGCAGCATCTCATGACGTGTAGGGCTCAGTCAACCGGATTGCACTGGAAAATGTCAATTTTGTACTCCTGATGCACTGCTTCTTTTGTTTAATGTTCAGTCTTCCAAGAGTTGGTCAGTGCATAGGGATGCTGTGGTTGCTTGAGTGATTCCTTTGCTTTGTTGAAGGAGTGGTGAACATGGTATTGATTCTTTGGGGAGTTAAATCTTTCACTCCCTATTGGATGAGAACAATTGATGTGTTGGTAGATTGTAGTGCTTCATGCACAATAAGATTAACTCACAACAGGGAAAAATTGTGTTCCTTTGACTCTCAGTAGACTATAAGTCCATGTTTTCTGTCTCCTGGAGGGTTTATGACTTAAAAACAGTTGGATGTGTCATTCACATCCAGGTTGTGCTTCTTCTGTATTCTAGCAGCAATGGCAGGGGGGGAAAGGTAGATTGTGGGCACGGGATTTATGAAAATGAGAATTCAATAAGATAAGATAATTTTATTAATGTACAACGGATGGCCATAAATAGGTCAATGGGTTAGAAGGATACAACCAGTACGAGTACAATGTGGGAGTGCAAACACAACTCCTATAAAATTCCAAAGCTAAAACTAGGATAAAATGAAGTAGATAAGAATACCATAATAGAACAACCAAATAAACATGTATATAATCGGATGATGTAGAAGGTTAAGTGAATAAGTCCAAGGCTGGAGGTTGATGAAGTGTTATAAGAATGGTACCCTGTGTGCTACAATGCTTATGGGATTTTTTGAGACAAGGAGTTGTACCAGAAGATCTTTGGAGACGATGAGAAGTTGAAGAAGTTTCTGAGATGGAGGGTCCAAATTCTGGAGAAGGGCATCAAGCTCCTTGATTTCAAGACTGGTGGTGTCAATGCCATGATTCAGATCACTGATCTTAAGAATATGCTGAAGAGATAATTGAGAGTTACATCAAATCAAATTCTTGCACCTTTTCAAGATAACTACCCAGAGATTGTAGCAAGAAAGGTCTGTAACTGCTCAAAACACAAATGTTTTTTCCTTTTCCGAGCTTGCCTAGAACAATCTATCTGAATGACTATAAATGATCAGAAGGATTATGTTAGATGTCCTCGTAGATCTAGTGTTTTGGGAATTTTGGCACACCAAAAATTGGAATTTCTGATGCGTCTCTAGATATTTATTACTTGAAATATGGTTGCTAGTTTCAAATGGTGTCAAATTACATATATCTTAAGCCCAGATTGAAAAAGGCTAAAAGTTACAATATATATTTTATAGAGAGGCTCCTTTTATATAGGGATCTAATAGATATATTTAGGCACATCTGGTTTTATATATTTTGTATCAAACAATACAATAGTTTCCCACAAAATATTTGAGTATGGACATTCAATTATTAGCTACTCGTACTGTGAAAATGCAATATTACTCCTACAAAACCTTATGTATAATGAGTACATGGAAATTTTCGTTCCTTTTCCTTTCTCCCTTTCGAAAGGATTCAAAAAACATGTCCAGATGGGCTACACCGCAAGGACTGGTCTTCCTTTGGCTTAGGTGCATGAAGGATATCTACTTCATCAAAATAACTTGAGGCTTCCACTTGGCCTCTGTCTTTCTGAGGTTCCTAACATTTGTGTGTCAGAGCATAACACAACTAGAATGGAAACCTAGTCAATGGTTTAACACTATGTCAATCTTACCAGTGAAATGACTAGAAGCTATTGTTTCTGGTGCCTATGTCCTCCAATTGTTATTTTATTTTTCCTTATTGATTAAGAGAGTCTATGCAATGCTGACAGGTATGAGGAGTTAACATGTATTTGTGTTGTGTTTCAGTAAGTGAAAAACACTTCTCTCAAGTTTTCTTTGTATCAACGCATTTCCAGTTTTGTTTCTTGAATCATTGTTTTTTAATCTCAGTGGACCTTTGGACATTTTAAGTTCAGCCTCATTGTCTTTTTCACCCAGAATTACATGGTTTAGAGATGGAGGAGTGTGTATAGTCATTTCTTTGTATGGTCACAATCTGCCCTCAAGGGTTTTGTTTTTCATGGTCAACGTAATGGTGACTGTTTTTGTTTCAAAGGGAAATATCATGGGAAACCCAATGATGCTTCATCACATTTGAAGATGGTATCCAGATTCCCAAATAAGCCCATTGTCATAGATTAGAGCACCTTACCCAGCGAGATTTAACAAGGCACCTGCTAGTATGGAACTAAAAAAATTCTCAGCAATATGGTGACAACCTGTTAAGATATAACCCCTTGTGTTAAGGTAGCCCCCACTGTCACATAATACAGTGAAGGAATTGGGCTTTTAACAAGAAATTTACGCAGGAAACCCTTTCTTTCTATCTTATCCCAAAACTTTGAAGAAAATGAAATCACTCTATGAATGAAGTATAGTAATTGACTATTTTATCTTTCTAGGACTTGAATTCCAATCTCATCAATTGTAGACTACAGATCCTCAATCATAATACCTTTGGGATGTGACTTCTGACTGCCGTTGCCTTTGCCAGAATTCAAAATGATTCGATTTCAAGTACAATGTTGAAGAATTTCTCCAATCTTTCTAATTGTCAAGTATTCCATATGTAATTAAGACTTTTTTCTATATTCAGTTTGCAAGTGTGGGATTTTGTTGGGCCCTATAAGGATGAGGATATTATACTTGGTTTATCAAATAGAAAAATCACCTCTTAATTACTATTCTCTCTATTTTTCAGGTGTTCATCAATGTCCCATGGTATTTCAGTGCACTGTACTCCATGTTGAGCCCTTTCTTGACACAACATACCAAGAGAAAATTTGTAATTGTACGTGAAGGAAAAGTCACAGAGACCTTCTACAAGTATGTGAAATTCCTTCTCTAATGTAGTGAAAATATGCTCAAACTCAATTGAAGACTCTGATTATATTGATAGAATGAAGGATATATTCAATGAAAATTTCCTAGAAACTTATTTAATACTTGATTTTACTTGCAGATTTATATCTCCAGAGAATGTGCCTATACAGTATGGGGGACTTAACAAGACCAAAGATGTAGATTTCAGACCTCATGAGCCTGCAGTAGAGTTCTCCATTAGAGCTAGGGAGAAAATCAATCTTGAGATCGAGGGAGCGGAGGTAATGTACATCAAACATTGCTCCAGTTGGCAGATTTTGTGTCAATTCCTGCATTCAAATTTAGCTCTTTTGCCTTAGTTTTGTTTCCAATATACTTCCAAATTTGATGAGTTTTAGTTTTGGATATAAATTTAATGGGCGTTGGATTTGAGATCGAGTTCATCGTCAAGATTTATGTGATTGGGATTTTTCTTTGTTTTTGAATTCTCACATTCAAGCTGTCTATGTTGTTAAGGCAGGAGCAACAATGCTGTGAGACCTCATAGTTGGTGGGTGGGATGTTTCCTATCGGTCAGAGTTTGTGCTGAGTGCACAAGGAAGCTATTCAACTCTAATTGACAAGAATGGAAATTTGTCTTCATCTGATGAGCCAATTTGCAATTCCTTCAAGGCATTAGAGGCAGGGAAGGTAGTTCTGATAATAGCCAACTCCTCTTCAAACAAGAAGAAGGCTGCAACCTATAGATACATGGTAAAAAATAACATAGTCTAGGAGTTCGAGCCTCGCAGTAGATTAGATGTACTTAGAAATCTTTCTTACATTCAACAATCAGAAATGTTAGTAGTTAAGAATGTACCATCATGTTGGAGAAGCAAGTTTGTCTCTTGGGAAGCTGGGAATTTTATCATCATATGTAGTACTATATAAAAGTCAATATTGGTAATAATAAAGTTTGGTTGTGTTTCTAGAGCAGATCATCACTGTGAATTCCACAGCTTTCATGTATGTGATTGATAAGTATATGATATACATGGTAAAGCAAGTATAAATAAAATATATAAATATTGACCACCCCAAGGCTAGTTAAATTTTTTATTTATTGTTTACCCCATACAAAAATCTATATAAATAATATTTTTAGTTCGAAAATTGAATATTGTATTACATTCCTCATCAATAAAAATGTTTTTCAAGGAATGGTCTACATTTAAAGGGTTACCTATATGTAAATGAAATCAGTCTGTTGCCTTTGGCTACATCTTTTCTAAAAGCTCAAAATTATCTTAAAATAGAACTGATTGTTTGTTTTGTCTTTTTGGTTACTATATAGTAAGTATATCATGAATTCATGACCAATGCAACCTAGAGAACCGAAATGAAGGGGGAGAAAAAATATATTTGAGGGTGAAGCACTTTGTATTATACATATGAACATATTCTAATTTAAGATAATGCAACCAAGTGGCTTTTAATGAATGGGATACGAAAGGTGACGAGTTTGGATAATAGATAGAAATTTGGTCAATTATGTAAATGTTTTGATGTATATATTTGTTTAATTAATTTTTTATTTTATTATATTAAAGAGTTGTGACCAATTTTATTTCATGGAAATGATAATATTTAGATAAATATAAAATTTTTAAGATTAGGGAGGAGTTGAAGTTGTTCACTATCTTATACTTTCACTTTATTATATTTTGAACAAGGATTAATGCTCCTCTCACGAAATAGGTACATATTCCGTAGAGGTCATTGAATATGCATTTTGTGGATAGTTTTTTTGGAAGGTTTCAGAGGTAGGCATGAAGAGAACAAAGAAATTTTCAAGATAACTCACAAAACTTGATAAAAAAACCACCCATTCTTCCAAAACATTTCATATTGCCTCCAACTTTATCACCTACATCACCTTTATCTCACATGGAAGATGTATCCCCCCTCCCCGGTGTTACTTTGCACCTCTCGATGCAAATGCTAGTATTACTTGATTTTCCATGCTTATGTGGAACATGGTCGAGAGAAGGAACTATAAAAACAATGGATTTGCATGAAAGCTTTATAATTTTTTCAAACGTGAAAGTTCTGATGCGTTACTAAGTTTCTTCATTATTTTATAGATCATTACATGTCAAACTGACTTTACTCCTTGACTCGCATTGCATTCAACATTGTGCACAAGTATGATTTAAATGTATCAATCAAAAGTATGATTTTATCTATATTTGATAATGCAACTTGAATACATCATGCAATACATAGGAGTGCTATGGCTATGAAGTTCAATATGAAATAATCTATTGATTGCTACTATTACTATTATATAAGGGGTGCTCTTCCAATGGCCATTTATTAGCTATGTGAAGAAGGCTTTGTGGAATTTGTAATTACTATAAGATTATGTATAGCTGAGTTGTGAACAACTAAGTAGAATTTGGTATGAAGTTTGGAGTATGTGTAATTCATAATGATCTTGTCTTCTCTTCATTGATGAATTTTCAATGTGTGAGTTTTGACCTAAGCCATTACATTATCAATGTGTCAAGGCTCAAAACTTGACCTATATGTCAACTACTTCTTATGATCGTTCCTAGGAACATGAATCCTAATTTTTGTAGGTTTAAAATTTATCACAAGTTTTCTCTATTGTGGTCGAATTTGTGGAGGTTATCTCAAAATTTATTTAAGGTACCATGGATCTAAATTTCTTATGAACTTTCAACATTAACAAACTTTGGTGCAAATTGTTGATCAATTCTCACTTGGTTAGGGTTATAGGTGTTAATGAAAATTTTGTGTGTATGCATGAGAGTTGGGTGCAAATGCACAATGTTGTGTAGCATTAGTGTGATAAATATGGGATAGTGCAAAGCATAGTTTTGAAGATTAGTCTAATTTGACTCGTACCTAATCAACTTAGTCAAGTTGATTGTTGGTTGAACGGCTAATTGTTGGTTCAATGGACAGAAGGTCTTGCAGGCACAAATACCAAAGGAAAAAATGGAGCCCATCATGGGGTACTCTTTGTAATTCTCCACCACTGCTACCTTCCATGCTTCCTCAAACTCCTCTCCAACCTCAATATTAGTGCTACTAGTAGCATGAGCAACAAAAATACGCTTAGTAGAACTAGAAGAACACATTTTCCAAACTACATGAGAACTACTTCCCTCACAAGTCACCATGTGCCATGCTTGGTCTCGGTGTTTCTCTTCCTTCTACTCTTGGTTCAACTACCATATCTTCATTGGAACCAACACCCCGAACTCCACTAGACAACGATTCACCATTTTGTAGTAGTGATTCGCTATTTGTACTAGTGATTCACCATGATTTTACAAGATAATATAATCTCGTGAGAGATTCGCCAAAAAATTATATATACACATTATATTATTAATAAAATCGCCTTCCATTTTTCCTATGTATCATGGGGATTCACCTATTTATTATATATATAAATTTAGGGGGGTTCTTAAAATTTTCCCTGCATTTAATGCCTTAACATAGGCATAGAAGGACTTGCTGAAGAGTAATAGGAAGAAGGACTCAAAATCCCTCTTCTATCTCTATCAAGAAGTGCGTGAAAATTTATTTCCAAATATTGCAGCAGAAAAGAGGTCCAAGGATGCATGGGATACTCTCCAAACAACCTACCAAGGAATGGAGAAGTTAAAGACAATAAAACTTCAATTAATGAGAAGAGATTTTGAGGTCATTTGCATGAAAGAGTCTGATACAATAAACTCATTCCTCACAGTGTTGATTGAGTTGGTTACCCAAATGAGATATGATGGAGAAATAGCAGAAGAGAGAAGAATAATGAAGAAAGTATTTTTGGAGGGGTTTACCCTAAGGTTTGATACAATAGTAACGCACTATTGGTGACAAAGGATCTCAAAATTTATCGTTGATGAGACTATACCGATGACACATGAAATTATTGTGGAATAAATTAAACTTATTCAGCATGCCTTCAAGACCCAAATTTCCTTTGGAAGAGGAAGAGGTCAAGGAAGAGGAAAATATAGAGGAAAAGGTAGAGGCAGAAGCTATAACCAAGGAGGAAGAAAAAACCCTACAAATACTAGTGGAAGGGGCAATAATCAAAGTTAGAATCAAAGGCAAGGCAACAGCCAACAAGGTGGAAAAAATCAAGCACATGGAAAAAGGTATGATAAATCCCAAGTCTAATGTAATTACTGTATCAAGTATGGCCATGATGCCAATGAATGTAGGAAGAAATAGGGTGACATGGGTAGTATACCCAGTGCTAATTTTACTAAAGAAAATCTCAGTCAAGAAAATTTGTTTTTAGCATGTAATTCGTCAAGATAGGAATGAAGATATATGGTTTCTAGATTCAGTGATGAAAACCATATGACCTAAAATTTTTATGTTTTCTCCATGTTAGATGAAAAAAATGAAGTCTCAAGTAAATATCTTGGGATAGATATTAAGGTCGTTGTCACGGAAAGGCAAGAGGAGTAGCCAGAATAAAGAAAGTGAGAAAGGAAACCATATCATATGCTACTATGTACCGAATGAAGGCATCTTGAGCTTTGGACAAACTCTCGTAGAAGTAATATTTTATTGAAGATGATGTATGCACCATCATGGATAAACCACCAAGCAAGCAATGCATTGCACAAGTGAAGATGACAAGAAACGTAATGTTTCCTCTCAAGATGGGAGAATATTTGAAGAAAGGAGCTGCAATGGCAGCAATGACACAAGAGACATTCCAAAGAGAAGAAAATGATAAAAACTGGTTATGACACTTGAGATTTGGACATCTCAACTTCGGAGGTCTAAATTTGTTGCATAGAAAAGGAATGGTAAAGGGATTACCATTGATTGAAGAGCCAGACAGCCTATGTGAAGGTTGCATCTTGGGCAAACAACACAGAGAAAGCTTTCCACCAGGAAAGAGCATAAGGGAAAATGCACCCTTAGAGATAGTCCATTCGGATTTGTGTGGACCAATGCAAACACCATCATTAGTAGACAACCACTATATGCGGACATTCATTGATGATTACACAAGAAAAACATGGGTATACTTCTTGAAACAGAAGAGTGAAGTATTTGAGAAGTTCTGCCACTTTAAAGCTCTTGTTGAGAATCAAAGTGGGCAGCATATTAAAGTCCTAAGAACAGACAGAGGAGGATAATATATCTCCAAATAATTTCTGCGTTTTTGCAGAGAAAATGGAATTCACAAGAAATTTACAAGGTATACACCTTAGCAAAATGGAGTTTCTGAAAGGAAAAACATAACCATCATGGACATGGTAAGAAGTATGCTCAAGGAAAAACTATAATGAATATTGGGTTGAAGCTATATATTGTGTAGCATATGTCTTGAATAGATGCCCAACAAAGACTATAATGAACATAGTTCTTGAAGAAGCATGGAGTGGCATAAAACAATTTGTCACCCACATGAGAATTTTTTGTTGTGGGGCTTATGCACACATTCCAGATCAGCTAAGGAAGAAGTTGGTCAGTAAGGGGGAGAAGTGCATATGTGTTGGATATAGTGAAGAATCCAAAGCATACAGATTGTATAAACTGTCTACCAAGAAATTTATGATAAGCAGAGATGCACAATTCATTGAAGAAGAAGCTTGGGATGGAAGCATTGAGAAAAAAATGAATGTTAAAAGCTATTTGTCTCATGATGAAGATGAGGAAGAAATGGATGAAAGAAATCCCTCATTAGTAGCACCACCTCCACCAACATAAGGACAACAAGGGACACCACAAGCAGGTATGTGAACACCCTTGAGAATTAATGGCACTGCTTCTCCAAGCACATCACAAGGAGCAGATTTGAGTGCTTCTACAAGCACAAGTTCAACAAGTGAAAGAGGAACCAGATTCAGAAGTATGAATGAAATCTATGAGCAAGAGGCAACAAATGAAGGTATGAACTATTTATTTGCATTGTATTGTCATGTGGAAGATTCTATTCATTTTGAAGAAGCTGTAAAAGAGAAGAAATGGATAGATGCTATGGACAAAGAGATAAATGCCATAGAGAAAAATAAAACATGGGAATTAGTTGATCTCCCAAAAGGCAAGGAATTTGTTGGAGTAAAATGGGTTTATAAAACCAAGAGTAATGCTTAAGGTAAGATTGAAAGGCACAAGGCCAGACTTGTTGTCAAAGGCTACAAGCAACAAAAAGGTAGAGACTATGAGGAAACTTTTGCACTAGTTGCAATAATGGAAATAGTAAGAGCAATGTTGTCCATAGCAGCATAACACAAATGGAAAGTTTACCAAATGGCTGTGAAATCAACATTTTTAAATGGAGTATTGATGGAAGAGGTATATGTTGAACAACCTCTGGGATATGAGAAATAAGGCCAAGAGCACAAGGTATGCAAATTGAATAAAGCTCTGTATGGGTTGAAACAAGCACCAAGAGCATGGTACAGTAGGATAGATGCCTATCTACTGGAAAATGGGTTTGAGAAATGTGAAGGAGAACCCACATTATACATCAAAGAGAAAGATGGTAAGATGCTCATTGCTGTTTTGTATGTTGATGATGTGATATTCACAGGTAATGATTATTACCTCATTGAGAATTTTAAGACAGTCATGAAAGAAGAATTTGAGATGACTGATATGGGATTGTTGAGATACTTCTTAGGAATAGAAGTAGAGCAAAATGAAAATAATTTTTTTTATTTCTCAAGCAAAATATGTTAAAGAAATTTTGGAAATATTTAACATGCAGGATTGCAAGGCAGAAATTACACCTACAGTGATGGGATTGAAGTTAAGAAAAGAAGACAATATCAAGGATTTTGATCCAAGTTTGTATAAGAGCATAGTTGGCAGCCTTATGTATTTGACTGCAACTAGGCCTGATATTATGCATGATCTGAGTTTAATTTCCAGATTTATGGAAAGGCCAAAGGAGGCACATTGACAAGCAACAAAAGGAATTATGAGGTATGTGAAAGGTACAAAGAGGTATGGAATTTTATACACCACTTCAGAAAACTTTGAATTGGTTGGATATACTGATAGTGATTGGGTTGGAAGTATAGATGACAGAAAAATTACCTCTGGATATGTTTTTCATATGGGATCAGGAGCCATTTCATGGGCTTCTAAGAAAAATCCAATTGTGGCTTTATCAGCAGCAGAGGTAGAGTATGTGGCAGCTACAACAACAGCATGTCAAGAATTTTGGATGAGAAGAATGCTGAGAAGTTTGTGTCATGAACAGGTAAAAGGCACAACAGTTTATTGTGACAATAGCTCAGCTATAACCTTATCTAAGAATTCAGTGTTTCATAAGAGAACGAAACACATTGATGCTAAGTATCACTACATCAGAGAGTTAGTGAGCAATGGAGAAATTGTTCTGAAGCATTGCAGAACAGAAGAGCAGTTTGTTGATATCTTAACAAAACCATTGGAACACTGTTACCAATGAAATAGGTAACCTGACCTCAAAACAAGAACTCTAGCCCAAAAAGTCTCAAAAAACATGAAAAAACACCCCAAAAACAAAAAGTGTGTCTTCCAGAATGCACTTGGTTTTTTTTGAAGGTCAAATTTCAACATTTTATAAAATTATGCTAAAAAAAAAAATTGTTTGTTGAAAAAAGGATTGAAAAAACACCCTCAAAACAAAACCAGCTGATGCTGGAATAACAAAAAGAAAAATTGTGTCATAATTTTGACACTTGTAACAATGGAATTAAAGACAACATATTAGGACATTTTTTAAAATCGTAAATTTGTAACATTTTTGATAGACGATGTTAAAGATAAACAAATACATGTCTGAAGGGCTTATCATTTCGAACAATTTTCATCCATGTTGTTAAACATAAAATATCTTGACTCTAAACAACCCCAAAATTGTAATTATTGTCAACCATAACATTAAAGATAAAATTTGGTAGCGCATAAAAACCTTAATGACAAGTTGTAAATCTAAAGTTTTTCCATCTTAAGTTTTCAACATACTTGAACAATGAAATTATGAAATTATAAGACTTAAACATTTAAAAAAATGAACAAGTAAATGAAAAAATTATCATTGAACAGAAACAAGTAAGAGTAATTTTAATTTTAAAGGATTAAAACTTATCTTTTTTCAAATCTTAGCATAAGACAAATTTAAATATAATTTCAACCAAAACCTAAAAATCAAGCATCAAAACAAAGTGTTCCCTTTTAATGACGCATATAATTATTAAAAATTTTAAAAGTATCTTATACCAAATGGTAACAATACATAATATCATGGTAATATCACTTCATAATCTAAAAATTCAACATTAGTTTCTATTTTCTATTTTACTTATAATTAAAATATTAACATTGGTACATTGAATATAACATAAATTATTTTTGTAATTCATTGTTGCATTGTCGATATTCTAAAGGGATAAATTCTTCATAATTAAAACATATAATCTAACAAACATAGAAATGTCTCATAACTTCATGAAAAATGAGATGGAAGTCAAAAATTTTATTTCAAGTTACCATGCAAACATCAATTACATAAAAATGTCTTAGATAGTTATTCAAAATCAACCATAGGTTCTGGCACACCATCATAATCTACATCTTCAGATGAATGTCTCCATGCAGATGAAGATGATCCATATTCTTCTCTTTCATCAACTAGTGCTCCATCTGAGTCAACATGCATGCCCACCATTTCAGAGTTCAAAAGTCTTGTAGATCTACGTCTACATTCTGCAGAGTCCCATCTCAACAGTAATTGTTCTGGTAGCAATTTCTTCAAAATATTTATGGTTTGCAACCGAAGAGTTCCTCTCTTTGTCAAATTGAAGTCATACACAAGTATGTCAACATCCTCCAATTTTAAGACATTTGTGCGGCGACGATTTATATTTGTTCCCTTTCTTTTTCTCTTTCTGCCAATTCTTTTTTCCACTACCATCTCTGGGTTGTACACACCACTGAAAGGGTGGGTACTTGTGGCATACCAATGTACATCAACAACTGTAATCTCTTCATTTTCATTAATGACCTTTATAACCTTGGCAATCTAGAATGGATAGCCAAGTGGATCTTCATCTGCTAACACTGCTATCATGCAACCCTCCTTAAGATCCTGCACAGAACCCCTGTAAAGGTCTTCCATGGCTTCACGTTGTGCACGTGATCTTCTAGAGCCAATATAGATTTCTCTTTCCTCTACCTGTGGGGAATTAATAATAGCTTGAGGCTGTTGTTGTTCAACATTGTGTGTTTCCTGATGTTCATTTTCATTTGGCATATTTTGTGGCCAAAAAGAAGGAGTCTTCAAAAGCGTATCCCCACTTATTGATCTTGAAATCATATCACTTTGATTACTGAAAAAAGACTCCCACCAAACTGAATCAGCAACATCGAAGTACTCATATGTATCTCTAATACATATTTTAATTTCCTCTAGACATTCAGAATAATTTATGTCTCTCTTCTGCCTTCGTGCATTATGGAGTTCAACAACTGACTGTAATAACAATATCTTTGATGAAAATATTGGACGCTCTGGAATGAACTTCAAAAATGCTAAACCTGATGATGGTCCCCATTCTTCAACAGTTGAATACTTCTTGCCCCATATAAGTGTTATCCCATCCATTTTTTTGATACGAAATTGATGCTGGAAGCTAATGTCGTTAATTTGTTCAATGCATTTCTCCTCACCATGCGATCCAAAAATAAACCTTCGCATGTCAATAGTTTCTTCCAACACATGAAAAACAGGCTCTGGAATGTACGATTTCTTAATACATTTAATTAATGATGGCAAACTCCCAACACCTTTCCTCCTCAATGTTACTGAAAAATGACTGAACATTTGATCAATATGATCATGATTATGCCCAACAAGAAGGAAACCAACCTTTATCTTTTTAAAATCTCCAATTCAACGAGTATGTTTAGATACCCAAAAAGAACTTGATTTTTGTTCTCACGACTTGTGTTGTCTAATTGTAAATACAAAACTTCAGGAAGAATCTCAGACCAATGAGTAACCACATCATGGATTATAGTTATGGTCAGATTTGCATCATTGTGAATATTTGGAGTTGTGAAGAAAACTCTTGGAAACATCTTCTCATTAAATACCATACAACCAACCAAGTGAAACTGAATGAAATTTTCCTCCTGTAATTTTTTTGGCGTGCGAACAAAATGTGGAAGAAGTGTTTTCTTTTGGTCCATACCATCAATTATCAATCCCATATATTTATTTGGATGATCATAACACTTCTTTCGATGTTTATACAACTTTTGTCTTTCACTTGTTTGCTGATTGCGATGGTCTTGAAGTTCTTTGACAACGGAATCTGTACATAAAATAAAAGAAACATATGAATAAATATATTTTCATAGTTGATAAGTATCAAATTTTAAAAAGCAATGTTTTGAACACATACCTCTTTCCACCCCTTGACATTTATCTCTTTTTGCTTTAAGAGAAGCACATGTGCTGCAAATCCCCATCCTTGTCTTCTTAGGAATACGAACATTGTTGAATTCAGTTTTCCATATCCTTGTAAAATAAGAATATGTAATAAAATTACCAATTCCTTCAACAGCTTCTGCATAATCTTTGTATAACATGAATATTTCTTGTCTCGAGAAATTATCTGGAATATGTATTGTGTTTTTATTTGGCATACACTCTCCATGATTTGAAAAGAAGTCTTTCATCCATGTCTTAGCGGTATTTGTAAATGGCCCCACCACCCGTTTATAACGTGCTTCTGAATAATATGTGGGATCCCTTTCCAATCTATCTTGGATTCTTGACAAACGACAATTACCAATTGAATACAACATTTTGAACGCCTTTCTGCAAAGCAATACATTCCCAATATGATAATCATAACCTGCTAGTGTAGATTGCATGCAACCCACTAAATATGAATTTTGCATGCTTTTATTCATTGACATATATGTTTTCCTTTTCTCCAAAGAAAAGTTGAATCCATATTTTTTAAGAAATCCCTTCGAAAACATTCACTTGAAATCAAATGAACAATAGAACTTCTTGTCGTGAGATATTTTGTCCTCACCCTTGTATAACTGGAATGCTTTGGATTGATATGAAAAGGTCTACTCCTACTCCTAGTTGCAATATTTGCTTGCAACGGCTTCATCATTCCATCATCCTTTGTAAAAGCAGTTTCATCACCATTAGGAGGAATATTATCCCCACTATCATCATCCTCAACATAGTTAAGAAATTCATCAACATCATTGCCTGGAAAATTTTCTTTACCATCATCAGGTGAAGAAAACATTTCACAAGAATCATCGACACTTTTGTAACCCTGACTCAAAATGAATTCTTCACCATCTTGACCCATGCTTTCAAATTCTTCCCTGGGAGGATTCAATTCTTCATCACCATGAGTGTCTTTGAAATGGTCACTTGGAGAAAATGCAATATTCAGATCTGTGCCTCTAAAGTTATCATTTGCAAGAAACTCTTCATCCTCCCCTTCCTCAGTGGTGCTCTCATAATCCTTGGGATTAGGCATAAGTGGAAGCTTTGAATTTGTATTCACCAGAATTTCTTCATCCTGCCCCTCCCCTTCCTCACTGAAGCTCTCATAATCCTTAGGATTAGGAATAAGTGAATGCCTTGAATCTATATTTATTGGAAATTCTTCATCCCCCCCTTCATCAGTGGTTAAATTATAATCGTTATGATTAGGATGAAGTGAAAATTTTAGCTTTGGAAATTCATCCTCGTCTTCATCAGTGGTGCTGGAATAATCCTTAGGATTAGGACGAAGTGGATATTTTGACGCTGCAAATTCTTCATTCCCCTCTTCCTCAGTGGTGCTGACATAATCCTTAGGATTAGGATGAAGTGCATATTTTGACTCTGCAAATTCTTCATTCCCCTCTTCATCTGTGGTGCTGACATAATCCTTAGGATTAAGACGAAGTGGAAATTTTGACTCTGGAATTTTTTTATCCCCCTCTTCATCAGTGGTGCTTGCATAATCCTTAGGATTAGGACGAAGTAGATATTTTGACGCTGTAATTTTTTCATTTCCCTCTTCATCAGTGGTGTTGGCATAATCCTTAGGATTGGGACGAAGTGGATGTTTTGACTCTGAAATGTTATCATTCCCCTCTTCATCAGTGGTGCTCGCATAATCCTTACGATTAGGACAAATTTGATATTTTGACTCTGGAAATTTTACATCCCCCTCTTCATCAGTGGTGCTAGCATACTCCTCAGGATTAGGATAGAGTGGATATTTTGACTCTGCAGATTCTTCATTCCCCTCTTCATCTGTTGTTCTCGCATAATCCTTAGGATTACGCTGAAGTGGATATTCTTCATCTCTCTCTTCATCAATGGTGTTCTCATAATCCTTGGGATTAGGACGAAGTGAAACTTTTGACTCTGGAAATTCTTCATCATGCCCTTCATCATTGTTGCTTTCATAATCTTTAGGATTAAGAGTAAGTGGTATAATTGGCACTCGATTTACAGAAATTTCATTTTGCTGCGCCTCATCAATTTTGTTCTCATCATCTTTAGGATTACGACCAAGTCAATTTTTTGACTCTCTATTCATGGTGAACGAACTCCCGTTATATTCATCACTCTGAATAGAGTTGTTGCGTGACGAAGATGTTGATGTTGTACAAAGAAAAACTTTGCTATCAGAAGAAACCATGGCTTTCAACAAGAATAGGTTGAATGATACAAATTCCTCTCCCACTTACAATATATAGCTTAAAGACTGAAAATTTCCCTCCAAAAAAATTCACGAAAAAATTTCCCTCCAAAATTCCCCCCCAAAAAATTTCGCGAAAAACTTTCCCTCCAAAATTTTCATTTCAAATATTTGATACAAATATTAGTCAAAAAATGTATTTAACATTTTTTTAATAAACTGTTTGTGTTGAAATATTTTACCAATATTTATATTCAAAATATCCACAAAATATTTCTATCATGGATGCTTTCCAAACTAAAATAATGTTTTTATTTCAATGATTTAACATTGACTAGATGTAAGTATTAACTATAATATTACTATAATATCTACATGCAAATATTAACTATAATGACTACATGTAAATATGTTAAATTTTAAATTTTAAACTTACGTTATATTCATCTAAAATATATTTCAAAATTTATTAATAAACTGTTGGTCTTCAAATATTTCACCATACTTTCTACTCAAAATATCCACAAAATATTCCTTTCATGCATGTCTTCCAAACTAAAATAATTTTCTTATTTGAATGGGTTTAGATTGACTACATGTAAATATTTACAAAAATAACAACATGTAAATATTAACTATTTAAACTATAATATTAACTATAATTAACTACATGTAAATATTTTAGATTTTAAAATTTAATCCCATGATTTTAAACATTGAGTACATGTAAATATTAACTATAATAACTAAATGCAAATATTAACTATTTTATCTATAATATTAATTATAATTAACTACATGTAAGTATTTCATATTTTAATTTTTAATCTGAGATTATATTTGAATTATTCAACATTCAGTACATGTAAATATTAAATAAAATATTAACTATGATAACCACATGCAAATATTAAGTATTTTAACTATAGTATGAACTATAATAAACTAAATGTAAATATTTTAAATTTGAAATTTTAATCCCACATTCGTTAAACAGTAAACCAATCAGACAATATTCGCTATTTAAAAGGAATGATTGTTTCTATTCATCACATCACATCAAGTTTTTTGGTATTTGTTAGAGCAAATTTTTGGAGGTGTTGCGTTGGCATTGGTAACTTCGTGGAGGCATTGCATTGGCATTGGAGGCGTTGTGTTGCTATTGGTAATTTTGTGGAGGTGTTGCATTAGCATTGGTAACTTCGTGAAGGCATTGCATTGGCATTGGAGACGTTGTGTTGCCATTGGTAATTTTGTGGAGGCGTTGTGTTTGCATTGGTGACAGCAGTTTTTTGCATTTCAAAGGTTAGTTTTTCTTCTATTCTGTCAATTTAAAGACGATTTTGGGGAAAATATGTTTTTCTATAGTTTTTTGTGTCCAAAAACTAATTTTTTAAGGTTTTTAGGTTCAAAAACCATAATTTTTTAATATTTTTTTAGTGAAGAAAATGCAAAAATAACTAAATTTTTTAGGGTTTTAAGGACAAAAATTTAGAATTTTTTTTCTTTTTTAAGACTTATAGGTTCATCTTGATAGAAAAATCTATAAAACAACCATGCACATAAAATAAAAATAGTAATATTATAACATTTTTTATTTGTTTTTTTTTTATCATAAATATATCAGTGGTTTCATTATTTAAAATGTTTTTGTTTTTGTTTTTATTTGAGAATTTTTTGATTTTATATTCTATTTTTTTTTAATAAATTTTAAATCTTAGTTTTATTCTTTTTAATTTTAAATCTTCAATTTTTTTTTTCTTTATTGTTTTTGTTATATATCATATATTTTTTTAATTTTTTTAATTGTATTGTTATATAGTTTTTTAAAAAAAAATTATTGTATTGTTATATTAAAACAAATGTTTTTTTTTTTTATTATATTGTTTTTTTTTTCTTTTAATTATATAATATTTAAAAACAAAACATAATTGTTAATTAATAATTTTTCTTTTTATTATATTTGTTATATTTTAATATTTTTAACAATTATTATTTTTTTATTAAATAATGTTTTAATAATTATTTATTAATTATGTTATATAAAAAAAATTAAAAAAAAAAAAAAGAAATTAAAAAACAAAATTTGAAAAAAAAAATAAAAAATAAAAAATAAAAAATAAAAAATAAAATAAAAAATAAAAAAAACAAATTAAAATAAATATGCATTGGGCCCGGGGGCCCTGGGGCCGGCTGGGCAGCCCTCGTGGCTTCGCCCGCCAGCCTCTGGCACCCTGCGGGCGCTGTCTGGCGGTAGACAGCGCCCGCGGGGCACCGGAGGTCGGCGGGGGCGCCACGGGCATTGCCCAGCCGACCCTAGGGCCCCCGCTAGGTGAGGGGGCCAATTTCGGGAATCGGCCCCCCCGCCCAGCGGGGGCCTTGGGGCTGACTGGGTAGTGCCCCTGGAGTCGCCTGTCGGCCTCCAGCGCCCCGTAGGAGCGACCTTGGGCAAGGCTGCGCCCGCGGGGCGCCGGAGGCCGGCGGGCGGCGCCATCGCCGCTGCCCAGCCGGCCCCAGGGCCCCCGCCGGGCGGGGGGGATGATTGGGCAAGGCCACGCCTGCGGGGTGCCGGAGGCCGACGGGCAGTGCTACGGGCGCTGCCCAGCCGGCCCCAGGGCCCTCGCTGGGCGGGGGGGCCGATTCTCGGATAGTGCTCGTGGGGCACTGGAGGCCGGCGGCGGGGGCCTTGGGGTCGGTTGGGCAGCGCCCGTGGCGCCGCTCGCCGGCCTCCAGCGCCCGCAGCGGGGGCCTTGGGGCCGGCTGGGCAGCGTTCGCGGGCACTAGCCACGACGTTTTAATTTTTTTTTTTTTTAATTTTGTTTTTTAAATTAGTTTTTTTTTTTAAATTTTTTTATTTTTAATTTTTTTTAATAAAACAATAAAAAATTAATAAAAACATTTTTATATATAAAATTAATAAAAAAATCGCTATATAATATAATAGAAACATTGTTATATAATAATTATTAAAAATATCAAAATATAACGAATATAATGAAAATTAAATTAAATTAAATTAAAATTAAAAAAAAAAAATTATTAAATGACAATTATGTTTTTTTTTAACATTATATAATTAAAGAAAAAAACAATACAATTTTATAAATAAATAAATAAATAAAACATTTGTTTTAATATAACAATACAATAAATTAAAAAAAAAAAAAAACTATATAACAATACAATATATAATATTATAACATTTGTTTTTAACATTTAAATATTTAAATTTCTTTATATATATATATTTTAAATTTAAGTATAAATACAACATTATAAAAAATTTAATTTTTTCTTTTATTTTGTTTAGTTGCTTTTATTTTATTTTGTTTATTTTTATTTAATTACTATGTAATGTGAAATAGAAATTTGTAATTTTCAAATATATTAAAAGATTATATAAATTTATAAACTTTTATATTATTTTTTTATAATTTTAAGTTTATAATTTTTTATTTAATTGCTATGTAAAGTAAAATAAATTTTTCTTTTATTTTATTTTGTTTATTTTTATTCAATTGCTATGTAATGTAAAATTAAATTTTAAAATTTTAAAATATATTAAAAGATTATAAGTTTTTTTAATAAAATCATTGTCTTAAAAAAAATAAAATTTAATTTTAACATTTGTTATAAATAGTTAGTAATTTTTTTGTTTTTTTTTTAATATTAAACAAAAACTGAAGTTTGAAAATAATAGTTTATTTTTTTAAAATTGTTTTATACAATTTAAACACATTTTTAAATTTTTTATAAAATGTATTCAAAACATATTATATAGATATATATACATATGATTTATAATTTTTTGTTTTTAAATGAAAATTTTTATAGTTAATTTTACTGCTTTAATTTCAAGCTATTTAGTTTTAGAAATAAATTTTGTTTATTAAATTTATTTTATCCGCATTATTTTTCCATTAACTAATATATATATATATATATATATATATATATATATATATTATCAGGAAAATGGCATCAAAAAATATTTATGTGAATGTTTCTGCACCTAGGGCCGCAGCTCCCAAATCTACAGCTGCAGCTCAACGCACTATGGATACAACTCTCAAATCTAAAGTTGCAGCTGGACGCACTATGGACATTGTTGGACGCAATAAGGACATTGTTGCACACACTAATAAAAGTCAAGAAAGTGGGGCACCAGGTTCATTAAAGCTTATTTCTGATTGGAAGAACGCCGAGGAAATAGATAAAACTGATTTCTCATGGTATCTTGAAGACAGTGAAACGGAGGCTGATATACACATCTATCTGATGTGTTGTATGATTGACTTAAATGAGCCATATGATGTGATGGGCAGAGTATGAGACATATGTATGGTCCCAAATACAAACACTATTTATGTTCTTGCAAGGAAGGTTCAGAAACGTGAGAAGGTTAGATATCGTCTATCAATCGTCAAGTATGACACAGATGAAATATCTTCAAAATTTTCTGAAGAAATATCAAGCAACATTGCAAATAACATTGTAAGTATGCTTATTTTTATTTCCTCTATGCATTATTGTAAGGATGATTCAAATTTTTATAAATTATTGATCATTGACATGTTTTATTTTGTTTCATAGGATTTTGTTCCGAGTCTTTCAAACATGTTTGAAGGTATTTATATGTTGGTGCCAAATGTTATGGATGTGATCAACACTTTCCACAAAGACAAAGTAGAGAAAAGGATATTGAAGCAAAGAGCAATAGCTCGTGACACTGCAACAATACAAAGAGGGGATCAACCAAGAGTCACTAAGGTGGGTCAATCTAGTAAACTTAAACATGTTTCTTTTGAAGGTGTCGAACATGAAACAAAAAATTATGATAGAATTAGTGAGGAGGAGATTAGAACTGTTGTGCAAAAGGAGAAAACAGGTCAGACACCAAAAAGAAAAATCGCCAAAGATGTCTCTCTTTTACCTCATGAAGGAGAGCTTGTTTATAAAAAAACTGATATGTTATCTAATAAGACTAGGAAATCAAATATTGGTAAACCTGTAAAGGTCATGAGCAGTAGTGAAGAACAAACTGAAAGCTCTCACGGAAGTAGATAAATCATAACACCAGGTGCTGAGTTAGAGGATGGCATTATCAAAACAAAACAAAATTCTATTCGATAAGAGTTGAGGAAGAATAAATTAATTTTTGGTGGCCAAACATTTGAGCTTAATGTTAACCAATTTTATAGCCCAGATGAAGGACAATCTCAATATCAAATTAGAAAGGCCCATCACCTACATGTACATAATCTGAAAACATTGTTCAGGTTCAATCCATATGCGCATGTGCTGGATTATGTGGTTCTTGTTTGTCCACGTCAGCTTCTCAACAAACAAGCATTTCACAAGACAAAATGTTTTGATTATAAATATTATGTAATTGGAGGGAACCATTCGATAGAGGCTAAGAGACAATTGATTGCAGAATATCCCAATAACTATCTTTTTCAAACAGTGAAATGCATCATTTACGCTGGCTTAACAGAAATAGAATCAAAGTTATTGGCATGGGATCATAGTGCAAATAATGAGTACATAATGAAAATGACTTTCATCCAAAGGGTCAGATTTATTCATAATGAATTCATAGAAAAATGTGGTGGGGTAAGACACAAGTTAGTGTAGCATTTCGAAAGGAATGTTTAATGGAAAAAGGTTATCAAATTGATGAAAAAAAAACAAAATATGGAAAATTGAATACAAATTTCGTCAGAGGCACAGATAACATTTTTCAGTTGGCATTTAGAACTGGGGAGGTATGGGATTTGATTGATGAGATTTTTGATCGGTGGGAGAATATTTCCATAAAAAATCAGAAGGTTAGAAAGAGTAAACCCATAATATGTACCAACAGTAAGGGGGGTCCTCAAATGAAGCAGCTTCCAGAGGATATGACTATCACACCTTGGAGAACAATGCAAGGTGTGAAGGATGATAAATTAGTCAAATCAGTATTGGCCCGTGTGAATTCGGGTGAATTATCAATGGAAGAAATGTGTGCATAATTTCAAAAGTAAGTTTCTTGAACTATTTCTTATTTTTCTTTCATTATAATTTTCTTTTAAATAAAACATAATGATGTTGGTAGAATTTGTTATACATGTCAGTATATTAATGCTTTTAACTTGATTTATTCAGTCAGAAATTTTTTATGAAAATACAAGAACACATGGTTAAAATGTTGAATGAAGACAGTTGGGATGATGTTGTACGCAACTACCCAGAAGCAAGTTCTACATCAACACTAAAAGAGTTTTATATTGCATTCAATAAGGTATGTTGATTTATAAATTCATTTTATTCATATTTAAACTATTTTTATTTTATTACTTATATATATATATATATATATATCTGTGTGTGTGTGTGTGTGTGTGTGTGTGTGTGTGTGTCATTAAAGATGTCGAAGAAGGATGGAAATGGAGTACCAGATACTTTCAAAAGCTTTATTGAAAAAATTAAGATGGAGAACGTGAGAAGGAAGCGTCTTATGAATGTTGAACTAGATCCTACTCTTAATCATTACATTTGGAATGGGCTCGACAGTGTCCAATATCAAATAATACAAGGTGACTGTGAAGACATTGCATCACTAATACCTAAAAGGGAATATGGCCTAGTTATTGTAGATATTTCTCATGGTTTCAATTTCCCAGACATTGAATATGATAGAGAACCATATACTTATCAAGCTTTTAGTAAAGTGGTTACGGGTTTTCAAGAAGTGACAACATCACCACTTTGGCGATTTGTGACATTTCATTCAGACACACAGTTTCCAATGTTATTAACAAGCTTCAAGGGTAAAGAAAACTCAAGCATGCAACTTACATGGTAAGAATTTGAAATTGTATGTTTGATTCCTCCCAAATTTTTTTATTCATGTATTAATTGAACTTTTACTATGTTATGTTACAGGAAAAAGTCAAATATTGTTTCTCCCGAAGATCAGCCTATTATAAATGATTGTGAGTTCATCCATGTTGAATGTTGGACAAAAGACAATAGCTATAAGCATATTATTATGAATCGAGTAGATAGGAAGAATCATAGTCAAGTATTGGTTTATGATGCAGTTGTAAGAAAACTAACATATGAGGATAAAGATGCAAAAGGAGATATAGTTAACATTTATCAAAAACCACAAGCATTGATTAACTATCTTATAGATCTATGTTCAAATGAAGGAGAATGGATTTTGGATTTATTTTCAGGTTCATGTAAGTTTTATTATACAAATTTAAATTTAAATATTGTCTTTTTTACTTTTTATGTCTCCATATTAATTTTTTTACTTATTTTTTTGTGCTTGATGATTAGGTACAACACTAGCATGTTGCCTACTAAAAGGAAGAAATTTCATTTCCATTGAGAAAGACCCAGTTCAATGCAAATTTTTTCAACAAAGAATTAATGCTCTTAAATTCCTTCCAGATGCGAAGCAAGAAGTTGGTTTGAGGAAAGGAGATTTTAATGAATCACGTGTGGCAAAAAAAACAAAGGAACCTCAACCACCATTATATGGAATGATTGGAAAGGGACACTTTTGAAGATTTGCTGACATGAAAGATCCATTAGAAGATGACAATGATCAAAATGAAGAAGAAAATTCTGCGGAAGAAGCCATCAATGTTGTTCTAGATGATGTTGAAGATGTATTAGTTGATATTGTTGATGATGTTTAAGTTATGCTTGTAAACAAAGCTTATTTTTGAGAACTATTAATCAGTTTTACTTGTAATGTTTAGACTTTGATATTTTATGAGAAAAACCCTTTTTTTTTTGCAAAAAACATGTGATTGCTATTATTTTTTGACATAAAATTCAATAAAAATGTTATTTTCTCAAGTTTTTTTGTTAATATTCTCTCAAAAAAATAGTTTATTTAACATGTTTTTTCCAACAAAAGGTCTGTAAAAGTGTATTTTTTGCATTGTATTTATATTGAAAAATTGGATTTTTTTGTCATATGGTTCAAAATATTGGTTTTTTAGCGACAATTTTTTGGTGTGCATTGAAAATTTATTTAACAATACATAAACATGTAGAAAATATAAACTTTAAAATATTGACCCTTTTTCCATATTTTATCTATGTGAAAAAGTGAAGATATCATTACAAGTTTTTATTTTAAATTTTTTTTTTTTTAATTTTTAAAACACAAGTACATAAATGCACTTAAAAATAAACATCTCACAGAAGAAGAAGACATTAGAAAATCTATAGTGTCAAAATAAATCTTATAAAAAAACATTGGTGATGATACACCACCACTATTCAAAATCGACATAAAAAACATCACATAAAAATAAAATAAAAAATTAATAAAAAAAATAAACAAAATGAAAAAAACTTAAAGTGCCAAAAACATGCTCAAATTTTTTTTTTCTTGATTCTGCATCGCCACTTTTTCAAAATCAGGTGTTTTTCTTGATACTTCAAAAAATAGGTAACAATGAGGTTTCCTATTTCATCGGTAACATTGTTTTGGGGCAGAAAAGTTTTGATTATCTCAGAAAATGTCTGGGAATGCAAGATAGCAGCAGTTGTAATTAAGGGGGAGTGTTGGAAATTAATTCCAACTACAAACCTGAGCAACAGGATGACAAGTTTCAAATTTTTGATTTGACGAGAGCAGCAAAGTCTTGATCTATTTTTACACTCAACCATGCATTAAATTTCTAGGTTTGAATCCTTGCATCAGCAACATGACCGCAGCCATCTCTCAATCCATCAAATCGTGGTCTGCACCATGTTACCTCCCACCGTAACATTATTCACCTAACTGCATTTAAAAGAAGCGCGAAAGGAAAAAGTTTGAATTTTGATTTTAAAGTTTTAGGTCATATGGTTTTATAATACATGTAATAGATTGTAGTAGAGCAGAGAGTTGTGACTGTGTGTTAAAAAGTGAAGACAGAGAGTAGAAAATAGAGAAAGCTTGAAGCACTGTGTTTTGTAGCAGCAAAGCAAACTCTGTCTGTTGCCGCAACTGAGACTGTGTGTTGCTGCAACTGAAACCGTGTGTGTTGCCATAATTGAAGCTGTGTGTGTAGTAGCAAAGGACGTTGTGTGTGTAGCAGCAATAGAGACTGTGTGTAGCAGTGACAGAGATCGTGTGTTTCTGCAATAGAAACTGGGTGTAGCAGCAACAAAATACTATGCGAAGGCAACAAATGAAAAATATAGTGAGGAGTATTTTGATTAAATCCAGAACTGTAGTTCTAAAGAAAGATTGTATTTTGTAATAAATTTTTTTATGCTTAATGAAATAGAGTTTTACTCCATCTCTCTATCCACATTGATTTTATTATTAACTCTATGTTTAGAAGAGGAATTTTTGTTTCCTCTCTATTGTTCTAGAATAACCAAAAATTCCAACATAGTATCAGATCCTTAGAAATTTTCAACATGGTATTAGAGCATGCCATTTGATATTTCAACATAGTATGTGAGTGTTGTTAAGGAATTAACAGAAATTTCAACAGTGTGGAATATGAATAGCCCCTACTTCTTCCCTTATCCATGTTTTCATGTCCCTAACATCTGGTAATTCTTTCGATTGCAGCGTCATGACTTCCAGTGCAAAATCAAATGCAACATTAGTAATCTCGCTTGAAGTGGTTTTCAATGCAAACCCACATGATTGAGTGACATCACATTTATATTTGTAAACGAAGGCTGGAGTAGCTACTTCCAACTTAGATTCTTGAGCGGAGGCTGTAACAGCTTGCATTACAGAATGAGATTGTCGGTCAGACGGTGGAACAACTGATTCTAATTTAAAGCTACATGTTGGGACTAAGGCCAACACGTCATGAGATACTGCACTTGCAGAGCGATCCTTCTAGCTCAGCGATGCCCCCATTGCAGCGCCGCTAAATATTTGAGATAGATATGGGATTTATAAACATGCGACGACTTGCTAATGAGGACAACAGGATTTTCTAATAGTGTATTAAATATTTATAATAATAATAATAATAATTTAACTTTAATGTTGGTGTTAAGCTAGACATCAAATCATGGACATACAGATCAAGAATAATCACTAGTAGAGGACCCATATATATTGAGTTGTCAAAGCAAATCTAACCTTTCACTGGGGCAAGTGGTTCACCAAGGACCAGTTTCAAAAAGCGTTTCCTCGCCTCATGGAGGCTCTGCGTCCCCGTTGCTTCCTAAGGAGGGATGACTAATCCAGGTGGATATTGGTGGCCACCCTCCTATTCCACTTAAACCTCGAGTAAGTTTCATCAATTTCCTTGTTTATAGAAATGTTTACTATTTTTAGCATTTTTTCTGGACATGAACTTCTGGAGAAATTTTGACCCCCTAAACAACATTTTTTTGAGGTCCAAAACAAGACCGTAGTTGTAGGCAGAGGCCTAGGTTGCAAAAAATCTTGTAGTACTCGGTGACATTTTTCTAATGAGGTAGTTGTAGGCAGAGGCTTGGCTTGCAAAAAATCTTGTAGTACTCAGTGATATTTTTCCAACGAGGTATCGTACGTGCCAAACAAAGATAATATGACGAAATTACAACCCCAAGAATTTGGCTTCCCAACTAACCCCAATGTGGTCCACAAAGTCTTGGCAGTCCATCTCCTGGGGTTAGGGTTTTGGTTGTTTACGGTTTTCCCTTGTTAAATAATAAAAAAGGTCCTTTATCCTCATTGTAACATAGATCAAAGGCATGTAGCCGCCACATATCTTCTCGAAGATAAGCTACCATTCCCCGAGCCAATTTATTTTCATTCTGTATGTAAGGATATTTCAGTTCTATGAGATTAATGAAATGAAGTGTTATTTTTGCAAAAATTCCATGGGATGAAAGGATCTGTCACTTGTGAAATATTAAGAGGGTTGAAGATGAAAAGAAATTTTTCTTAAATTTTCCATATTATACTTACATTTGTTCCAATTTTTATTTTAACATCTAGGATGAGACGTTGCGGGCATCTAGGAGATTTGATCATGTGACCTCTCAGTTTGGGAGTACTTCCAAGCAGGAACTCAAACAGTTGAGTTAACAGTTGAGTTTTCATCGATTAGAATTTCACATTCATCGGAAGTTAGAGACACAATGAGGCTGTGCAACAGACCCAACAAATGATGAACTTGTTCATGTGATGGCTGCTAGCACCATTTTTTCATATCATCTTCATAGTCAAAAGGGTAGAACTTGGTCCCTGGAGTTTTCACCAGCACATCGAAAAGAAACTTATTGGCATTATCAGCCGAGTTGAACTCCAATCCGAGCAACTTTCGGAAAACCATCAAGGGGATTTGATTTTCCAGCATCAAAATGTCATTCAGTATATCGAACCCAGTAAATTCAATCTTTCTCTTGTCAAAAATAGGTTCATAGTTATCACAACCTTCCCAGGTTAGCTGGTCTCCACCCAGAGTTCTAAATATTTCTAGAATAAAGCAACTGTCCAGAGTAAGCATCACAACAAGGCCCCTTGGCGTGCAAACCATTTCTTCCTCATAGGTGTTCCCCATATTGTTCACATCCTGGAATATATTCTCGATTGCACGAAACAGGGATTCCATATTATCTGAATCAGGTGTTGGAATTTCTGAATATTCCGAACACACAGGGAGAACAAAGAGTCTCCTCTACAACACAGAGATTAAAAAATTTTCTTGCTGCTAATGGACGGAGATGGCACAAACTGTTTCTATTTCATTAAAATGAAAGAAAACTATTACAAGATAAAATAGATTCTTCCTCTAACAGAGGTATTTACAAAATGAGTGTGAATGACTGCTACACACGTAGTGCTTCAAAATACACTCTTTGTCTTTCACAGTTCGCACATACAATGCTTTTTCAATTTCACTGTGTTTTGCCTTCGGGCTCAATACACATTACACTTTGTCTTCTATTACAATAAGCCTACGGGCTTTTTCTTTTATATGGTGTGACATATAAAAAAAAAAATTTAAAAACAAAACTAGGTAACTATGTGTATTACAAAACAAAAGTAAAAAAAAAAAAAATTTCTCCGTGTGACAATAAAACATATCAAAAGTTTAATTAACCAATGAACCTGGACTTCAAAACATATTAAGCCACATTTCAAATATTTTCACTTTACAAATCTGCATGACGTCAGCAAGGCCCAAACCAACGCGAACGCAATCTAATTGGCTAGCTGCTGGGGCCTACCGGAATTCAAATGATTTATGAACCAAAATTCATTGAAAATTCGTGTAACAAATTTGGTTTGTGACGTCATCGCATTGTGCGCGCGATAACTATAAACTGTAATTGATAAAAGGGTTTCGGGTCCGGTTTTGAATTGGCGATCGGCGGACGAGCGGTGTTGCGAACGGCTTAGACTTTTGGCGAAGTGATATGCGATGTTGCGACATCGGCGATATCGCATCGGCGGATCAGCGGAAAGACTCAAGCGATGAGCGATTGCGATGTGCAATGGTGGTAGGGACCACATCGCATCGCAATTTTGACGATGGACCATTTGCGGATGGGTGGACTGTGAAAAGATATGAGCGAAATAGCGATGAACACTAATCGGTCCACGTTGTTGGTTGAGCTGGCAGTGGGACCCGGTTAATTCAAAACAAAAGGACTTGGTGCGTTTAAAACTTTAGATCGCCATTTGGTTGGTGAAGGTGTTAAAGCCCAATAGGACTATTCTTTAATAAATTATGTTATTGCATGGCTGAACCACGATTTCTTCAATTCCTCCTCTGCAAAGTCGGCTATGGCCTTAAACATAAATTCTTCTTTACAGCTTCATTTAAACTTTGTCGAATACACCATGGTGTGCACTCAACCTCTGCCCCTGTTGTACTCCGTTTCCACTTGCACAGGGTTTTTCAAGTGACTTTAATATTTTCAACACTCCCCCTTAAATTTAGCTGCTGCGTTATCTGTTATACCCAAGAATTTCCTGAAATATTCAAAACTTTTTTGTCCCGATGGCTTTATCAGAATGTCTACAAACTCCTCCTTTGTTCTACAGTGCTGTAAAACAATTTCTCCATTGTTCAACACTTCCTTGATGTAGTGAAACTTGGTATCTATGTGTTTAGTCCTTCTGTGAAACACATAATTATTTCAAAATGCTATAACTGAGCTATTGTCACAATAAATCACTGTCCCTTTTACCTTATCTTGACATAAATTCCTCAACATTCTTCTCATCCACACTGCTTGACATGCTGCTGCTGTAGCTGCCACATATTCTGCCTCTGCTATAGATAGTGCCACAAGTGGCTGTTTCTTGGAAGCCCATGAAATGGCTCCTAAACCCATATGGAAAACATAACTAGATGTACTTTTCCAGTCATCTATACTTGCAACCGAATCACTGTCAGTATATCCAATCAATTCAGAATTTTCTGAAGTAATATACAAAATACCATACCTCTTAGTTCCTTTCACATACCTCAGAATTCTTTTTTCTACTTGTTAATGTGCCTCCTTTGGCCTTTCCATAAATTTGGAAATTAAAATAACAGCATGCATAATATCAGGCCTAGTTGCAGTCAAATACATAAGGCTGCCAACTATGCTCTTGTACAAACTAGGATCAAAATCCTTGTTGTTGTCCTCTTTGCTGAGTTTCAATCCTATTACTGTGGGAATAATTGCTGCTTTGCAATCCTGCATGTTAAATCTTTCCAAAACTTCATTTACATATTTTGCTTGAGAAATAAAAATTGTATTTTCATTTTTCTCTACTTCTATTCCTAAGAAGTATTTCAGCAATCCCATATCAGTCATTTCAAATTCACCCTTCATGACTATTTTAAAATTATCAATGAGGTAATCATCATTACCTGTAAAGATCACATCATCAACATATAAGACAACAATCAACATCTTACCATCTTTTTCTTTGATGTATAATGTGGGTTCTCCTTCACATTTTTCAAACCCATTTTCCAGTAGATAAGAATATATCCTATTGTACCATGCTCTTGGTGCTTCTTTCAACCCATAAAGAGCTTTCTTCAATCTGCACACTTTGTGCTCTTGGCCTTATTTCTCATAGCCCAGAGGTTGTTCAACATAAACCTCTTCCATCAAAACTCCATTTAGGAATGTTGATTTCACATCCATTTGGTAAACCTTCCACTTGTTTTGTGATGCTATGGACAACATTGCTCTCATTATTTCCATTCTTGCAACCGGTGCAAAGGTTTCCTCATAGTCTCTTCCATGCTACTGCTTATAGCCTTTGACAACAAGTCTGGCCTTGTGCCTTTCAATCTTACCTTCAGCATTGCTTTTGGTCTTGTAGACCCATTTCACTCCAATGACTTCCTTACCTTTTGGGAGATCAACCAACTCCCATGTTTTTTTTTTCTCTATGGCATTCATTTCTTCATCCATAGCTTCTATCCATTTTTTGTCTTTCACTGCATCTTAAAATTGAATAGGATCATCAACATGACAATACAATGCAAATAAATAATTTATACCTTCATTTGCTGCTTCTTGCTCATATATTTCATTTAGATTTCTGAATCTGGTTCCTCTTTTGCTTGGTGTAGCTGTGCTATAAGAACCACTTAAATCAACTCCATGTGGTGTGCTTGGAGAAGCACTGCTTCCACTTCTCAAGGGTGTTCTCATTCTTGCTTGAGGTGTCCCTTGCTGTCCTTGTGTTGGTGGAGGTGGTGCTACCAATGAGATGTTCTTCTTAGCCACATCTTCCTAATCTTCATCATGAGACAAACAACTTTTGACATTGACTGTTTTCTCAATGCTTCCATCCCATGCTTCTTCTTCAATGAATTGCACATCTCTGCTTATAACAAATTTCTTTGTGGATGGGTTATACAATCTATATCCCTTGGATTCTTCACAGTATCCAATGAAGATGCACTTCTCCCCCTTACTATCCAACTTATTTCTCAGCTGATCTGGAATGTGTGCATAAGCCACACACCCAAAAAATCTCATGTGGGTGACTCCCTGTTTTTTGCCACTCCACGCTTCTTCTAGAACTATGTTCATCACTGCTTTTGTTGGGCATCTATTCAAAATATATACCATACAATTTGTTGCTTCTTCCCAATACTCATTTGGCAAATGTTTTTCCTTTAGCATACTTCTCACCATTTCCATGATGGTTTGATTTTTTCTTTCAACAACACAATTTTGCTGTGGTGTGTACCTTATTGTGAATTGTTTATGTATGCCGTTTTCTCTACAAAAACGTAGAAATTATTTTGAGATGTACTCACATCCTCTGTCAATCCTTAAGACTTTGATATGTTGCCCACTTTGTTTCTCTAGAAGAGCTTTAAAGTGGCAAAATTTTTTAAACGCTTCACTTTTATACTTCAAGAAATAAACCCATGTTTTTCTTGTGTAATCATCAATAAAAATCAACACATAATGGCTGCTTGCAAGTGAAGGTGTTTGCATTGGTCCACATAAATCTAAATGGACAATTTATAAGGGTGCCTTTGCCCTTATGCTTTTTCCTGATGGAAAAATTTATTTGTGTTGTTTACCCAAGATATAGCCTTGACATAGGCTGTCCGATTTCTCTATCAATGGTATTCCTTTTACCATTCTTTTCTTGTGCAACAAATTCAAACCTCCGAAATTGAGATGTCCAAATCTCAAATTCCATAACCAATTCTCACCATTCACTTCCTTTTGAAAGACCTCTTGAGTTACAGCTGCTACATTATTTCTCTTTCCTTTCAAGTCTGCATTTAGCTTGAGTGGAAACATTCTATTGCTGGTCATTTGCACTTCTGCAATAACCTTCTTGCTTGGATGTATGTCCATTATTGTGCACACATCATTTTTGAAGAATACATTGTAACCTTTGTTAATGAGCTGCCCAATGCTCAAAAGATTACATTTCAAGCCTAGAATGTAGTATACATCTGGCACAAATTTCTGCTCTCCATTTCTTGCAAGGATACATACTCTGTCGTTTCCCTTGATAGAGATCTTAGTATCAGTTCCAGTTGTTACTTCATATTTAACATATTCATCAAGATTGACAAACATTGCTATGTTTCCAGTCATGTGATTACTGCAGCCTGAATCTAAGAACCATACATCATCCTGCCTATCTTGTGCTACATTACATGTTAATAGAACATTATTTTGGTTCTTTTTTTCTCTTGTTACATTTGCATTCTGCCTATTATTCATGTCATATTGCTTTTTCCTACACTCATTGGCATAATGCCCATATTTTTTGCAATAATGATGTTCGACATTGGATTTGTCATACCTTTGTCCATGAGCATGTTGATGTCCACCTTGATCACTGCTGCTTTTGCCTTGGCTTTGATTCTGATTGCTGCTCCTTCCATGAGTATGTGAAGGGTTGTTTCTTCCTCCTCTGTTTTGGCTTCTGCCTCTTCCTCTTCCTCTGCCTTGACCTCTTCCTCTTCCAAAAGGCATCTGGGTCTTGAAGGCATGCTCCAAATATGAGTTTACTGATCTTCCCAATCTTTGTTCATGAGTCATCACTGATGCATGAAGTTCATCAACTATGAAATTTGAGAGATCCTTTCTCTCTTCAATGGTGGTTACAATAACATCAAACCTTGAGGGTAGGCTCCTCAATAATTTCTCCACTATCCTTCTTTCTTCAAGTGTTTCTCCATGAGATCTTATCTGGGTGACCATCCCAATCACATGTGTGAAGAATGAGTCTATGTTATCAGACTCTTTCATACAGAGAGTTTCAAAATCTCTCCTCAGCAATTGTCGCTTTGCTGTCTTCACCTTATCCATACCTTGATAGGCAATCTGGAGGGTATCCCATGCATCCTTATATCTTTTAGTTGCCGCTATCCTTGGAAACAAACTCTCATGTACTGCTTGATAGAGATAGAAGAGGGATTTTAAGTCCTTCTTCCTATTACTCTTCAACAAATCCTTCTTTGCCTGTGTCAAGGCATTAAAGGCATTTTCATCTGCTGGTTCTTCAAAACCATCTTCAACATACTCCCATAGATCCTGAGAGGAAAACGGGGCTCTCATGGTAATGGCCCAATAATCATAGTTCTTCCCATTAAATTGTGAGAGCTGAGTATTTCCAATACTCATGCTTGTGTTGGCTCCTGCCATGACTTAGCACACTGAACTCTGCAATAAACTTGACTGTGTTTTTTTTAAAACAAACTGTCTTTCCTTATTTAAAAGACAAAATTTGTCTCTGAGGACTGCACTCTTTTAAACAAAACAAAAACTCTATTTTTTTTTAGAAATACCTGAACTGTTGCTGAGCCTTCACTCTGCTGGAGAACTGCTGCAGCAAATTTCCTTATTCCTTCAGCTTCTTTGACACCTTCAAAGAGCCTAGATTAGCTCTGATACCATGTTGGAATTTCTGAATATTCCGAACACACAGGGAGAACAAAGAGTCTCCTCTACAACACAGAGGTTAAAAAAAAATTTTGTTGCTAATGGACAGAGATGGCACAAACTGTTTCTATTTCATTAAAATGAATGAAAACTATTACAAGATAAAACAGATTCTTCCTCTAACAAAGGGATTTACAAAATGAGTGTGAATGACTTCTACACACGAAGTGCTTCAAAATACAATCTTTGTCTTTCACAGTTCACACATACAGTGCTTTTTCAATTTCACTGTGTTTTTCCTTCGGGCTCAATACACATTACACTCTGTCTTCTATTACAATAAGCCTATATGCTTTTGCTTTTATATGGCGCGACATATCAAAAAAAAAAAAACAAAACAAAACTATGTACCTATGTGTATTACATAACAAAAGTAAAAAAAAAAAGACTTTTTCTCCGTGTGACAATAAAACATATCAAAAGTTTAATTAACCAATGAACCTGGACTTCAAAACATATTAAGCCACATTTCAAACATTTTTCGCGTTACAAATCTGCATGACGTCAGCAAGGCCCAAACCAATGCGAACACAATTTTATTGGCTAGTTGTTAGGGCCCGCCGGAATTCAAATGATTTATGTACCAAAAGTCATTGAAAACTCACGTAACAAATTTGGTTTGTGACGTCATCGCATTGTGCGTGCGATAACAATAAACTGCAATTGACAAAAGGGTTTCGGGTCCGGTTTTGAATCGGCGATCGGCGGACGAGCGGTGTTGCGGACGACTTAGACCTTTGGCGAAGTGATATGCGATGTTGCGACATCGGTGATATTGCATCGGCGGATCGGCGGAAAGACTCAAGAGATGAGCGATTACGATGTGCGATGGTGGTAGGGACCACATCGCATCACAAGTTCGGCGATGGACCATTTGCGGATGGGTGGACGGTGAAGTGCGATGAGCGAAATATCGATGAACACTGATTGGTCCATGTTGCTGGCTGAGCTGGTAGTGGGACCTGGTCAATTCAAAACAAAACGACTTGGCGCATTTAAAAATTTAGACCGCCATTTGGTTGGTGAGGGCGTTAAAGCCCGCTAGGACTGTTCTTTAATAAACTTTGTTGTTGCGTGGTTGAACCACAATTTCTTCAATTCCTCCTTTGCAAAGTCGGCTGCGGCCTTAAACATAAATTCATCCTTACAACTTCATTTAAACTCTGTTGAATACACCATGGTGTGCACTCAACCTCTGTCCTTGTTGTACTCAGTTTCCACCTGCACGGGGTTTTGCAGGTGACTTTAATATTTTCAACATCAGCAGCGTGCCTATTATTTTTATGGAACCTGGTCATCATTCGATGCAGGGCTCTCTTTTTGTGAGTGTACATTGGAGAAAGCTCTGCTCTATTTGAATGATATGGACCCAACGAAACAGCTTGAGGAACACATGCTTTCTCATATTTGGTCTCTTTCAGGAAGTTAGGAACTCTAAATATCGACACAACGATAGTAATCTGGGATCAGCATAGGATTTATGTGGAATATGAATAGCCCCTGCTTCTTCCCTTATCCATTTATCCGTGTCCCTAACGTCTGGTATTTCTTTCATCGGTTTCAGTGTCATGGATTCCAGTGAAAAATCAGATGCAACATAAGTAATCTTGCTTGAAGTGGGTTTTAATGCAAACCTAGATGATTGAGTGACAACACATTTAGATTTTTTAGCGGAGGCTGGAGTAGTTGCTTCCAACTTAGGTTGTTGAGCGGAGGCTTTAACAACTGTCATTCTAGAATGAGATCGTCGGTCGGAGGGTGGAACAGGTGTTTCCAATTTAAACCTACATGTTGGGACTGAAGCTACATGCTGGGACTGAGATGTTGCACTTGTAGAGCGGTCCTTCCGGCTCAACGATGCCCCCATTGCAGCACCGCTAAATATTTGAGATAGATATGGGATGTCGTCTCACCCAACTTCAATTTATAAACATGCGATGACTTACTAATGAGGACAACAGGATTTTATAATATAATGTATTAAATATTTATAATAATAATAATAATAATTTAATTTAATTTTAATATAGCTGTCAAGCCACACATCAAATTAGTGTATAAGAATTTTTTGTTTGTGAGACAAGGGACTTATCTCATTATAACAATTTGACTGCTAAATCTACTAAAGCATAGATACTCTACTTTTATAATTTTGAACTTGTAAATTCTTTAAAAAAAACACATATTTTTAATCATTAAACCGTACAAATGAAAAAATAAATAATTAAATATATATTTAATATAAACTAGCAATTGCACCACATGTTGCAAAAGAAACGCCGTCAGGCAATACAATAGGAAAGAGTAGCCTAGAAGAAATAATTTGTTGCAGAGAGGAGCCATTGTGAAGGAATGAAAGGCAATTTTTGCTTCCATGGAAGCAAGTCGTGGAGGTTTCAAAGATATTGATGATAAGAGTTATCAACTAGAAAATTTTGTTATAGATATTGAAATAGGCAATTGTGGGTGAAAACATATATATAAACCAACATAATATGTTCACATATATAAAAAATTTGTTATAGATATTTGGTGATTAATAATACTCTGAAACAAGCATGAAATGAGCATGTAACTAAAATAAGATATTTTAAATACATTCAAGTACAATATATCTAGCTTAGATGTAATAAAGAGAATTTTTATTAATATAAATAGATTTTACTCCAAGTTCATCTACATATCGGAGCTAATTTCATGCTTGTCAAAAATTGTATACTGTATATGAATAACAATAGTCTTGGTATACAAGAAAGTGAATGTCATTTTAATATGGAGACATTTTTGGAAGGAAATATTGTTCTTTATGTTATGGTTTATTTTCTTAATTCCAAACTTGGTTTATTATTTCTCTATATACATAAGAAACCAAAAATACAAAGTAATTTCACAATTTTAAGTTATAGTTTTATATTTTCTAATTACAAATCTAGTTTCTTATTAAACTATTTTACACACATCTCTTTATTCAAATAAATTATATTGTGAATATGTTTTCTCTTATTATTTGATTATAAAATTATTGTACTCCCTACTAAGTAAAACAACTTTATTAATAAAGAATTGAATGCAAAATTGAAAGACTGCTCAAGCGAGACCTACTATAATATATAGAACTGATTTTTTTGATGTATAAATTATTTGTTTTATATGTAGTTGAATTTTCATTACCTATTATCTTCAAACCCCATGGGAAGGTATTGAACATGGGACCCAACTTTAGGTAAATAAACATTCACATTGTCAACTTGGAAAAAAAAATTATAATACTAAAATTCTCTTACCTAATCATATTTTTAAATATATAATTGAGTTCAATTTATTAAAAACAATGGAAATATTAAGAACCTCTTAAAGTTATAAAAGGTAATTGACATGAAAAATAAAAAAATCTCCTCATGACAACATACAAATGTTAATCTTAATTGAATCATTAAAAAACTAAAAAGGGATAATAGACAATATCACAGTTTTCTTATCAAAACTAAATTCTCCTATATGAAACAATGATGGCTTTCATATGTTCAAGAGCAGTAAAAACAAGTTTACTAAGAAAAAAACTCTAGCACTAAGAGAGATTTGGAAGAAATTGTTGAATTGGTGAATATTGGGCATATGCAAGTGTTGAACTGGTGAACATGTCTTGTTCTATGGTGTTGGACATTGGACATAGATTTCTTGATCTTATATACAAAACTGTAAATTTGCATGTAGCTTATACTACATTAACCATGAAATTGTCAACATTTAGAGCACACTTGCCATGACATTTGTAGAGAAAATTACAATAAAGTATCACATTTTTCTTATCATATCTAAATGTTCCTATATGCAACAACTAACTTGTGCCTCATAGTTTAAATTTGTGCAGGGAGGAGGAATGTGAAGGTGCAAGCTAGAATAAGAAGAGAAAGAATAATATTTTTTGGGACATGAGAATATTATTTGGGAGCACATCTAGACTCAAAGATTAATAAAACAAAACTCACCATACCTTGAATTTTTTTAAATAAATATCTTAAATATTAGAATATCAATTTAATACATTTTACTCAATTACACATTTAGCAACATTAATTTTAAAAAATACAAATATAAATTACTATTTTAAATAAAAATATTACAACACATTTAACAATATTCATTTAAAAAAAATACAAATACAAATTACTATTTTAAATAAAAATAGTACAAAGAATCACATTAATTATCATGGACCTTGTGTACTTTCCTCTTATTTAAATACCTTTTAAAATACCTAATGTTTGTAACTTATTCTTAATCACATAGTGTCAATTTTGTAAAACTATAATCTACAAGTCTTACTTTTTATAGCTTTGGTGGAAGGATAAAGTATCTAAATTCCCTTACCCTTTAAGAAGCATCCTCAATTATTGTACCACCCACCTCTGCATCCAATATAGACATCTTCGGTTATTCTAAATTGATCAAGAGTATAGAGTTTTTAGGGTGGTGTTCTATGTTCACTAAAATTCTCATGATGTCCATCACTATGTATGGGGTTATTCTGTGAGTTGTTGTGACTTTTTTTCTTGTGGCCAAAACTTATTTTTGGTTGTCACCTAGTTATCATGATTCAAAACATTGTTAACATCTCAGATCCTTATAGCATTAGATATATTTTGTGAGCTAATGTGATGTTTTGTTTGTCACAATCATTCAAAAATCAGTTATTATACCACACTATTGACTTTATCATTGTCTGTTTTGTTTATGAACCCTTTAAAAATCCACACGAACATTTGATTTTACACTCTGATCTCCCCAGCATGGGTGGGGGTTTCAAAAATTGGAGAGTAAATTGAGCGGTTATTGTTAGAAATTATTGTATAAGATGGGAAATTTGGATGGTTTGTAGAGAATATGGATGTCATAACATATATCTATTTTGAATTTTTAGTGTCTCTCGCCACCATGCATCTAATAAGATCCATTTCAATGAGAAAGTGAATAGATCACTCTGTGAATGATAACTTGTGACATCCCTGGTCATTTTCTTTGATTGTGGATTAGGTTACAAACTAATACTTTGTGAAATCCCTAGCCATTTCTTTCATTGTGGACCAGGTTATAGACTAGAATACACTTTCTCTTCAGAAGACTCTACAATATTTATATATTGGATGAAGGGAAAGGTTATGATAAAAGTTGTAAAAGAACCCCTTAGGGTTATTTCAAACTTTGTTAAAAATTTCAAAATAAAAACTTTAGTAAGTTTAACATCATATAATATGAAATTTGTTTATGATTATAAAGTAAAAAACATTAATATTTTTTAGCTACAATTAGGTAATTAAAGATATGTATAATATTTTTTTTTAATAGAAGAAATTTGATATTCATTAACAAAAAAAAATCGAAAAGAATATGTACGTAGTTACAAACTATTACAATTAAGTAATTAAAGGTAAATTTAGTGTTATTTAAGAAATGAGAATTATGAACATTCAACATTATTGCTCAAGATAAATCATGTCCTGTGAAATAATTTAATAAACTATATTCCACATGAATACCATGGATCAATACCATGAGATGTTGTTATAGTTTATTATAATTTTATTTTATTATTAATTTTTTTTAATTGTATTTTAACCTAGTTAAAATGTTCATTATATTATGTCAATCTTTTTATTTAATTTACTTTTATTTTTATTTTTGTGTAATTTGACATAGTCAAAATGTTAAACATGACATTACAATATTTCTATTATACATTTAAAATCAATCTAACTTATTAAAAATAAAAAAAGAAAAAAAACTAACATTATAAAAAAAATATAAAACTATTTACTTGTGTATGGCTACGACATAGACAAATAAAAACGACATAATGATTAAATAATTTATATATAATATTTATATTTAACATATAATTATTTAATTATTACTTAAATAATATCTAAATTAAAAAATAATATTCTAATTAATATATAAATATAATTTTCCCACGTTAATACGAAGTTATAAGTTTGTCATAATATAAGCTTGTTATAAGTTTATTAAGAGTTAGGTAGATAGGTAAGTGAGTAAAGAATGTGGGAAAGAATCTCATTGCTGAATCAATGAATTAATAGTGAAGCGGAAGGGCTTCCAACCTTTAATTGAACCTATGGATAGTCCTTGTTTTAAGGACATGTCATTGAAAAGGAGCCCATGTGATACAAAATAAAACATTCTTTAAATAAAAAGTTAAAACAAATATGTACTTGAATTATTTTAATTAAATGTTTATATAAATTATTGATAATTTCATTTTGATGTATTCTTTCTTATGAAGGAGATGTAATTAAAAAAAATTATATTAAGACATATATTTTATACTTTTCAAAAAAAAATATAAACTTTACATAAAATATTTAAACATTTATTAAACTAATATATTAGTTTAATATATTCAAGTATAATTTCATATATAGAAAAAAGAGAAAGAATAGTTATTATACATAACATATTTCAACATCTACTTTAAATAAAATCATTTTATCAATTATATATATATATAATTCTTTTAAAATTTAATAATATAAATATTTATTTATAGACAAATAAAATCCATGTTATTAAATTTTCAAAATAAAGATGTGTAATAAAGATGTGTAATATGTGTAATTGTTTTAATGTTTAATATGTTATATTTATGTAGAGAATTAATCTAAATTCATTAATCTCTCGTGTAAAAAGAGATTAAATTTCTTCATATACAGTTTTTCTATTTTAAAAGAAATTTACACTTTAAAAAAATTGGTAAATTTAAAATTAAAATAAATCTACAGTGTTTTATTGAAAACTTTTATATCCAATAATATATATATATATATATATATATATATATATATATATATATATATATAAACTTATACAATATTTTATAAAGTTATTTCTAAGTTTTTCATGGTTTTTTTGGGTTACTTTTGTCTAAAATATCGTACAGATTTTTAAAAAGTATAAGTTTAAGTTATTTATTTTGGAAAAGTCTAATGTTTCAAAAAAAAATTAAAGTGTTGAATTTATTTATATATATTTAAAAATACATTTTAAACTATAAAAAATCGTAATTAAATTATATTACTCAATTTCTGGGAAAAAAAAAAAACATCCATTTTATCAATTTATCTATTGATACTGAATATATTTAATATATTAACACAATATTTAATACATTTCTATTTCTGTTAAATATATATAGCTTAAAACACGTTTACTTGTCGTATCTAATACTCAACGACTACCACTCCTTTATAACTTCACTTTTTCTATCGATCACGACATTTTGATTCTGGGCACGCTTTAATTGTGATGGCAGAATAGAATTGATTCGTTGTCTCATAGGCTTCCTCCAAGTACGATAATTAATTTAGAGAAGTAAAAAAAAAAACAACAACAAAACAAAAAATCATAGAGGAAGCTTTATTTTTGTGGTAGTTTTTTTGTTCCACCAAAACTTTCTAGTTTTAATAAACCTTTAATTTATTATTATAAACTTTTTATTAGTTTTAGGGTGGATCTTAGAGTGAGAGTTAATCTAAATGGATTTTCAATTAGGTGAGTGTAAAAATCTAATACTTCTCTCAAACTAATTGATTCTGGGTCATGATTATGATACTATTCCAAACCCTGGGTCATGACTATGCTACTACTCCAAATGGATTTCCAACTAGGTGAGTATAAAAATCCAACACCCCTCTCAAATGAATTGATCCTAGCTATGACTATGATACCATGTTGAGATTTTTTAGTTGCACCAAACCCCTCATGCTATAGTAAACTTCCAACCCATTATCATAACTATTAATCTAGTGATCAATTCCCAAAAATAAATATGAAAATCCAACTTTAAAAAAAAATGGTGGTTTAATAATTTTATTCACAAGGAAGAACAATTATTTAGAGGCCATTTATTGTATTTTTAAAGATAATCTCTCCTACCTTATAAGTGCCTGCAAATTGATTGATGGCCCTTTTTATTCGATTTTTTATTATATTGTTCTGGCTAATTAATTTCTAACGAACATATATATTTTATTAAAAATCTCATATAAAATTGAGTTTCAATAAAATGATACAAAATAATATATATATCATAACATTATTTTAGTACAGTGTTAGTGAATTTTAACATAGTGGGTTGACATTATCTACGTGAATTTCAATGACAACACTGCCCTTTATGGCTTTACTCCACTAAGGCAATAAACAAAGGCCACTTGTCACCACCTTAGTTCATTAGCATTCTCCCTTGACATGAGGATCAACACTACCATTAGTTGAAGTGTAACATTAGTTGTTGAAATGCAACATATGGAAGGGGACCGCCATTACTCAAGGTTGATCGAAATTAATATCGTGCCCATAAAGGAGCTTCAAAATAGTATAACAAATTGCTTTCGAAATTGTTTCTACAACATTTATTAGAATATATTGAGTATTTTATAAACAAAATATCAAGATCTCAAAATAAGAACATCAAAAAATACCTTGAAATGAAAAGGCGATGATACAACATCACTTTTTCATTTAGGTCAAAATTCCAACATTTTCTAACCATAATATTAAAACCCATATATCGTGATTACAAAAAAAAATTAAAAATTAACACCTAAATTAAGAGTGCTTCCACCAAAAACAATTTAATTTTTTTAAAGTTAAAACTATAGTTAAGTTGAAATCTTAGCTCAAGACAACTTAAGCTCCAAGGGATAGCTTAGTTGGTCGAGTTCCCGTTTCTAAGTGCCTCGCTTGTCGAGAGGTCATGGGGTCAAATCTCATCGATGCCCTTGGGGTTAGGCCTTGCTAGTTTGGTTGACGAGTAGATCCCTTAAGGTTGATCTACTTGAATTTCTCGTGGATGTAGCAGCCACTCAATGTTCGTGAACCACATAAACCAAAGATTAGGACCGCATGAAGACTCCATCTTATTCACCATTAGAGAACTTTTGAGGTCTAAAATGGACCTCCTAAGAAAAATGTACATCCAAAATAATGTTTATAAGAACCAATAAGATTCAAGATGTTGATGTCAAGCATGGGGGATGATTCACCATTTTTGGGGTAAAAAAGTAAAAATATTAAAAAATAATAAAATAATAAAACTACTTTTTCAACTTGTAAGCTTATCTCCCTAAGGTTTTACTCAAACTTTTAGGGGGAGTACTCGTTGGATGCAAAATTTGATTCATCATTCAAAGAGTACCCATGTTGCATACTTTCGATGGACCATGTTACATGAAAATGATAATATATGAACATGGGAATTCCTGAGTTCTCAAATGGGCACTCTAGTTATAAGGTTTTGAATTTGATATCATTTACAAAGAAGGAAAATAAAATTATCTTGTGGATATGTTAACTGGAGAAGGTGCAGAATTCCTCAAATTTATTTAAGTAAAAAAATTGAAAAGGGAGAAAGCTCTTCTAAGGCCATATCCCAAGTCGAGCTATGTTCTTCGTGTCATTACACATATTGTTGGGAAGGGTTTGTTGAAATCATGAAATATTTGTCATTTGAGATTCATAAGTTAATATTGGAAAATGGTACAATTCATTAGAGGGAGGATATAGTTACAATATTAACTAAAATCTCATAAATAAATATTATGTTTACATCGTCCAAGCTCGAGCACCATATTCCAGAGTTGTCTACATCTTTTATCCAAGTATAGTTGGATGGAATACTATGGAATACACCAGTATGCGAGAGCATTTGAAAGGATTTCCATTATTATGTATTGTGAGGATGTCATGTCTCTTTTCAGACATTGGAGTAGGTGGATGACTATTTTAATGTGTATGCCAGAGCATTTAAAAGGATTTCCATTATTATGTATTGTGAGGATGTCATGTCTCCTTTCAGACATTGGATCAGGTAGATGAATCTTTTGATGTTTTTATATGCTCCCATAAAAGAAGATTTTGATTGCAGAAGTCCATTAAGAACACTATCCGCTCTACACAAATAGATGGAAGAAGAGGCTTTCAAAGATGGCATTTTTGAGTTTGATATTCTATAAAAGGGAACTCCAGTTGGTCACAATTTTACTATCAACATAGAATACTTTGGAGAAGTGGGAATTCCACTAGAAAAACTTGATCCTTACATGTCATTCTCATCGTTCAATGCTTGCTTTGGACATTAACCACCATGGCTACAACACATCATCCCTGGTATTGATCTAGGACTGCAAAATCAAGATCATGATGAATAAATCTATGATTCTGATTATGCTTCGGACAAGAGTCCTAAAGGATCAGATTGGTAGATTTTCAAAGGAAAATAATTTATTATTTTTTGGCTTTCGAGGGTTCTCCGTAAAGAATCTCCTTAGTGTACAAAACTTTAATACTTGCTTTCGGGGGTTCCTCATGATGGAATCTCCACTGTGTGACTGTCTTCTTTTACTTTAAGGAAATTTGTCAGTTTTCTTTAGCTTTAAGTACATGTTATCATAAATTCCTCATAATGGAATCACTACTGTAGAATATTCTTTAAGGCAATTTTTCAGTTGTGAGCATATTTTTTCATGAGTTTCTCATGATGAAATCTCCATTATGTAATTGTCATCATTATTTTAAGGACAATCAGAGAAAGATGGTGGAGGATTTTTCGGATCTAGGATTGAGGGAATTTGAGGAGTTTTTCCATATATAAGGAGCACTAGAACTCATCTCAAGGCACTTGTAAATTTATGTGTGTTTCTAGAATAGAAAAAGATATGTGTGTTTCTGTGTGTATTTCTGGCTTTTTTTATCTCTGTGAATCTACTCATGTATCCATTTTTCGCTCTTTGGTAAATTGGTATCAAAGCCAAGTCTGTTGAATTAAAGGAGAAAAGCATCCCCTGTAGGAGAAAGCTGAAGGTCGAAGCCGAGATAAGTCTCGTTTGTTTTCGAGGGTAGTTGTGTTTGGGCATTAGTGCACGACCACGAATTGCATCTCTGCAATTTTTCAAGTGCATATAATACCTTTATTTTGAGAGAATGACATGTAAGAAAAGTTATGAGTTTTCCGAAAATCGCAAATTGGCTCATGAAAAATGTTGGTCCTTTCTTACAAAGTTTCTTAATAAAGATCACAAATACCCCATCTACAATTCTCGTGTTATCTCACAAGAATTTGATCCTCAACCAAATTGGACACTGCCAGATATAGAAGTAGATAAGATATATAATCTTCATATGGTTAAGTTTCATGTTGCAAGTATTTTTCGCTTTACTTCTGTAAATGTTCCAATTTCTTTACCGCAGTCAGCCTACCTAGTTCCTCTTATTCTGAAAGATAATATTGAGTGTGGAATAGAAAATGGATACACGTATATCCATCTTGGGTTGATTCAATTTAGTATAAATCCACTAGTCCAACCATGCATTAATACTTCTTGCCTTACCCGTGTCTTAGATACTAGACATGATGATTTTCAAGATGCATTATTAGGTGGTTTTAAAAACCCTTTAAATAATGGCCTAGTTTGGTCCTCATTCCTCCTAAGATATCAAGTCTCACAGAAAGATCCATACATTAATGATTTCTTACAAGCCTTCATTCAGTTTAATGGGTTTAATGTTGCACCACAGTCCTATATCGCCTAGTTACATACCACTGTCTGCATATGGTTTGTAACTAGTACTATGCCCCCCATTAACCCAAATCTGTATAAAAGATCTCTTAAGGAAGGGGTGATTGTTGGTCCTGGTAATACACCTCCACTTCAACTTGGTTTCATCCAAGTCACATTACCAAAAGAATGGAATAGTGACTACCAACCTTTATGCCAAAAGTATCCCCAACTGGAAAACACATCACACCAATTGCAAGTTGTCACACATCAAAGCTCTTGTTTAAAGTCATAAATCCTTTAACTAAAATCCAGTCACTCTGTGCATCTCCATCTGTAAATATTCCTCCTAGAATTTTAGAAAGCCATGTTTCGGAAAATGAGTACTTTCATGCAAAAAGTTACCATAGTCGTCCCTCTAGTTCATATGTATATTGCAAAAATCCAAAGAAAAAATATTAGACTTTAGAAACAGGACAATCATCTACATCCCATAAAGGACAACATCTAAATTGTCCCGATTGTGTCATTATTCATGTCTCTGATATAAAAATGTATAGTCTCCCTAGAGAAAAGACTGGAAACAAAATTCAACTCTAGAATAAGCCTAAAGCCAACCAATATTACTCCAAAATTCAGGAATGGTTCAATCCAAAGTGATCTACAATTCCTACATTATAGATCTCATACATAAGCAGAACCAGAGGAACCAATCAAGCTGCTCAACTATAATAATTACGAACCTGTATGTTTGGCACAGAATTTGGATGATTTAGCCAAATATGTCCTAGAAGTTAAAGAGCATGAGAAAATGATTCACCAAACATATGATGCCATGTATTCACAAAAGAATACCTAATAGGATCAATTAAAATAGATTCTTATACAATTAGGGGTTATCAGTAAGGTTGTGTCTAGCTTCCAAGGATCTCTTCCTAGACCCAGTTCTCCTCTTAATTATGAAGAAGTTGAGAATGAAGGCCCAAAGTTTAATTATTTAAAAACTTATCAGTCTTCCTCAAGTTTATCTTTGAAGGTCATCTTTGAAGAATTTATCAGCCTTGAAAATATGATACAATTAATCAACGGAGCAAATCTAGCTAGGGAAATGCTAGATTTACTTAAAACCAAAATAGAAAGGTTCGAGATCTATGAAATTAAGATGGAAAGTCAAGAAGACATTGGTGAGTCTTTTAAACACAAGAGAAATTAATCATTTAATTTCTCACATAAAGCTCCAAGGACTACAAGTTCTGACATAGGTTCACTATCTCATTCCAGTCCGTTTTCCAAATGGGCTCGTCACATTTCAACAACAGAAACCAAAGATGAATCTCTTCCTGACATAAGTAGTCACGGTTCATCCTTTTTTATTAATTTTGACTATTTGGACAGATACCAACCATGAACTTATTACAAAAGGGTAATGCATGGGCTAGTCAAAGAAAATATGAGCTTAAAACTACATGGAAATATGTAGTTATTCAAATAACATGGGAATTCATAGGAAATGCTAGGATTTGGTGGGAAATTTTGAAGAGAACATAACAAGTTGAAATATTATCTAATGAGGATCTGCTCCAAGAAATTTTAATGGAATTATCTCATGAATTTCTAGGAGCTCTATCAACTAATTCTGATAATTAGGCTCAACTAAATAGGTTGTACTACAACTAATTCTGATCAACATGAATAGGTTCTACTAAAAAATCCCAGATCACCAAAATGTCTCCTATTTACGACATTATATAGCATCCATGCTAGGCAAAGTGCCAAATTTAATTCACCAAACATTGTCCACCCAAGGAGTGTCATTTGAAACTCTGTCTTAACTGCTTTATAGCAACATATTCTCACAATTCTCCAGAATGAATGTGCGGCATATAAAACATGTAATTACTTTTCAGAAACTTACCACTTTAGATGTTTTAAGAACTCTTCCAGAAAATGTTCTCATGTATCCCAAAGTCATAAGTGTAAGTGTTCCAAACAAAAAAGTATATTCTCTAAGAATTCCAGGAGATCTGATTACCAAGAAAGAAAATATCCTAGGAAAATATGTGTTCATAAGAAGGTCAAGACCTGCAAGAGAATCTAAATGATTCATTTGTGGAAGAAAATACTATAGGGAAAATAAGTTTCTAGAGAAAAATAAGAAAGGAATTCAAAACAAAGTCATGGAATTGTTCAAATCTACTTATGATCCAGTAGATTGGGATCTAGTTTCTAGATCAGATTATGAATGTGAATATTTCTTTGTCATTACTAACTCTGATAGTGAAGTTGAAAATGATTTCCAAAAAATCACAATTTTAGACAACACCGAGAGTAAAGGTGATTGTACATATATTTCTGATTGTTTTACGTTTTCTTTCCATAATGTAAAGCAACAAATCACAAGTCTCCAAAAGCAAAAGGATTCTCTTGATCCTAGCTTGCTTATTCCTAGAAGAAGGATCCAAGAAAAGATTGATAAAATCAGAGAAAAAATGACTAAAGACTCCTTCTTTGAAGAAGAAATTGATCATGAAGAATGGTTTAATCCTAGTGCAAAATCTAGCCTAATAAACCCTAGGCAAAACCTCAACTGAAATAAGATTCTTGAAGAAATTAGAAAGATCGAAGAAAGTCTATAAGAGGATAGGAAACAGATGGCTAATTTAGCAAAACAAATCTAGAAAAAATTACAAAAGCTACATGAGGTCAATTCTAGATTAGTTCCATCAATGTTTGATAAAACACATACACCATTTTCTTTATGTATGGAAAAGATAGAAGGAGACTTAGTCAAAGAGATCAGTGGAATTGGGGATAGATTGGTCATTCTAGTAGCCATTAAGGTACACGGTTATAAGGGATACCAGTTGCATGCTCAAATTGATACAAGAGCCATGAGCAGCTACTGCAAGTATAAGGCTATTCCAGCCTATTACTGGAAACCGACAAAGGTACATTTTAAAGTTGTTAACAAACAACTTATGCAAATTTCTTATGTTCCTCCTGATTTTCCTCTGCTTATTGATTCAACACTAGTATATGTGACCTTATACAATTATGATATTGGATCTGAGATACTTCTTGGCCAAGATTTTGTTAACATATACATGTCTATAGTCATTGATAAAGATCATATAACATTGAGTGTTCAGAATGAGAAAATATTTGTTCCTGCAAAAAATACATACACTATCAGGATCCAACCTGATAAAGTGGGCATTGTTGAAGAAGAAATAGAAGACTTGTTAAAAATAAAAAATATTATCAGGTATGCTGACCTTCACGAATAAAAAGTTTTGAAATATATTTCCCAAAAGCTCAGGGTAGAATGCACATCTGAGCACCCTGATGCATTTTGGTTCAGAGAAAAGTATTTTGTTTTACTTCCTTTTAAAGAAGGGCATGTTCACAAAGCCAAAAAGGCCTATGCAAATCATATGAGTCTCGTAGAACAAAAATTATGCCAAGAAGAAATTAAACGCCTTCTGGATAGAAAATTTATTGAGCCCTACAAAAGCTCACGGACTTGTCCAACCTTTTATTTTAATAAGCATTCATAGCATAAAAGAGGAAAAAATAGGTTGGTGATAAACTACAAAGCATTAAATGAAGCATTAGAACCTATCAGGTAGCCCCTACATAGTAAAGATATGCTTCTCTCCAAAATATCTGGTGCTAATGTTTTCAACAAGTTTGATTTGAAAAGTGGATTCTAGCAGATAGGCATAAATCCAGAAGATAGATACAAGATAACCTTTGTTGTTCCAGGTGGCCAATATCAATGGACTGTTATGACCTTCGGTTTGAAGAATGCACCTTCTAAATTCCAGAAGCGAATGGAAGATATTTTTCATTACTTTGATTTTATTATTGTATATATTGAAGATTTGCTAGTTTTTAGTCGAGATATATATGACCATAAAAGATATTTATAATTGTTTTATCAGGTTTTTTTCAAGCATAGTTTGGTATTGCCTTCCTCACCAGATAAATTCATTATTTCTCAAACCAAGATTGAATATCTTGGACTATATATATATATATCAAGGAAAGATCTATTTGCAACCTCATGTTTTGCAGTCCTTATTGAAATTTCCAGATCAAATTCTTGACATCAAATCCGTTCAGAAATTTTTAGGATGTCTCAATTATATTTATTAATTCTATCTAGAACAAGCTAGAGACACTTAGATCCTTCAACAGAGATTATTTAAGGACTCAAAATGGACACCAAAAATGATATAAGTAGTGCAACGCATCAAGGCTAAAATCCAAGGTATTCCATATCTATTACTTCCTGATAATAAAAAAACCTTTCATATTAGAAACTGATGCTTTTGACTCCTATTGGGTTTCAATTTTCCTACAAAAGCATCATAAAAAATACGAAATATGTGCTTATGCTTCAGGGACATCTTCATACACAAAGATCAAATATCCTTCTTCCCATAAAGAAATCATCGCCATTAAAAATGGGATTAATATATTTCATTTATATCTGAAAAGTGTGCATTTCGTTGTTAAAACTGATATGAAACATATCAAAGGCATGTTGCAGAAAAAAAGACTGTTAGAACAAGGGAATTCCCACTTCTCCAAAGTATTCTATGTTGATAGTAAAATTTTATGTATTTCTCATTTTTCTTGTAGTAGGGTCCATCGAAAGTATGCAACATGGGTACTCTTTGGATGGGGAATAAAAAACTGCATCCAACAAATACTCCCTCTCTAAATTTAAGTAAACCCACAGGGAGATAAGTTGAAAAAATAATTTTTTTCTTTTTTCCCTCTAAAATTTGATGATGTAATCTAATCTTATTTTATTATTTCCACTATTATTTTATAATTTTTTTAGGATTCCCATTTTAGACCTCAAAATTCCCCTAATGAACCCTTTAGACGGTGGATATGAAGAGTGGATATGAAGAAAAAAGCATATCTCTCATGAAGATGAAGTATTGGATACAGCTCTTATTGAAGACAAAAAGAAAGAAGTAGCAAGAAGGACAACTTGGCACTACCACATCATCATGCAGTCCATGCCATCAGTTTCATGCCATGTCCTATCACAAGTCATTATTTTTCACGTCATTGGTGGATTATGTAAATTGAATATCACATACATTTAATGTAAAGTGGAAGTCCAAAAGTCTTCCATGTAATATGGAAAGTCATGTTGGAATTTGAAAGTTCATTGAGAAGTTAAACAGTTGTGAGGGTAGTCAAATAGACACAAGGGATGTGATGATCACCTAATTTGTTATATATACACCTTCATTACTCATGTAAAGGAATTTTCACCTTGGCTCCTCCTCCCAGGAGTTAGAGAGGAAGATAGTTGTTTTGGAGGAGCGAGTGATTGCTCTAATGCTCCACTATTGGGGCTAGTGATGTTTGTTGTCTTGATGTATCTTGGAAATTTTACTTAATTCATAAGCACGTTGATCCGACACACTTTCATGCATATGTCGTGAATATTATAAGATTTTTCTTTGGATGTTTCTGATGTATGTTGTTTTCATACGTACTAAGGAAATCAAACTGTTTTGGTGGCTTTGGTACGTATCTTGTTGAAGGTGTGTTGTATTTGCTTTAACAATCATTGCTTCCTTGTGAGCTATTTCGTTGGTTGATCAACGATTCATTCTTATGTATATGCTCATGTGTCTCTTCTAGATTAGTGTTGTTACTTGTATTTAAAGGGCCCACTTTTCTCTCCCCTTTCGGCAGAAGGATCTTGATACTTTCTGCGGCTGAACATTTCACAAGGCATACTCACTTGCTAATTCAAAGATACTTGTGTGTTACTCTCTTTTGTTGAAATTTGTAGCCAAGGAAAATCTACAACAGTACATGGTAGTCAGGTCGATACTCTGGATGGGGCTTCTACTCCAAATGGTGTGAGCTCTAATTACGACTTCACATTGGGGAGACCCCCTTGGTTGACGGATTTCCAACACCGTCAACAGGTGTTTTATAAAACATAAGGATTATTGATACCAACTAAAATAATCGATGGTAAGCATACATGCATATATCTTTAATTCACATTTTTCATTTGATATCAAGAAAGTTTCTTTATAGTATATGTTTATTCCTTGAGTTGGATTGAACCGAAATTGTTGTTTGTCACTTCATATAAATTCTCAAAACTTTTAGACATAGTCTAGGAAAAACATTTTGGAACTACAATAAGAAATATTGAACTTTATATTACAATATCGTTGGTAGTGTTGGATGCTGCGAATAGTAGGGGTCCTTCCTAGTATGAAGTCCCAATTAGACCTCATACCATTTGGGATAGGATCCCCATTTGAAACAAAGTCTTGGCTATCATTTATTCTTAGAGATTATCTTTGACCATAATTAACACATAATAGAGTATAAATATACTTTTATATAAGCAAGTGAGTTGGCCCTGTGAAGCATACAATTGCAATGTATATAAGGTACTTCCATGAATGGGATAAGAGAGAGTAATCCTTTAGAAAAAAAGTAATAATACTATACTAATAAAGACACGCGTGAGCATGTAAAGAATCGTTAATTATCCTACAAAATAGTTTTCAAAGTAATAATGATATTAAAAGCAGGTAAGAATTCACATTCAACTAGATGTATACCAAAGAAAACGAAATAGTTCATTTTATTTAGTACATATGAATACAAACATATATTATAATCATTAGAAGAATCACCTTACAATATCCACGATACATTCATGAATGTGCGTCGGCTTTGAGAGCTTCAAGATATTAATTGAAAGTTCCAAGATACACAATTAGAATGATGCATCACTAGCCCCAATAGTGGAACATTAAGCCACCACTTTCTTCTCAAAATAATGATGTTCTCTCTTGTGATAAGCTTGAGAAGCCAAGGTGAGAAGTCCATTACTTGAGGCATGAGGGCCTATTTATAATAAATGGGGTGACCTTTCACCTCCCATGTGACCCTTGACCTCCCTCATGAATTTTGAGCTCCTACATGATCATTGGACTTCCTAGTGACTTTTCACATTCCACGTGTGACCCTTGGGCTTCTGCACATTTTACATTTTCCAATTTTCAAAATTACATAATTACATTCCACCAATAATCTGGTGAAAATACATAGAATAAAATAACACTTTTGTGTTCACACTTTGAGAAGTTACAAGTTGGGAACTATGACATGAGACTTCATTGTAATCTATCGATGCCAAGTCCTTCTCTTTGTTTCCATGTCTTCAAATATTCATGATTGATTATACTTGATGTTAATGAAACTTATTAAATTTATGCCATGCAATTTTGTGTGAAAGTCTTGATCTCTAACCAATCTAGAGCATGTCAAATTTCTCCTTTCAAGCATCATGTAACGAAATGGAAAAATGACCAACCAAATCTTTCTTGTAAGAATCTTATATATATATAAACCCTACTCTAGAGAATATTTACTTAAAATATGCATACCTTTGTTTTTTGTACAACCATCTAGCCATCCTTTCTTAAATGATCTTACTTCTTTTACCTATAAGAGATAGGTTTATTTTCCCATGAAGAGAAAGACTTTCATTATGCCTTTCATACTACAACTTGACCATATTCATTCCTTCATCCTTCAAGATTACTGGTCCCATACTAGATGGAATATATACCAGTCATGTCATAATGCTTCCTCCAAGAACCTTCCCAAAATAACGAAGTTACCGATCAAATGAGAAAATTACCTGGTACCTGTTTTTTTGAGGTAGCAAGAAAAGCACCCGATTTTGAAAAGTGGTGATGCATAATCACCCCTTTTTTTGGAGCATATTTTTGGCACTTCAAATTTTCTCATATCACCTTCTTCTTTTTTTAAATATTTTTTGCACTTTAATTTTTATTTATTTATTTATGAAGTATGAACATTTGTTTTAAAATGTTAGTGATTTTCATGCTAATTTGAAACGTGTTGATTCAACATCAACCATTTTTGTTTAGAGTGGCCATTTTCATGTTGGTAATAAAAACATAAAAACAAAATAAAAAAACATGACCAAAAAAAATCCAATATAAAAAATAAAAAATAAAAGCAATAAAATGTAAAAAAAAAAACAAAATTAACTTGTAAAATAATAAATTAAACAAAAATGGGAAAAAATAACATAAGAAAGGGGGAAATTTTCAAAAAAGCATATAATTTAAAGAAAAAAAATGAAACACACAAAAAAACATCCAAAACAATTTTTTTTTAAGTTAATAAAAAAAACATAATTATAAAAAATTATAAAATTAAATAATTAAAATTAAAAATAAAAATAAAACTTAAAATACAAAAATAAAAAATAATTATAAATTGAAAATTTAAATTTAAAAAATAAATAAAATAAAAGTAAAAATTAAAATTTTAAAATTAAAAAAAAAAAAAAAAAAAAAATTTAAGAAAGAAAACTAACATAACAAATTTAAAATAATAAAAGTTTATATTAGAAAAAATGAAGAAAAAAAAAAAACAAATTTCAAATTTTTTTTTAAATTAAAACATTTTAAAATTTTGAAAAATAAAAAAATTTAAGTAATTAAAAAAAAAAAATTAAAAACATTTTCAAAATTTAAATTTAGAAAAATTTTAAAATTAAAAGTATTAAATTAAAAAAAAAAAAAAAACAAATAAATTTTGAAAAATAAATTAAATTTTAAATATAAAAATTAAATTTAAAAAAAATATTACATTTTATTAATTTATAAAAAAATTAAATTTTAAAATAAAAAAAAATATTAAATTTTAATAAAAAAAAAAAAATAATTAACATAAAAAAGTAAATAAATAAAAAAGTTGAAAAAAAAAATTAAATTGAATTTTAAAAAAAAAACTTGGGTCACCCAGGGGGTGACAGGGTCGGCCCCTCAGCGACCAGGGAGCTGCGTGCATTTCGTCACCCGCCCGGGGGTCGACACTTGCCACCACATTGGTGGACCAATTTTCATGTTTTTTTTTTTTTTTTTTAATTTAATTTTTGTTTTTTAATTTATTATTTGAATATATGAGCAAATATTTATTAGAAAAAGATAAGGAATGTGTGCACCTGAATATCAGCAAATCAGACAGGTGACCTTTAATCAAGAAAATTCACCGCAAAATTTTCACCACAGAATTTCACCTCAAGTATTAATGGAGAAAATTCACCGCAGAATTTTCACCACAGAATTCACTGCAAACCTAAGTATTAATCGAGAAAATTCACCGCAGACCCAAGTATTAATGGAGAAAATTCACCACAAAATTTTCACCATAGAAGATAATCCTTATAGTCAAAAGAACTCAATCTTTGATAGAAATAAAAATGATCTCTTTCTAGCTTAATTAAAAACTAATTTGCTTCCTTTATCGAGTATAGACAACATAGATTACCTCTATCATAATTTTACTATAACCCTCTCATATTCTATCAACAAGTTCTCAATTGAAGTCTTAAGTAATAAAAGAAATAGCAAAACCAACCCATGGATGACAAAGATTGTAAAAGTGCGAGGAGAGCAATTAAGGAAGTTGTTGATGAATCTCTCAAAATTGACAAGATAAAAATCTACAAAGCCCTAACTAAAAGGAAAAAAGGCAATATATTCGTAAAAGACAAGAGAATCTCTTACACCTCTCTAAGGTGGCTCCTAAGAAATTTTGGAGGTAGATTCAAACTAGGAAAACTAAAGATAATAATAAAATTTCTTTACACGATTGGAATTCCTATCTTAAAAAGCTTTATGAATCTCCAAATGCCAGGGATTTTGAAACGCTGCTCACAACGAAAGAATTTTTCTCATTAGAAGAAATTGATTTTGGGGTTAAACGCCTAGCAAATGGGAAAGCTAAAGACATTGAAGGTTACCAGGCGGAAATCTTCAAAATTGGAGGTCCTGTCCTCATCCCCCACATCCACAAGATTTTCAACCAAGCGGTCAAGCAAGGGTTCCCTAAACCTTGGACTTAGAGCCTCATTATCCCTATTTTTGAAAGTGGGGATACAAATAACCCCTCTAATTGTTGGACAATTTTGATCAGCCCTCTCTTAGCCAAGTTATATGGTATTATTTTGGAAAAGAAGTTGAGCATTTGGCTTGAAAGTGAAGGTAAGTGAGCTAAAGGCCAAGCGGGTTTTAGAAGGAAGCACTCAACAACAAACCACCTCGTTACGCTTAGGATAATTGTGGGGGAATGCCGTAATGATAAATCCAATCTCTTATGTTGCTTTTGGGACTTTAGAAAGGCTTTCGATACGGTTCCTAGGAATAACCTATGGAATAGATTAGAAGAGCTAAATGCTCCTTTCGAACTAAGAGTGGTTGCTATAAGGTTATACAAGAATGTAATTGCCAAGTTAAAGAGCAATGAGGGGTGGTCGAAAGATATTAAGTTCAATATCGGAGTTAAACAAGGTTGCCCCCTCTCCCATACCCTATTTGGAATTTACATCAACAAGATAGAAGGTAGTTTAAAGGAAGTAGGATGTGCTGGAACGATCTTAGCTTGGATAGTCATCATCCTTCTTCTCTATGTTGATGATATTGTTCTTCTCGCAAGGTGCCCATCTGATCTTGATAAGCAACTTAGACTTCTTAAGGATTTCTGCTCTACCATGGGTATGTTTGTTAACACTCACAAAACAAAAGTTATGATTATCAAATCCAAGAAGGACACTTACGCTAATTTTATGTATGACAATAGTAACTTGGAGGAAGTGTCTTCTTACAAGTACCTAGGAATTGATATTCAACACAAGCTCAACTGGAACTATAGCATTCAGAAAAGTATTAATGGGGGTGGAAAACTTATTTTGGTCTCGAAAATAATTGTAAAATGGCAAACCTCGTAATGTGGGATAGAAAAAAGTTCCTCTTTGAAACTTTAGTCACTCCTGTTATCTTATATGGATGTGAGGTTTGGGGTTGCAGCATCTCTATAGAATCCTGGAGAAAGATTGAGCAAATCTAGAAGCGTTTTATAACTTATAGCCTTAAAATTAAAAGCAATACACCCTATCCTATTCTCCTTATAGAAGTGGGTCTTTCCCCTATTGAGAGCCTAGGTATGACTAGGCTTTTGTTGTACAAGCACAAGCTCAATAGCATAGGAGACCATGGAATTCCTAAGCTAGCTTTAAATTCCAGCCAAAACCACCTAAGGCTTAAATGAGGTTGCTATAAAGACACCAGGGCTTGGTTAAACAATTGGGAGATCGACGAGAATGTTGCATTGCAAAACATTAATAACATTAAAAAAATTATTACTTCTAAGTTCACAGAAAATATGTGGTGTGAGAAATATCTAGCAGCTAAAAGAAAATTAAGATATTATAAGGAGGTCATCAACCCCACCCTAGAAGATCAAAAGTATCTATCTTTTTTAACTAGCTCAAAGAAGAAAATTAATATATCCAAGATTAGAACGAACTCTCATGAGCTCCATAGTGAAACAGGTCGTTGGACAGTTCCTAAAACACCATGGATGGAAAGGATCTGCGATCTCTGTGAGAATATGAACATCGAGGATGAAAATCACTTCCTCTTAGAGTGCCCCACGTACAACCACATTAGAGCTCAATTTCATAATCTTTGTTGCAATACTGACCTTCCTATCCTTTTAAGATGTCAAAATTATAGTGAGCTCGGGAGGCTTCTCTCCAAGCTTTTGAGCATAGGAATAAAATCTTAAATCAAATTAAATAACTCTTTTCTTTAGGTCCGATAGACCAAAGATTGGTCTCAGTGGATGTTAACCATCATCATCATCATCATCATATATATATATATATATATATATATATATATATATATATATATATATATATATATATATATATATATATATATATATATATATATAACTATTTTCATTTTCAAGTTGTTTTTTCATGTTTTTTTTGTTAGAGTTCTCGTTTTTAGCTAATATTTCTCATTTGATCGGTAAATTTGTTAAATGATGGTTCTTATTGGATCTTGATGATCCCTCTTTGAAAATGGCTACCTCTAACATTATGGTATAAAATGATTGGATGAACTATAATATGCAGTATGATCCCATTCTTCTCACTCTTGTAAGCTAGATGATTCCTGCAAAAACAACTTGATCATGTAGACTTTAATTCCTCTACTGTCATATGTTTCTTTCTATGATGCCATGCTTTACAAAAATCAATACTCTTTTAGAGAATGCAACGATGTTTGCTAATCTACATTCTACTAGATAAAAGAAAGACAAATTTCATAAAGAACATCATAGATATGGAGCTTCCTTCAATAGTAAAGATCCTTGGGATATTCTCCTTTCGACTTCTTCTTAGGTTCTCCCTTTTCTTCAGCTATGTGAGCTTCACTTCTTTCATTTCTTTTGTTTTTCGTCTTGTTTGGAAAATCCCTTTTAAAGTGTCCATACTAATTGCATCTAAAGCATTTAGTCTTGGGCATATTTTTCTTTCTTTTAGACTTACCAAACTTCCTTTTCTTCATCTTCTTGGTCCTTTCCATAAAGGATTAAGACCTTTCATTTGATTTGGTGTCATCTTTTGCCTTTATCCTAGATTCTTCCAAGATACATTGAGCCCATAACTCATCAAAAGGTGTAGTATATTTCTTAGAGTAGATACTAGATGAAAAACTGCTCCAATCAAGTGGCAAAGAATTTAGTACACAAATAATAATTTCATAATCGAAAATAATGTCCCCAACCCCTTGCAACTGGTCTCTTATTTGTGAGATCTTCATAAGATAAGTTCCCATATCTTCATCCTTTGACTTCATTATTCTATATAGTTAATTATGTAAGGAAATATTTTGACCTGAAGTACTTACAAAGTACAACTTTACCAACTTATCATACATATCCTTAGATGTCTTCAAATCAACAACAAAGGGAACAAGATGACCCTTAACGGATCAACAATGATACTTTGTTCTCTCACTTCTCCATTATTTTATTTTTTTAACACTTGAGTCTTCTCTTTGCCTGGTACAACCATTTAACTAAGGACATATTCCATGTCTTCATTTTCTATGAGTTCCAAGTCCATCCTTTTCTTCCATGCTAGGAATTTCGCTCATCCAACAAGCTTGTTTTTTTCCTTGCAAACTGTAGCTATATGATATATATATTGAGATATATAAGACAATATTATAATTACTTGTAAATCAATATTCCTCCTTGATGATGTCTCCAACTGTCTTGATACTTTCAAGACCTTCAAGGAGAATTCAAATATGCCCTAGAATGATGACTTCTAGGACCCCTTCATCAATAGTTCCTTTAAACAACTTCAATGAGAGGATGATGATCCCAAGATTTTATGATGCGTCCTTTTCCTCGATATGATGCGTTGGAAAATCTTCAGCAATAACATTTCCTTCAAACGCGAGCTTAAGCCTTCTTGAGATGATGAGATATTTGATGAAAGTTTGATGTAGAATCCTTCCTTCTAGGTCAATAGATATATTTCTTCGATCCTTGTGTCATTTTTGCAAATTATTTCCCTTGAAAATAAAAACCATCTTATGTCAACAAGATTATCTTCCAGTTGCCTTCTCTTTTTTCACCCTATCTCTGATGCCATGTTGTAGAATGTAGTAGGGTAGCTATTAATTCAAGTTCTTCTTAACCTTAATAATTGCTTGTGAATTTTATTTATCTTCGCATGTTTCTTTATTATATATTTTCATCAAAAAATCATCAATACAATGCACACAAGAAGTAGGCTCTAAGCCGAGGCAAAACCCCTCTAAGGGGAAAACCTAGAAAAAAACTCTTCTCTTCTTATATAATTTGCTTCAAATGAGAAAACCAAGACCCAAAACCCTAGACCATGTCCTCCTCCAAGCACCAAGTCAACCCTTCAATAATATCTTCCAAACAACTCAAATTTTGACCAAGTCAACAAAGGTTAAACCACTTCAAATATGCTTCACTTCATAGTTTCAGCCCTCTACTTCAAATCTACAACATCAATCCTTTGTAATAGTATAAATCCTTATTTTGGCATGTGTAAAACATTCAAGAAGTCTTCCTCCAAGCAATTTAATGTCTCCAAAGTCAACGAGAATCAAACTAGGTCAAATCATAGTATTTGGCCCTTCTGTAACTCAAATTTGCAATACTCATGCTCCTGCAATTCAGACTTCCAATTCTCGACCTTGCAGTAGTTGAAAAAACCCTAACCTTCATACGTGTGAGAGAATAAGGCCAAATAACATATGTTCTTGACTTCTTCTTGCTTTCTTGACCTTAGCTCTAGCTTCCTTCTTGTTTCTTGCCTTAGATCGAACTTCTTGACCGAGAAATCGAATTAATGCCAAATGAGGTCATAGTTGTTTCTATATATAGGTTGACTTGTGCTTGGAGGATCATAAGGACTTTCTAGACTCAAAGTAATATCTTTTACACGTTACATCTTGCCCATTATGGTATTATACAATTAACAAGGACTCTCTTGACTCAAGAAAAATATTATTTTTACATGAAAAACCCTAGGAGCATGAAATGCATGCTTGACCTAGATGACCAACAAAATCAATCATGGAATCCATACTTAAAAATATTGCTTTTATTATTTTTCTTGTTAACACGATATATATATATATATATATATATATATATATATATATATATATATATATATATATATATATATATATATATATATATATATATATATATATATATATATATTTAATTAAGTACAATCACAATTATGAATACCAAAACTAGCTACATTTTCCAGCACTATAAAGGGATGAAGGGAGTACACCCTTCTATGTGCACTCACCATCTATATATCAAGGAGAAGCGTAAACTTGTTAACCAACCACAAAGGAAAATGAACCCCGTGTTAAAATACATTGTGAAAGATGAATTGCAAATTTTTTTGGATGCATGATTCATCTATCTAGTATTGGATAGTGAATGGGTGTCTCCCCAAGTCATTGTTCCTCAAAACAATGGAAAATGAAGAATCTATGTTGATTACAAGGAACTTAACGGAGGCATTATAAAGAATCATTTCCCCTTGCTCTTTATTGACCAAGTTCTTGATGTCCTTATAGGGATAAATTTGTTTTTCTTCATGGATGGGTTCATTGAGTACAATCAATTCTAGATCAGTCGTGAAGAACACCATAACACCACCTTCAGATGTCCATGGGGAGATTTTGGTTATAGTTTCTCCAATATCCTTTCTATTCATTGTTTTAATTAAAATTATATGTATTTTTAATAATAAATCCCTTATCCCTTTTAATCATCACTTCAATTGTAATTGCACTCTGTAGGGGTAATGTGTAGATGTAATGTAAGAAAGTTTGTAAACATTTTTACATGTTGGCTTAATATGTTCAATTTATAGTACTTAAATTGGTAAACATTTACATGTTGGTTACAAAATAATATAGATCCAAATGGAAATTTTGTAGTGCCTTAAAAATTTAAATGTAATGAAAATAATAAAATTCAAATTTGCTACATTGTAATTTTGTTTTTATTGATAAAATTATGAATAACTTTTTAGATTAAAAAAATCATAATATACATATTACATTAAAATATATAAGTAGAAAAATTAAGTGAAGATCCATTTTACCTTATAAAATAGAATAATGATTATGTAAATATATTTAAATTTAATTAATAAGCACACTATAACCACTTTTCCATAGATATTATTAACTTGTAAATAGGCTTTGTTACAATACCATGGGCTAATACCATGGCTTAGCAATACAACATGCCCAAAAACCATCTCTCATTTCACACTCAAATTTTTTTATAAATATTTTATTTGAATTTAATTTTATAACATGAAGTTTTTCACACACTATTTTGTAGACACGTGTTCACATAAGGCTTTTTTTAGCCATTTAAATAAATTTAAAAATGAAGAGTACCCTTTTGAAGAGGACTAGTAGGGAAGGCGAATTGTGTAAACCCTAGCTATGGTTCCTCCATAATCTCGATGTCAACTACCGATGTATCAAGATAAGCTTTGGAAGGGACATCTGGGTCATGCCCTCATGAACCACCTTGTTTCTTGTGTTTACCAAGCTGCCAACCAACCACGGCTCCGACATTTTTGTTGGGTAAGGGGTTCTTATTTATTGTATTAGTTTCGAACTGCCTGTGACTCTCCGAAGAAGTGCCTGTCACTAACAGGACAATCATTGTGGGGTCCATTCAACCTGCACTGTCAGAACGGGTTAATAGGCACTTTTATCGTTAATGGAGGCAGCAGGTTATCCTTTATCACACATCTATTGGTGAAGCTGTTTACACTTAACAACCTCAGAACAGTGCGGTCGGCATAACGGTTCAGGGGTTTATTGTTTTATTTGGTCTGTATTGTTGGAACTACAAGATGACGGATGATGAAGTGGATGATTTGGAGGACCCGTTGGAACATATCCAGATATTCACTCAGAGCCCATTCCTAGGTGGCAATGCTTTGGTGGACGAGGTGGACTCTGAACGGAAGGACGTGGAGACAGTTATTGTTGGGTCGGATGTTATTCCCCCACTGACGATGGAGATCCCGCAGAATCCGACATTGGGCTCAGAACCACTCCTTCACAATGCATCCTCACCAATGTTCTCCGTTCCATCACCATCTGTGTTAAGCGCTTGGGAGCAAAAAGCACAGGCTTTACCAGAGCTTTTGGTCACTCCTGGACACCAGGCTGAGACAGGGGGTTGCCCTTTCATACAAGGAGACTCACCAGGTTCGAATAGAAACACTCTGCTGGGAGGGTGTCCGACTCCCACATACTAGGAAATCCCTAAGATTCCCGTCATGGTAGTCACCTTGGGTTGTTTTAAAGGAATACCCAACCCAAATCAACCGCAAGAAGGCACGAAGTCTTCAGACTCTGATGAAGCAGTGGAACAGGTGTGGGAACATCGCTTAGACCCTCACAGTGTTGGAAGAGGAAACAGAGGTGTACAAGGAATCAGAATGAGAAGGAATTTTTTTGTTAAACAAGAGATTAGTATGGATGAGGTCGTGCAAAAAACACAGATAGTCCTGGTCGGTAGATTCCGTGGTCGAAGCTACACTAGTGCGCAGCTTAAGTATGGACTACAGAGATATGGGTAAATTTTTTGCCTCTTCTTCCCGGGGTACTCACAATGAATAGAGGATGTTTTTCACTTATCTTTCCGCAGGGCGACATGGTGGAGTGGGTACTCTCCAGATACTGGCACATCGAAATGAACCCAGTATTATTGAAGCGATGGACGCCTCTATTTGACCTAGACAAGGAGACGGTAGGAGAAGGTCCTATCTGTGTTAGACTTCTTGGACTCCCTCTACATTTCTGGAGCGAACCCCTCTTTAAATCCATTGGAGAAGATCTGGGTATTTATCTAAATCATGACAGGTCATTTCTTGACACTGGGAACATTTCGATGGCTAGAATACTGGTTTTCCTGGACACCAAAGATGGACTATTTGAAGCATATAACATTCATTTCAACAATACGGTGTGGATGCAATTGCTAGACTATGAAGGGGTACCCTTAAGATGTCGTAGGTGTCATGTCATTGGGCATTTATTCAAAGAATTCCCTCTTATTGAAGCGTTTGTGTCTCCTCCCAAGGTACTTGTTCATATGGCTACTCAGATAGATGAAAGTATTGCATCAAAGGTTCGATGTGAACTGGATTTGGAGGCAGGTGGCACATCAATTGTGGGACATTCGGGAACCCCCTTACCTGGCCTACATTTGCAAGGAGGTGAAATTCCCTCACTTCCTCTCCAGAAAACACCATCGGGTAATCCTAACTCCCTCTCTGATACGATTGCTTCATCTTTTACTATTACTTCTGGTATTTATTGCTCTGTATCTTTACTCGGAACTCCCCCTACATCTGGTATTTCGAATTCCATTAATTTCCCAGTTGTACCAGCTCCCCCATCATTTCCTCGCCCTAATACCTATACCTTGTCTGAAGATTCATCTCCCATTTCGACTCATCTATTAGACAATATCTCTGAGGGCCACCCATACAACCTCAGATCGTCATCTCGTACCCATGAACTGCAGTCTTCTGGATTTAGGGAGGCAACTGGGGGTTGTTGTTTAAGATCCTTAAGAGGGCATCCCTCATCATTAAACAGGGCTAACAAGAAAGCCGGATTGGAGGTAGCGGCTGGGACTCAATATTCAATTGAGTGGGTTCTTAGAGAAAAGAACACCCGGGACAAAAGTGATCAATGATTTACCTCTCCTATAATTGCAGGGGGTTAGCTAGCCCTGAGAAAAAATTGTCTCTCATAGCTCTTCTGTAGCGTGTGAAGATTGATATATTATTTCCGCAAGAAACACTTGGGCCTGGATCCTCTGTATCACAAACCTTGGCGGTCTTACTACCAGACTGGTCATTCCAAACAATTGATGCCAAGGGAAGATATGGCGGTTGTGTTATTGGGCTCAATAACAAATCTATACATATTCATGGCTGGTGGGGAAGGGAAGGAATACTTGGAGCTGATATCTCCACAATGGAATTTGACAACATGTTTACGATGATAAATGTTTATGGACCTTGCCTTCACCGAGAGACTTTTTGGCGGAACTAGATGCAAAGCTCCATCATGCAAAGGGACAATATAATCATGGGAGGTGACCTCAATTTCTCCATTGGGCAAGCAGAATCGTGGGGTCCAAATGCAAATCTAAATATATTATCTGATTATTTCCTCAATCTCATTGCCGATGTTGATCTAAGAAGAACTCGACTTGGAGGAATAGGAGAACAGGCAATGCTACACTGGCCAGGAGACTTGACCAATTTCTTATCAAAACAACATTAGCTAATCATTTTGATTCGGTGAGGCAATGGGTTGGCAGTGGGGGCAACTCAGATCACTCACCAATTTATATTGAATTAATTTAAGGGTTAAAAAAGCCCCATTCTCCATTCAAATTCAACTCGGCATGGTAGGAAGACCAGGAGTATCGGTCAATGGTATTAAATGAATGGGTTCATGTGCTAACCAACCTACTCATGAACCGATGAGGGTTCTTTACGACAATCTGGCTAGGCTCAAAGCATCCACCATCACATGGGCAAGACTTAAGAAAATTAGAGAGAAGGAATCACTTGAGAACATTGAAAAGGAGATTGGTGTCTTAACTGGACCAGACCTTACTGGTTTCAGTTCTTCCGCACCAAAAGACATATTGATTGCATTTGAAGTGGAAAGAGAAAAACATTCTTCGTGCACAGGAGGAGGTTTGGAGGCTTAAAAGCAGGGCCATATGGCTGATGGTTGGGGATGATAATACTAAGTTCTTTCAACAATGTGCCAAGGGATGCAAGACTGTTAATACCATATGGGACCTAGCAGATACTACAGGCAGAGTGGCACACACTCATGCCCAACTGGTGGAAATGGGCATGGATAACTTCACTAAATTGTACAGGGCTCCGAGGAATGCCAACATATTGGAAATTATGGAGATTTCCAAAACTATGAACAGATATGTGGATGAGGACCAGATGGAAGATCTCAATGCGCTTATCACCATGAGGGAGATTGAAGGGGTCTTGAAATGGTTCAAGAGAGACAAAAGTCCCGGACTAGACGGATGGCCGATTGAGTTCTATCTCTCCTTCTTTAATCATATTGGCATGGACCTCCTTTAGGTCATCAAACATAATAGAAATTCGGGCTAGATCTATGATGGTTTCAATGTGACTTTCATTTCACTAATCCCCAAGACGAAGAAACCCCTTTCTTATAATGATTTCTGTCCCATCTCTCTGTGTAATTTCATTTACAAGATTATATCCAAAGTCATCGCTAATCGAATCAAACCTATACTCTCCTCCCGTGTTGGTCAGGAAAAATTTGCATTCCTTCATCATAGACAAATCCATGATGCCATAGGCACTACTTAAGAGGCCTTGCACTCCATCAAACTCGGGAACCTAAAATCCACCATTCTTTAGATTGATCTGGCTAAAGCCTTTGACTGTGTCAATCGGGATTATTTGAACCTCATTCTACTTCATATTGGATTCCCTCGTACTTTCACATCCTGGATTATGGGTTGTATCACCAATGCCTCATTTAGCATTCTAATCAACGGGGCAGCTATTGATTTCTTTCATGCGGGGAGGGGCCTTAGGAAATGATGCCCCCTCTCTCCTCTGTTATTCCTTTTGATCATGGAAGGATTATCATCTATTATGAATAAGGCCAAAGAGGATGGTTCTATCCGTGGGATCATTATCAATGATCTGGTTCAACTGACCCATTTATTGTTAATTGATGACGTTATTATATTTCTGAATGGCTCATGTCAGGATAATTCTCAATTTCACAAGATCCTAAAATTATTTAGTATGGCGACTAGTATGAGCCCTAATCATCACAAATCCACCATTATTATGGTTTGATGTATAGATATCGAACGCAGATAAGCTCTGGGATTATATCAATTTGAGTGCAAGATATTGGATGAAGGGATACAGTACCTTGGGTTCCATCTGCTGCCAAATGACTACCATATCAAAGACTAGAACTGGCTGGTGACTAAGGTAGAGCACATAATAAACATCTGGCAACAAATATGGCTCTCCAGAGTGGGCAGATTGGTAGTCATTAAATCAGTTATGGAAGCCATCCCTGTTTACCGAATGGGTTTGGCCTGGATTCCCAAAGTGTGATATCCAAAATTCAAATGATTCGCAGGCAGTTCTTATGGAGGGAAAACAAGGAAGGTCGACCCTATGCTTGGATAGCTTGGAGTAAGATTGCTAAACCAAAAGCTTGGGGTGGTTGGGGTCTCAAGGACTTAAATCATTTCGCTACTGCACTAGCGGCAAAGATGGGATGGAACCTCCTAGTCAGGAACAACTTGTGGCAGTAGGTCACCTACTCCAAATATATTGCTCCATTATCCACCATGTACTGGATCAGAGGGTGCCATTTTCCCCATCACAATGCATCAATCATATGGAAGGAAATCTCCAGATCCATCCACCTCATGAAAAATGGACTGGCTTGGCGCATTAGCTCAGGGGAGAAGATTTGGATTGGGATGGATGACTAGTCGGGGAGTGGCATCAACTTCAGATTGCAAGACGGTATTACTTAGCATTTGACCGAATCTGGTATTTTATTTTTATCCCAGATTGCGGATCCACACAACACTACAAGGGAATCTCAAGCTTGGCTCTTTGCACAGACTCTTGATATACTGTAGCCTTGGTGGGGGGAATGGAATCAATATACTCGCACTCTCAGAATTAATAACATCCGATTGACCCAGCGGGATGATGAAATTATTTGGGAAACTGCCCACAGTGGGCACTACACTCCTAAATATGGTTATTTAGCGCTCTGTCATGCCATGGATCCTATGGTCGCAATATGGTGGTGGAAATCTCAGTGGCAGCTGAAGGAACCACCCAAGACGATGCTTATGATGTGGTGTATTCTATCTAATTTCATTCCGATGAAAGACAACCTTACCCGACACTCTTATCATGGTCCCTCCCGTTGTTGTCTCTGCATTTCTCATGTTGAAGACGTGAACCATCTATTCCTTTATTGTGCAGCCATTTAGCAGATGTGGCAGATTACTTGCGCAGCTGTGGGATGCACTATTGCCTGGAAGAGAAATTCTGTTACAGAGGCATGGGAACTTTGGTGGAAGGAAGCCTGTCCTCTCAAGAGCAAGACCATTCCTTTGTTCATCACCTAGGGCATATGGATGTGTCGGAACCAAATTATTTTCAATCAATTGGCAGCGGATTGGGAGCACTTTTGCAGAATCATATTATCCATTTACCTTATGATACCTAATGAAGTCATTATTCACACTGACAAAATTATCATTTCAGAACAGATTGATCAAAATATGCCCTAGGCATATTTTGATGGAGTTGCAAATAATCAGGGTTGTGGTGGAGGCGTTGTTATTAATTTAGACTCCAATCATTATTTCCACCTCAAGATGGGCCTTGGCCCTGTCACCAATAATTATGCGGAACTCATCAGCCTTAAACTTCTCCTTCAATTTTGCCAGGGAACATGCATGTAACAGGATTCAGATATATGGGGACTCTAAAATCATTATTTATTGGTTCAATATGCATACTCACTGTCACACCCACACTCTTAGAGCACTGTTGGATGAGGTATATACACTCAAAGCATATTTTGATCATATTAATGTCTCTCACATTTACAGACAGAGGAATCAGGTGACTGATCGATTATCCAAGGAAGCCACGCAGCTAGATTGGGGCAGATGGCACATCACGGAACATACACGCATCCAGACATATTAGTGTTATCATAGGCCTTTTATAGAAGATTTGGAGGAACCTGGTGAAATCTAGATGATTGCACTTTTTTTTTTTTTTTTGATAATTACGTGTGGCAGATTTATTTGGTTTATTTGTATATAGTTTATGGACAGTAGATAGAGATAGATACTAGAGGACATGTTAAGATAGAAATGGATACTTTTTCATATACTCGTATATTTGAACATGCACAGTTCATATGCGGAAATGCAACATGTAATTTTTCTTTTCGTTAATAAAAAATTACTAATTTTTCCTGGGAAATTTTTTTTATAACATTTTTTATTAAATTAAAAGAAAAAATATTATAATTACTTTTATGATGTATCTACACCTCTATTACATGAAAATATAAAAAATATAAATAGTGGATATAAATTAAGATCCATTTCACCATATAAATTAAAATAATAATTTTGTAACCATATTTAAATTTCATTAATAAGTACAAAAAAACTTAATACTTACAATATAACAAGTTTTTTAACCATGTATATTCACCACCACTTTACCAAGGATATTATTAATGAGACTATACCATGGGCCAATACGATGGCTCATCAATACCACATGCCCAAAAACCATCCCTCATTTCACAATCAAAATAATACTTACAATTAACAAGATTTTTAACCATGGATACTCACCACACTTTACCATGAATATTATTAACCATACCATACCATGGGCCAATACCATGGCTCATCAATACCACGTGCCCAAAATCCATCTCTTGTCACAATAAAAATAATTTATAAATATTTTTTTTTTCAATTTACTTTTATTAAATTTTTGGGCCAAGAGACACTGTTTATCCGAGTATGGAATAGTTGTTGTAATATTCAGTTATGTTATGTTATCTAAACATTTTGCCCTGGTCAAATTACATACAAATAAAAATAAAAATAAAAATAATATTAATTAAAACATTTTGACTTAGTGAAATTATATAAAAATAAAAATTAAACTAATAAAATAAAATTAATAATCAAACTCACTCGGATTCATCTTAATTCTGAATCTATCAAACTCTGAGAGGGATCAAGTTTCTTAAGGTGCAAACCTTTCTTCAAGTTTTGCACTCACAAAAAAAGTTTACACCTTGTAAGATTTAATCGCTCCGAAGTTAAGATAGATCTACGCTGGTCGTTAATAATTTCTAGCCTTATTCTATATATAAAATATTTTTTTCATTTTCAAATCTAATCTTTAATAATATTATAATCCAATATTATATATCATATCCTTATATGTGTATATATATGAAAGAAGTTTTTAGACTGAACCATTGAAATGTGCTCAATCATTGTATACACTTTTAATCATCACCCACAAATTTTAAGTGTGCAAAAATATGAAGTATAGTTACCTCTAAACGTCAATAATGCCACCTTCTTTATTTATTTGTTGACGTGTTTCCCACAAGCTCAAGTTGGTCAACTACGTTGATGCTTCCACTTTCATACGCTCTACTCTACTCCCACCTTGCATTCATTAACTAAATTTGGAAATGTTTCTCCCACCTTTCATTCATTAACAGAGCCTTTTGTGATTTTTAAAATTTTAACTATATAAAATATATCATGAAATAATTAAATATTTGTATGCCAATCAACACTATTTTTATCTGAGCTCCAGTGAGCGGTACCATGTTCAAATCCGATGAAAACAACGTCTAACAAAGAAAAGGTTGAGCTTACAGTGATCCACCAGTGCCATTGAATTCGAATGGTCTCCTCAGACTGTTTCCCTGCATATTTTGACATATTCCTGCTCCCAAACCCTTATGGCAAAGCTATCAAAGAAACGGAAGGTCCCAAAACTCGAAGTATATATATCAATGTATTTTTTCGAAAAGAAATGGTTGTTTAATTATGAGGTAGTGAAGTTTTTCACAGTGAAATAATTTTTGGGGTTAAATTATGATTTTTTTATTATTTAAATTAATTTATATTTTGTATATAAATTTATTTTAAAAAAATTGAGCATTTAAATATCTAATTTAATGATATGATTAATCTCAAAAACATTTATCTAAATTATGAATCACAAAAATCTAAAATCTAATATCATCAGAATATTAAATAAGAAACTATTTTCCACTAACTAATATATTATCATCAACAAAATTATGATAGGCCGTAAAGTGGACATCTTATAAAACAGTTTTATCTTACTTAACTCCCATTTCAATTTCTTATAAAATTTGTACAAATAACATGATGAAAGGTAAACCTCATACAAATTAAGATATTTGAGATAGCCCGGGCCACACCGCTTATGTCGTCTGGACTCTCACCCAACTCCAATGGATAGACATTCTCTAACTTGACCTTTTGACTTAATGACGACTTTACTAATGAGGACAGCCAGTAGATGGAATCTTCATGGAAAACTTTCACATCACTTCGCTCATTTCAATCATTGAATACTTCACAGCTCCCACCACTCTCTAACTTTACTTTTTGAGTCGACCACGACAACCACTCGGTTTAATTTCCATGAAAAACATTTATTTATTTATTTACACAGTAACTTGGTTGTCAAATCGGAACAACTAGCATTATTGGCCTGGTTAGACAAGGTTACAAATTTGTTTGGAAAGTTTTAAGTTTAGTTTAGTGGTGTTGGGATGGGAAGATTTGTTTTTAATATTTTTTTATGAGATGAGTGTTTATATAGTTTTTTATGGTGGAAATGGATTCAACTCCATCAAATATATCTCTACACTTAAAATCTTGACCTAAATCTCTTAAAATTTTTACTAGATTTTGGCAAAAATCGTGCCAGAATTTTCACTATTTTCCTGGCCAATTTGTAGTATGGTTAGACTACTCTATCATTATTCACTATTATCTCCTAATGTGGGTTCACTCATTACAATTATTCAAAGAAAACCACGTCATTGAAATTACCTAGTTGTTCAAGGAAGGTTCACTCATTACAATTATTCAAATAAAACCACACCATTGAAATTATCTAGTTGTTCAAGGAATTGAAATTACTTAGCTGGTGGTGCATAAGGGGGCAGGATTTCAGTTCTTTCAATTCCTTGGGCAGGTTTTTAGTTTTCAGTTTTCACTCTTAACCAAGCATAAACAATTTTAGAGTATACTTTAGGCCCACCCAAGAATCTTTTATATAAATATTTTCAATCAACCAAAAACTTTTATATAAAAAATTTCAATCAAGACACTTTCATATTGGTACTCAAGATTTGATGAGTGGAAACCATAGCTATGTAGAAATTATATACATTAAGCATGCATATGTCCTAGATTCCCCCGATCTCACAATATTTACCTTCTTGCAAAATACATAATCATTCCATTGTTAATCTTTTGCGGAAAATTAATTGCACACACATGTGAAGCATAAAAACAATTGCACATAACACCATTGTTTAACGGGAAAGCCTATAGTTGAAAACTCCAACTATCATATATAATGTATCATGGAGATCATGTAACAATCCTCATACAAAGCTTAGTACATCAAGCTCTCAGTACAATCAATCGTCACACACTAACATAGAAGAAATCTGCAAATCCATGCACCAATCTCTGCCCTCTTTCTAGCTTGCCTCCACTGCACAATCCAAGCTGATTACAAAGACCAATTCGATACAATCTCACTCTCCTTGACTGCGTGATTATCATTGGTAACTCCAATGTATATGTAGATGCAATTCATGCATCACTATGATCACAACAAATAGTCTATCTCACCCTTTCACCTATCTCTGCATTGGGTCTCCACTAGATCTGACATGCACTGTAGTTAACTGTTGTATTGTTCAGTTGATTAATGAGTTATTATTTTTGAAGTAATTAACTAATTAATTCACTCCACTCTCACTAGTTTATCATTCAGTTAGATTAGATACAACCAGCTCAGCTGAGTCTAACTGAGTTAAACTGAACACAACTTCATGAACTACTCTTCCACCTCTGTCATAACTTTTCCACTTTAGTTCTAACTGAGTCCTCCATGCATGAACTCCAACAAACCCTTAGGAATTGCGTAATTCCTTCAGTCCACTGATTTGACAAATTTGTATACTGAAATTAAGTGCTCCAAGAGAATAAGTTGTTGTTTAGAGTCTGATTATTATTAAGAGCTAATAATAATCAACATGCATCTATTTTTAGATCGACGATCTATAAATAGACTTCGCCCAATATTCTAAAACTAGAATTTCATCTATTTTTCCAACTTGACCAACCATCCACAAATAGCATCCGACAACTTCTGAAATATGATCACCATGTCTAAAAATAGACATAGTCTAAAAATAGACTTGCGCCAAAAATAGCCTGCGGGCCCACTTAGTGAAGGTGACTCTTTTTACTAAGCTTATCATCTTGTTGAATCTCAACACTCCCTCTCAAGAAGATAGGGATTATCTTTCACCCCGATCCTGCCTCTATGGTATTCGAATTTGCTCCACGTGAGTGCCTTTGTCAGAATATCTGCATCCTGATCCTCCATAGGAATGTACTGAAGCAACATGATCTTCCGCTGCACACAATCTCTGATATGATGATACCGGATATCAATATGTTTATATCTATCATGAAACATAGGATTAACCGAGAGTTTAATGCAACTCTAATTATCACAATGTGTCACTGTAGGATCTAAATGTGAACCAAACAAACCAACTAGGGTCTTCCTCATCCATATAGCCTCACATGCAACTTGACTTGCTGCCATGTATTATGCTTCCGCTGAACTGAGTGCCACGAATCTTTGTTTCCTACTGTACCAAGAAACTGTCATAGATCTGATATTGAAAATCCCTCTTGATGTGCTCTTTCTGTTTGTTGGGCTGCCTACCCAATATGCATCCATGAAGCCATGCAACTTTACCTCATCCGTCTATCTGTACCATAAACCATACTCAGATGTGCCCCTGAGATATCTCAGGACATGTTTGCTTGCCTTTCAAAATAACTTGGTAGGCTTAACCATTGCTTATGAACGTTGGTTCACCGCATAGCATATGTCCGGTCTTGTATTAACTAAATACATGAGCGAACCCACCAACTGTCGATAAATAGTGGCATCCACTACCTCTGTCGATGTAGCATCCTCTTTCCTTCAATTTCCCGGAAGAGGAGTGTTGATAGGCTTGCAGCCTTGCATGTGAAACTTCTCTAGTATCTCCCGGGCATACTTGCCTTGAGACACAAACAGTTCACCTTCCCGCTGCCATATTTCCAATCCAAGGAAATAATGAAGGAGGCCCAAATCCTTCATTTCAAACTCCTTTGCAATATCTACCTTGCATGAGTGTATCAGCTGCTCATCACCCGTTATTATTAAATCATCAACATAAAGAACAATGATTAAAATCTTACCCTTCACCACAATTTGGTATAGGTTTGCATCTGTCTCACTCTTGGTGAAGCCAAGTCTTGTGAAATAGCTGTCGATCCGAGTGTACCAAGCACGTGGTGCTTGCTTCATCCCATACAACGCTCTTTTGAGCCTGCACACATGTGACTCGCTGCTGAAGATATAAAATCCTTCAGGTTGCTAAATGTACACCTCTTCCTCAATGATCCCATTAAGGAACACAATCTTCACATCCATATGATGAATGTGCCAACCCATCTATGCTGAGAGAGCAAGGATGGTCCATATGGAAGAATACCATGTGACAGGTGCAAAGGTTTCTTCATAGTCAATCCCCTCGATCTGTGAGAAGCCCCAAGCAACAAATCTGGCCTTATACTTCTCGACGCTCCCATCAGCAGCTTGCTTTACCTTGCAGATCCATCTTGATCCTCCAATTGATTTTCCCACCGGCCTTGGAACAATCTCCCAAGCACTGTTTCTGACAAGGGAGTCATACTCCTCCACCATGGCATCTACCCATGTGGGCTCCTACACTGCTTCTTCGAAAGAAGATGGCTCTGTCACGATACACTTACTCATAAGAGCCATGTATCTAGTATAACGGTTAGGTGACTGTCTCTGTCTGCACTGTGATGTAGGGACTCCTACATTTTGTGCTGCATCGACCTTCAGTCTCTCAACTTCTGTGGTACACTTTCTACCTTGTCTGATGTTTGGTTCTGCATGAGTGGACTCCTCCACTCCATGAATCTCCTCTTGTGGTTGATCCACATCCAGAGGCTCATCTTTCGGGACAAGAAGTTCCTTCACTGCATGCAAGTCTAGCTCCCTCTCAAGCATAGCTTGTGCAACACCCACAATTGTTTTGTTCTTCCTCTCCGCGACCCCATTCTGCTATGGGTTGTGAGGCGCTATGAGTTCTCTTTGAATTCCTTATTTGCTACAGAAGTCTTTGAATTCGCTCGAGATGTATTCACCACCATTATCGCTTTGTAGAGCTTTCACTTGCTTCCCAACTCCTTCTCCACCAATGCTTTAAACTCATAGAACTTTGAGAATGTTTTTCTCTTCTTATGCATGAATAAGATCCAACATTTACGATAATATTCATCAACAAATATAACATAATACCTGTGTTTTGTTGTTGAAGCAACCGAGAAAGGTCCACACACGTCTGTGTGAATTCTCTCCAGGATCACCGAAGCACGGTTCTCCTTCTCATGAAAGGTGGTCTTCACAAACTCACCCATAGTACATCCCTTGCACTAATATGAATGTGCAAGGTACCCTTGGGAAGTCCAGTAGAAAGCTGCTACAAAATCTTCAAAGCGCCATGGTGAAGATGGCCCAATCTCCTATGCCATAATTCGCCCTCATCCCAACTCACCACTTCTTCTGCTTTGCCCACCATTGCAGCGCAACCATCTACCTTCAGATTGTAGAGATTCTTAATTCGAACCCCTATCTTCTTGGTTTGACCCATTGTTTTATGTCAAAGGAAGGCTTTTCCCTCACTGAAAACAACATCATAACCTTTGTCTTCCAACATTGCGACCGAGACCAAGTTCTTCTTCAGTCCTGGAACATGCATAACATCCTTCAACAAGAATGGATTACCAGACTCCCTCTCAAAGGTAATGGTCCCAATTCCAGTCGTAATGTACCGACCATCGTCGCCCATCTCTATATGCATCTGGAGGTCCTTCTCCTCCAAGTCACTAAAAAACTCCTTGTCTCCCGTCATATGGAAAGAGGCACCACTATCAAGATACCACACCGATCCCATATAGCTTGAAACCAAGCATGCGATCAAAGAGAAATCAAGTTCAAATTGCGAGGCTAAGGCCTCTGCAGCTGTAGCTCCAGCAACCTTCTTGTAATTCTTCTTCTGTGGGAAGTTAGTGGCGAAATGCCCATGTTCGTGACAGTGAAAACACTTCACCTTGGACAAATCCTGCTTCTTTCCTTTAGCTTCGGATTTTGAAGGAAATTTCTTCCCCTTCCCTTTCCTCGTTTTGGTAGCCAAAGCTCAATTCTCTTCATCTTCATTCTTCGATGAAGATCCATCCCTGGTACCCCGCCTTATCTCCTCCTGCACAAGATCCGACCAAAGTCGTTCCCATCCTGGCAGTTTCTCCAGTCCATTAACAGAGTCTTCGTAGCTATGCCAGCTCTTCGAAAGCCCAAGGAGAGCCAATCTCACCAAGTATTCTTCATCAACAGTAACCCCCACACTTCCCAGTTCATCCTTGCAGTGGACAAACTTTGTGAGGTAATTTGGAATACTTCCGCCCTTCTCCATTTTTATTTTTCTGAGCTCGGCTTTAAGCGCCAACTTCCTCTGGTCACTTCTGCTTTGGAACAAATCTGTCAAAGCCTTCAACATTAAGAATAGAGTGGCTTTCCCATGAAGTTTGGACACAATATGGTCCTTCACACCTTCCAACAGAATTCTTCTTGTATTTGCTGTCTTCTTTTGCCATGCGTCAAGTAATGCAGCATTGCTAGATCTCGGCTTAGGAACATCGCTATCGATGAACTCCTTCAGTCCATTATCTTCTAGCACTGCCTCCATCCTATCCTCCAGGCTATGTAATTCAAGCTCCCATCAAGGGCATACTCCAATCGCAACCCATTGAAAGACATTTCAATGTATACTCAACTTCTGCACTAAGAATCTTCTGTAGGAGATTCGAATTGTCCACCAGCACAAACTCAACAATTCTTCACAATTGCAATCTTCAAGAATTAACATTTCTCTGATACCATGTAGAAATTATATACATTAAGCATGCATATGTCCTATATTCCCCTGATCTCACAATATTTAACTTCTTTCAAAATACATAATCATTCCACTGTTAATCTTTTGCGGAAAATTAATTGCACACACATGTGAAGCATAAAAACAATCACACATAACACAGTTGTTTAACCGAGAACCCTGAAGCTGAAAACCCCAACTATCATATATTATGTATCATGGAGATCATGTAACAATCGTCATACAAAGCTTAGTACATCAAGCTCTCAGTACAATCAATTGTCACACACTAACATAGAAGAAATTTGCAAATCCATGCACCAATCTCTGCCCTCCTGCTAGCCTGCCTCCGCTGCGCAATCCAAGCTGATTACAAAGACCAATTCGATGCAATCCTACTCTCCTTGACTGCGTGATTATCATTGGCAACTCCAATGTATATGTAGATGCAATTCATGCATCACTATGGTCACAACAGATAGTCTATCTCACCCTTTCACCTATCTCTGCACTGGGTCTCCACTAGATCTGACATGCACTATAGTTAACTATTGTATTGTTCAGTTGATTAATGAGTTATTATTTATGAATTAATTAACTAATTAATTCACTCCACTCTCACTAGTGTATCATTCTATTAGATTAGATACAACTAGCTCAACTGAGTCTAACTGAGTTAAACTGAATACAATTCCATGAACTACTCTTCCAACTCTGTCATAAATTTTCCACTTCAGTTCTAACGCAGTCCTCCATGCATGAACTCCAGTAAACCCTTAGGAATTGTGTAATTCCTTCAGCACACAGATTTGAAAAATCGGTATACTGAAATTAAGTGCTCTAAGAGAATAAGTTATTGTTTAGAGTCTGATTATTATTAAGAGCTAATAATAATCGACATGCATCTATTTTTAGATCGACGATCTATAAATAGACATCACCCAATATTCTAAAAATAGAATTTCATCTATTTTCCAACTTGACCAACCATCCACAAATATCATTCTACAACTTCTAAAATATGATCACCATGTCTAAAATTATACATAGTCTAAAAATAGACTTGCGCCAAAAATAGCCTGCGGGCCACTTAGCGAAGGCGACTCTTTTCACTAAGCTCATCATCTTGTTGAATCTCAGCAAGCTATTAATTCATATATGATATAACTAGTGCAACCATATAAATCAGTAGATTTTAAAAACATTCTTAGAACAAGATTCTTAATTATGAAGATTCACTCCCATTTTATTATAAGATTCTTAATTTGTAAATAGGCTTTGTAGAAATATCATGGAATAATACCATGACTTATCAATACCAAATGCCCGAAAAACAATAATTCATTTGAGATGACACTTGTTCATATTACATTTTTTATAATTAATAAATTTAATGAAAAGAATAAAAAAGACATAGTTACTTTGAAAATAAATCTTAGCCTTTGATTTGTGTATGTTATTAAGAATTTTCTATGGAGGTATTGATGGAAAAATATTATCTTGCAAACAAGATAGATCTCCTTGGACCTAGAAACCAAGTGTAGAACAAAATAAACAAACACATAAAAACTCTATCTCGGTTCATTGCCATTAAATCATGAATAGATGCAAGCAACGAGATGATTAACTCATATCATTTTTATGGAAGTTTGTCCTCGCTATTGTTTGTTGTAGCTTTCAATCTCATCCTCGATGCTTCGAGCCAAGATCTGCAAAGACACCAACATACAAATCATCAAAACACATGATGCATAAATGATTTAACATAACCTATATAAGTGATTAGGGAATCTTGTACCAATCATTACAACAACGAATGTGGGAATGAAAAATGTATTTGTATTAATGAAATATGGAAGAAAATTACAACCTATAACTTGATGTTGTGAAGCTCCTCAGTTGTCCTCACTCCAAGCCTTGCCTTCAAAAGTGCTATTATCATAGGTTGGATATTGTAGCAAGATACAATAGAAGAGTGAGATGCAAAGTTCTTTTAAGAGTAAAAAATCCAACCCTTGAATCTCCACAAGAATCCATTGTATTTATAGACTAGAGAAGAGTAAGAGGAGATAAGAGATGGAGGTTAAGATCTACTTATATAGGGGTGAGATCCACTAGCTAGGGATGAGATCCACTATGGTAGGGATGTGAGCTCATATCCACATCGTACGGTAAGATACCTCCACGAGGCTTCTAGAATAGAAGCTTCTCGTTCCTTTTTAATTTTTAACCATGTTAAAAGACCAACACAACATTTAATGCAATAAACTGTGTCGATGACACAATTTTTTAGCCAGTCAACCTGTAATGTCGTAGGCTATAATGGTTAAACCTCCGCCAACCTTCAAAAATAGGGTTTTTTAAGGTATTTTCATAAAATTAATATCTTCCATATTCTTCAAGGATTGGTGGAAATGATACTTTAGATAGTGAAACATAGGGGTACAACATCATTTTCCATAGATGTGACAAAATAATGTGTAAAAGAAATTTAAATCCTTACTATCCATCTAATAATTATTGATAATTCAATTAAAATTCTAAGAGCCCTATTCCAAAATAAATATTTCTTTCAACACAGTAAAAATAATTCAAAAAAATAAATAGATAATATGTATTTTAAAGACTTGGGTATATATGTGTGTGGGGAAAAATGATTGTTGTCTTCCCCACCTAACTTCACTTCCCTATAAATACATACCTATAATTATTATTATATTGATGTTCATTCTTACCTTTGAATTAAGTGATAAAATTATTATTATTATATATTTTTAAATCCATATAATAAACTATGAACCATAAATTTTGAAAGAAATCAAATTGAATTTCAACTAACTATTCAATAATTGAATTAAACTATTCTTAATAAAATGAAAATGAAAATGAAATATATATATATATATATATAATTTTCTCTTCATTATTATTGTTTTATAAAATTTTATAATGATTAGCTTTCGTTAATTAAAACATAATCTTTAAAATTTTAATTTTAGTTCATATTTTATTTATGATATAAGTTTCAATACTAATTTGATTAGGAAACATATTATTATTTTATGTATTAGTGATATTTTATATATATTATAATTGAATTTATATTATTAATGTGAGTGGTTACATTGGTAAAGATTCTGTTTAAGGAGGTGATAAGTAAAGGGGATTATATTTAATTTCAAGGGAAATCAAGAGTTGTATTATGAATAGGGTTTACGGATAACCGTAAAGAATTAGGGTAAGGTGTATGATTTTTGCTAGGGATTTTTCTCTAATAAATGTAGCTAAAGTGAGGCCATTAATTGTCATTAGTATAATTATCAATTTTATGAATAATAAGAAAAATCTAAGTGACAAGCTAGGGTGCTTCATTAAATGAGATCTTTGAGTTTAAGGATGTCATTTTTTTCGAAGTTATGATGGATCTATATTGCTAGTTAGACACCTTTCAAATGCAAAATGAAAATTGAGCAAAGAAAGTCTATGGAAAAAAGGGGTATTTCATTCCAAGCTATCCTCTAGGTCTTACAAAAATTCATTTATGGATGCTGACACATTACACAGTCATCAATAAACACATGGAAATGTATACAAGCTATAATAATAAAACCTTTATTCCATCCTCACACATGCTTGTCTTTGTGATGGATTTATAATTTGATCCTCGTGTAGATTTTATGCATGGGATATGTGGAATAATGACTTAGAGCATGGGTGCTTTGTTTGGTGATTCATGAGGGTACTTGTTGATGACTAGCTCTAATTAAATTGGAATATCAAGGGGTGAGTTTTCCAACCCCACTTATTGGGATATATTTGATTTCAAGAAGGGAAATTTGGGTTGGTTTCCAATGAGCACCCTATTTTCTTATGTTTTTTGTATCATATCATGAGCACTATGTAGTTCCCTTCTTAAGTTGGCATTTTAACCTAGCTTATTGTTCTTCCTAATTCAGAAAGCTTGGTTTATCCCCCAACTATTTTTCCTCTTGGTGTTCGGTATTTACCCTTTGTTTCAACATTTTATGGAAGTTTCTAATCATATACTATTAATATAAGAAATTCTAGGGTATTGCAAAGGCATGGGGATTTTATCCACAATAGTAGGACATCCATATTCTTGATGAATACTAAGGTCTATGAAAATGAGCACCAATTCATATCTCAAAATGTAGTGGTTATAGACACTCTTGTGTAGTAAATAGGTAAATTCAGGTTTTGGAAGTTGAATGCTCAATTTTAAGAAAATTGTGGCCTATAACACTAGTAAAGGCTTCCACTAAAGTGCTTCAAAGCACCAAATGTCATTGCATTCTTCCCTTGATGATCTCAAGGAAGAGGAAGTGGTTCATCAAATGATTTAAGACATGGAATTGGGCAACAAATAATCTCATTCCACCAATATCAAACAAGAAAAATATCTAAACAAACATATTTTTTATTAGTATTTGTAGTTATGTAGAACAATATTGATTTTAAGTGTATTTTATAGAGTTTACACTAATAAAAAAATATGAAATCCTCTATGAAAGATGATTTATATTTTTCATATCTAACACAAACTACTTGATAGTAATATTAAAATGCATCATTATTTTTTTTTCTTAATATGTTGTCAAAACTCGTTACAACTTACTTCTAATACAAATATTACATGTTACAACTTAATAAAAAGATTCTATATTTTTCTGAGAATGAACACACCATCTCACCACTACTTAGTGACCAAAAATATTTGGGGGAACCTAGACCAAAAAATCTATAACAAGTAATAAGTAGTGCAATCATAAACTCGTATTTCAATAGAATAAGAAAACCTATAATGAATCTCTTGTTCACTCGCTTCAATCTAGGACAAACACTAATGATATGGCTACATAAGATAATTACGAGTTAAAATTTTCAACACTCATAGAAAATGATTTTCTAATTGGCTTTTTATTTTCATGTGATCCATTACAACAAATACTCTCAAAAATTGAAGACACATTGAAATATTTTGTTGCAAAGATTTGTGATATTTTTAATGACTTTTGTAATGTTCACATTATATAAAAACAATATCAAACATGTTATATCTAAGACTTTTGTGATCCATAAAGTAGATAAATGTCTTTCGGATTAATCACATCATTAGGATTTGGTCAATGTTTCGAACCAGCTAATGTGGTTCATCCTTAGGACAAGGTGAAAAAGAACAAGTATCTTCCTGAATAAATAGTGTGGATGCATCATTTCCCAGAATATATCTTAGAAAACTAGTTGTTTAAAAACTAGTCGTTAAAAAATATCAAACATATTTTTTCCATAGTTTAAGGAATTATATTAAAACCTTCAATTTTAGTTATTTCATCTTATTTATTTATTTAAAATTATGAGAAAATGTATTATAATTCAATTGGAAAATCAACAATAGGGACAATCATAACTAGTTGTTATTCATAAATGCAGGTCCACTCATCATTATTATTCAAGGAATACCATGCCACCTACAATAACTTGCTAATGATCTATAGCATGCTAGGATTTTATTCATGCCAAATGCCTAAGTTGGTTCTTAGGCCATTAACCTAATCCCTTAAATTAATCTTTTATCCAAGTAGAAACAATTTCTAGGAAAAAATTTAAATATTTTATTTATAATACAAGTTCCAAACATAATTTGCATTTATTTAGTATCAAAGGAAAAAAATTATTAATATTTTCAATTGACTCATAACAATCTATAAACATCGTTTTCCTTATGAATTTGAAACTAATTTTCCCTTTTGAATTTTATTCTTATCTATGTTAAGGAGAGAGAATTTCTTTAATTCTATATCTACACATCACTAACTAGTATACTCCTTAAGTGGGGGAAGGAAACACCAAGGTAATATGTTCTAAAATGAAAACGGTGTGTTTTCATAGATAATGCATTGTGATCTATTATGTTCTTATAATAGGTGGTTATTTCTAATAAGTTGTCAACAAAATATGTGTAGTTGTGTCAAGGCCTTGGATAAATAACAATAATTTGTTAAGGAACCATCCCCTTAAAAACATATTTAAATATATAAATAAATAACATAGATAAATAGCAGCAAGTTGTATGATGGTGATCATTGTGTGTTTTTATGTTTTTATATTTTCTTTGTGAAGGATTTAATTGTTATTGAATATAGTTGGTGTTAATTTATGTTTATATCATTTGTTTTAATTCATGGTAGGTGATAAAAATTTATAACAATAGTGAACACTATGTACAGACCATATATTCAAAGGAAATATGCACAAGCAATTGATGATCATTTACATGATCAATGCCATCATGAGCATGAATAAAATGGTGATACTCAATTAAGAAATTAATGTTGCACAACAATTGGCCATTTGATTCTTAGTGGATTAAAACATGTAGAATTGGAGTTATACATGGTTTATGATTTTATTATACTTATTTATTTAGTGCTAGGATTTTATCATACCTATTTATTTTATTATACTTTATAATATTGTTGAACATTCTTCTTGAGAACACACTAACTATACTGTAACCATTTAGTTGTTCAATAAATACATTAAGTGTGCTTTAGAGTATGGGCGTTTTTGTGAGGAAATCATGTTGTTAATGATTTTTTGTCTATTTCATTTGCTTTCAATTTCTATTGTATTTTTCAACACATTCTTCTCTCGTGGATTTGTGTAGGAAGTGTTTTGTGCACCTTTTCTTCCTTTCATTCTTACCAAAAAATTTGGAGTTTTTCTTAATAGGTTAGTAGGTCAATGGTTAAAAAATATATGTTATGTAACTAAAAAAGACTATATATTCCTTAAGAAAAAAAATTATGATTCCTTTCCAATTTATTCCCTGAACCTACATTAATACATGTTAAACAACTTTTCTATTAAAAAGTTGTCTCTTGTTTTTATTATATGTTAATTTTATTATTTTTATACTCGTATAGGAATATACACCAATAGTCCTTAATTAACATTTGAACCCTCATATCATTTAATTTTACAACCTAGTATTTATTCATACAATAATAATTATGTGATAAAACTTTATGAAAACACAAGCCGTCGTTTACCAAAGGAGTAGAGATTCGATCTTGGCTTTGTTGTTCCTTTCACTCACTTCTTGTTATTAGAGTTCACAAGAAGGGGGATGCATCCCGACTGAACATTTTTGCCTCACCAATTTACCTCCTAGCCTACTACTTGGGTACTCTTCTTCCCCACAAACCCCCGAGCTGCAATGGGTCTGTAAATTAGAGGAAGGATACTAGTCGATGGAGGAGAGAACTCTTCCCTCAAATTTCCCCTCCAATGACCTACACCTAAACAAAATCACTATAGGCTTCATAGTCACTCACATATCATTATTTAATCCATCCAAAAACAGGGAAAAAAGTGATCCCCTTCCCATAGCTTGCTCCTTTTATAGAAGGCACCATATGTGACACTTTTCACTTCATGCAAAAATAATTATTTTTATAATCTAAAATTTTTATTATTCACCTATCCATGTATCATCCTCTCACCAAATCTCTCCTAATTTATCTACTTAGTTTTTTTTATTAAAAATAATATTTTTCCTCACCCCAACGTGACTCCCTATTTCTTCCCCTAGTTGTCTCTTGATCCCCCTTCTATACTCCTCAATTTTTGCTCATCATTGAAGTCAAATAGTAGGTCTCATATTTGGTTCCCTAACTACACCATATTTTATCTCAAATTGACTCTTAGATGGAGATCCTTGTGGTGGAGTTTTCCACATGGAGGTTCTCTCGTGAAACCAAATTTATCTAATTTAATTATTATTCATTTTTTTCATTCAAATCCTTCTTTTCTTAATGAGATTAAGGATATACTAGGATTAATGTTTTTAATTAACTCTATGTCCCTTTCCCCTATTTGATACTTAAACAGTTACATACTTTGGAGTTACTTTATATGCTCATTATATACCTATGATTTTCCAAACGTGGGAAGGGTAGAGTTACTCAATTGGTCAATCTTTTTATTTCTTCTTATTATCCCTTTACCCCAAGGTCTAATCTTGATTTAGTTAGATTGGTTCTACAACCTCACTACATTGATGTGAATTAGTATGATTATAAAATATTAATAATATTTTACTAGTTTCTTCTTGATGCCAAGGGCGTCAAATCAATCATGCCCTTCAATAAATTCCCTTGAATTTTCAAGGGTGCCATGCCTTTTCCCTTCATACATACAATTAATATGATGGGAAAAACTAGGTGTGATGACAGAGACCAGTATCCTCTCCTATGGCACCCTCTATAGTGAGACTAATGGTGTTGGGGATAAAGGAATCTTCCTAGATGTGTGCCCCCCAATAAAATATTCATGAGTGACCCAATATGGGTCTTCCCCCATGACATCATGATCTTCAAGGTGAAGGTATACCAACACCTTCCCGCCGAAGTCATGGCATGAGTGCTAGTGGGTGAAATCGGGGATGTTGTCCCATGCCTTCTGTGAAGTTCCATCTATCTATACAACCCCATCACTCATGTGTGATTTTTTCCACTGAATAATTAACCTATGTCTGCAACTAATATCATGTCATTAGAATTCACAACAAAGTTTTAAATTAAACTTAATTTTATTTTAGGTAAAATTATGTAATTCAAACCAATCTAGAGGATTTCAACTCATCACATGCAAGTGCATATGGGTAGTCTCCTACCACACTCAATAATCATTAGTAATATTTTATTCATAATATTAGTCACCAATATAATTGTGTATGCTAAATAATCATCATGACATAATCATCAACATATTTGTAACTGTGAGCAAGAACTAATGTAAACAGACACATAATGTATCCATCACATGATTAGTCATAGTCATAAAATGTTTCCATCATAATTATTAGAATCATGACATCAAACTATAAAAAAAGTTATTGTCACATCCACTCATAGTAAGATTCAAATATCTCTATCCTCAACTTGAGGTACTCAAAGAATAATGTATCAAGGCTAATGCCATAAAAGGGGTTGTCAACCAGAGTGGGGCATTATAATTTCTCATTGCACTAAAAAGATATTAAACGTTAGGTGCCACCACATAATTTTCAAAATAAATAGCTCACATAATGCAACTAGAAAAATAATGACCGCACAACTTGGAGAACAAGTCACCCACATAATGTAACTAGCAAAATGACAACTTAAAAGAGCTCTTTGGAGAAAATCGTTCGTAAGAAGTGTTGAGAAACCAAGTGTTGTATAGATTAGGGCTCAATTCCTCTTACTTGATAATTACTTGTGACTGCTATTTTTCTTCTTTTTAGATTTATGTTCTCTTCATCAAGCAATTATAAAAAAAAATTAAAGCATAAAGATCACAAAGAGACAAAGAACACCAGAAATTAGGCTCCAAGCCAGGGAAAAACCCCACCAGGGGGAAAACCCAAAAATTGCTTCTCTTATAGAATCAGATAAAAATGAGATATCTATGAATCAATACCAAAACCAAGACTACGAAAAATATCCAAGTCAAACCTCCTCCAAGTCTACTCTAACCAAGTCAAAGTCAACAAAAAAAATGATGGTCAAACCCTCTCAAATCTAGTCAAATTGCAGAAATTTCAGACCTGCAGTGAAGGACAAATTTCAGACCTATAATTTTCGCAGAGTTTCCCCAGAAACTTCACACGTGTGAGGAAAAACAAGCTAAAAACATCCAAATTTATCTCTCCTTTGACTTCACACATTTTTGTTCGTGTCTTCTTGCACAAATATTGATGTGATGATGATGAATGAATGAGGCTAAGCTGACTTGTATTTATACATGTCTAGTAGGGATGAATAATTGTCCTTAAGGATGACTTGTCCAAGGAGGGATGACTTGGTGTGTTGACTTTTGACTCAAAATAAGAATCTTTTTATTTTCTTTTACAAAAAGTCCAAATGGGACTTGACTCAAATACATTTCTTTTGACTCATTATAAATTATTTTTAACTCAATTCTCTCTCTAAGCATGAAGAACATGCTTTGAACAAAAATAAAATAATAATAATGAATATAATCAATGATAAAACTACATTTTATTACATTATGAAGACTGGCACTAGTTAGATATTTCAACACTCCCTCTTAACTAGCGAGGTGTTCATAGTGACACAACATTATATTCTCAAGTTGACATATTCATATAAGAAAGGATATGGATTTGTAATAATCAATGATGATTTACATCATCATAACCAACATTGTCAACATATCAAGGCCTTAACTAAAAATATATATCTCTCAACTAGATCATAACACATTTCTGGGAGGCATAAATTTGGACACCACCACCTCTCACACACATAACCCATCCATATGTTCATGGGGCATGTCCTCACAAGACTATTTCTTATTCCATTGTCACAATATTTGACACTCGAAAATATCATTCCTAAGGAATATTCTTATCTTGCATTAATGTACTTGACTTACAACGGTTAGTCCTAGTCAAAGCAAAAATCCTAGAAGAATATTGGTCCCATATGCTTATCTAATCCACCATTATCCTTACTAGTGCCTTTACCAGACATACAGTTGTTAGTCCTGGCCATATCACATGACACATGGAGAATATTGTGTTCATCCTCACTTCCTCTCAACCAGGGAGGAGATATCCACAAGCCCAAGATTTTCTTGCAAATACTAAAGCTTCTTATTAGGAAGATATTTCATCAATATATTTTCTATTTTTTCATCCTTGGAGATGTATTGTAGCTTCACGACCCCACCCTACAGCTAGCTTCGAATGTAGCACAATATTTGATTTTATTGTGATATTTCCTTGCATGAAAATTGGATCCTTGTCAGCTTTATGCAACTCTGGTTGTCACAACTTATAATGGTAGAGCCCAAAGGTCCTTCAAATAGATCTGCAAGCAAATTACAAAGCCAAATTTCTTCTCAACCAACTTCACTGGCTAACATGTATTCAAATTCAACAATACTTAACACAACCTATTCTTGTTTCCTTCCCATCCATGAAACCATAATAGGTCCCAAATAGAAATAACCACATGTGGTACCTTTTCCATCTGCATCATTTCCTACCCAATTCGAATCGATGTAGCCCAATAACTGAATATTTCTACCTGTAAAGTATCTTAGCAATGATGTATAGTCCCATGGAGCTATATTAATATGTGTTTAGTTGTTATCCAAGGAAATGTTTAGGAGCTAATATTCGTAGGTGGGCTAATTTTCCATGTTTTTTCCAAAAAAAAAATCGCCAATCTCCTTTTTTTTTTAAATGATTCACCCACATTTTATAGTATACAAATATTTTACCTAAAAAATTGCCAAAAAATTATTTAGAATACTATAAAATCATTAGAAATCTAAATATTTTTACAAAAATATTGCCAAACATTTTATGATTTTCATATTAAGGACTATTAAGATTCGCCAAGGTTTCTATTCCTTAAGATAAACTTCCATCTTTAAAATTTTCCTTGTTTTTATCCAATGATCATGTATAGGCTCTATCTAAAACTGACTATGTTTACTACAAAACATATATCTGACTGAGTGTTCACGAGGTACATCAAAGAATCAATCAAGTGTCATTAGGATGTTGGATCAATAATAATTGAGTTTTAACTTCTTAGCTTCTTAAAATTGGTGATCATAGGTGTTGTCATAAGTTTAATATCCATTATCCAAAATTTATGTAGAATATTGATCACATATTTTCCTTGACCAGGATAAATCTTGTTAATATTCTACCAAACTTCAAGTCTCAGATACTAGTACATTATTACAAGGTCTTTCATATCAAATTCAAATGCTAGTTCCTTCTTGAATTGATGAATACGATGGTATTCACCTATTATCAATAATTAATCCACATAAATTAATATAATCATGTGATCATTCTTTACCACCTTGATGTAGAGATTTGGATCTGCAATAATTTTGATGAAACCAAGTCTTAATAGATAAGTATCCATTCTGGCATATCATGCTCTATGGGCTTGTTTTAAGCCATATAGAGCCTTCTTTAACCTACAAACACAAGTTTTTTTCCATGCACGTCAAATCCTTGATGCTTCTCAATATGGATTTCTTCTTCAATGGTGCCATTCAAAAAGTTTGTCTTTACATCCATTTGATGTATGTCCCATCCCATAATAGCTGCAATAGAGATGATAGATCTAATTGTAGTGTACCTGTCCATTGGAGAAAAATTATATTCGTAATCAATTCCTTCTTGTTGAGAGAATCCTCTAGCCACAACTCTTTCCTTGTATTTATCGATACTCCATTCAACTACATGCTTTATTTCATATACCCACTTGGAAGTCGCAATTGATTTTTCCTTTGGTCTAGGAATAATTTCCCAAACATCATTCTTCATTATTGATTAGCATTATTCTAAAATCACATTCTTCCATACTTCATGTTCAATTTCATTTTTGTACGGTTTAGGCTCTACTTCAATGAGTTTTGTCATGTATGTTGCATATCCTAAATATTTCTTTGGTTTCTTGCTTTCTCTGAATGTTCCTTTTGTTCTTGCATTTCCTTTGGATTCATGTAGAGTTGATCTTAAACAAAGATAGTATTTTTCAAGTTTCTATAATGATGGCAGGTTGTATAGGTTTGCTTGGTCCTTCTAGTTCTTCATGATGATCAGTTGTAGGTTCTAGAGGATTGTCTTGCTCTAGATTCTCTTCATTGGGAAAGATAAGTCCTTCCTCTTCATTAGAATCCATGGGGATGCCCTTGCAATTATTTATTCAACACTTTCATCAAAAGTAACATCTATTCTCACTTCAATATGAAAATCTTCATTGATGTAGATATCATATGCTTTGGGTGAGGTACTATAACCAACGAAGATTCCTTTCAAACCTATAGGATCCAATTTCTTCCTCTTATCCTTGGGAATATGAATGTATACAAGACATTAAAAAATTTTGAGATGGTCAAAATTTGGCTTATTTCCTGTAAATGCTTCTTCCAAGGTCATGTTGTCAAGAATTCAATGAGGACTTCTATTTTGGATGTAGAATTTTGTCAAAGAGACTTCACCCCATAATAATTTGGGAAGGTCTTGGTAATGTAGTATGGATCTTACACATTCTTCAATACATAAGTTCTTCCTTTTACCTACACCATTATGTTGAGGATTGTAAGGAACTAGTAGATCCCTCTTAATTCTATCTTCTTTTCAAAATCATTAGAAATCTAAATATTCTTACAAAAATATTGTCAAACATTTTATGATTTGCATATTAGGGAATATTAAGATTCACCAAGTTTTCTATTCTTTAAGATAAACTTTCATCCTTAAAATTTTCCTTCTTGTTATCCAATGATCATGTCTAGGCTCCATCTGAAATTGTTTATGTTTACTACAAAACATATATCTGGGTGAGTGTTCACGAGGTACATTAAAGAACCAATCAAGTGTCTTTAGGATGTCAGATCAACAATAATTGAGTTTTAAATTCTTATCTTATTCAACTTGGTGATCATAGGTGTTGTCATAGATTTACTATCCATCATCCCAAATTTCTGTAAGTTGGAGTGAGAGTTTCATGAGTAGTATCAAAGGAATTCAACATTGGGAATGTGATAGAAGGAAGTCATTTCCTAGAAGGGTGAATTATGCCCAACCTAGTCATAAAAACCAAGTGCATCCTTCATATAGAAAAAAAATAAGCATGCAAGTTTCCTCATATATAGGTCGTCAGTACTTTGGCCCATCTGTCTCATCAATTATGAAAAATTGCAACATACAAGTAATCAATAACAAACAATTTGTTCCACAACAATCACCAAGATGGATATTTTGATTTGAGGTCTAGTAGTTCACTGAACATAATTCTCCACCCCTTATTCTTGAGGAGTTGGAGCTGATAAAGTTCGTACTACCTCATTAGTTGAAGAAGGTCCACATGAGAAAATATGAAAATATTCCTTAATGTGATTTCCATTTGACATTCAGTCACTTTTCTTTATTCTATTTAGCAGTCTCTTTACATGTTCCCTTAAGTTCAATAACTTGGAAAGAACTAGAAAAAATACACTAGATTCCCTGCTTACAAGTTGTTTTTTTCTTAGTTTTGGGTCTTTATGATGTTTGCTATTATGAATGAGTTGCATAGTTCCCAAGGAGTGGAATAATATTTTTCAAACAAGAATTATGGCAAGATGATTGTAGATAATTTACTAATATAAATTAATCTAATTTGAGATTTATTAATCATCCCCAAGGGTTAAAAAAGGCCCCAATGTCCCTTATCCATAAAAATTTATGATTAAGTTGACTCTATGCTCTATGTTCAAATGACAGGTTAATACAGATACAATAAATATTATAATTATATACCATACTTAAGCTTCTTTGTAGTCTCTTACGAAGTACAACTTGTCATAGTGATAAGTCGCCATGTCATTAAAACATTCAAGCTATAAGGCAGAGTCAGAGTTCCATGAGTAGTATGAGAGGAATTCAACATTTAGAATGTGATGGAAGGAAGTCATTTCTTGGAAGGGTCAAGTCTGCCCAACCTAGTCATAAAAACCAAGTGCATCCTTCATGTAGAAAAAAAATAAGCATGCATATTTCCTCACATAAAAGTCCTAAGTATTGTGTCCCAACCATATCATCCATTATAAAAAAACACAACTTACATGCAATTAATAAGAAAGAAGTTGTTCCACAACAATCATCAACATGGATATTCTGATTTGAGGTCTAGTAGTTCACTGAACTCCACCTATTATTCTGGAGCAGTTAGAGCCAATAAAGTTCCTACCATATCATTAGTTGAAGAAGGCGCACATGATAAAATATGATGAGATTCCTCAATGTGATTTCCATTTGACATTCAGTCACTCTTCTCTTTTTTGTCTAGCAGTCTCTTTTATGCTACTCTTTCCTATGCTACCACCTTACAACATTTCTTTTGCAACATATGGTGCAATTGCTAGTTAATTATTAGGAAAATGATTATTATTCAATAAAATTCACACCAAGTCTTCGTGAATTAAAGAGAGCTTTATTTTAAAACCAAGGAAAATTTTAACCTAAATAATTGTTAAGTAATTATATCTTATTCTAAAAAAAATGAACTTTAATTTAAATAATGATAGTAACTGACACAACCATATATATATATATATATAATGTTTTAAAACCTATATAAACATCCATCAAATCACTTATTTTATTATACACCATGTTTTGCTAAAAAAAAAAAAAAAAAAATCTTAAAAATGAACACACATACACACACATATATAACCATGTAAATTTACTTCCACTTTAACATGGATACTTTTAATCTATAAATAGTCTTTGCTACAATACCATGGGCCAATATCACATGCCCAAAGAACCATAATTCATTCATATGACATTTTTTTCGAAACGTCGTGAGGATGAACCACATTAGATGGTTCGAAACTTCGACCAAATCCTAATGATGTGATTAATCCAAAATACATTTATCGACTTGTTTTTAATTAATCTGTTTAATTAAAAGGGAAAAAAGGGCATGGAAATAAATCTAAACATTTAATTTGTGTATACTACTAAGAATATTCTAGAATATTCCATGGAGGTTAAATCGCTACCACCCACCTAATTAGTAGCACAATCATATAAATTAAATGGTTGGTAAAATAGATAGATATAAATCCATAATAAGCATCAAAATACTTACTTCATAATAAATCTCACATTGCTAAAATAAAATAAATAAATAAAAAACATAAAAAATAACTCACTTATAACTTTATTATTATTATTATAAAAGAACTAACATATAAGTTAGACATACATACATTTGAAGAAACATGGAAGAAAATTCTTATGCATGAGAATTTATCCCCACTTTACCACTAGATTCTTAATATGTAAATAGGGTTTATTACAATACTATGGTATAGCATTTTTTTAATTGATTAATTCAATTAAAATAGAAAAAAATGTATAACTATTTTGAGATAAATCTCAATCTTTGATTTATATTTACTACCAATAATATTTTAGAATATTTTGTGTCTAACATCCACTTAATAATTATTGATAATTAAATTAAAATTGTACAAGCCCTATTCCAAAATAAACATTTTTGAACCAAATTATTAATAATTAAATTATAATTATGGAAGTCCTAATCCAAAATAAACATTTATCATCTTAACAAAAAAAAAAAACTACAATATCCCTTCTAATCAATGTTTCAACCACCATTATATATTTAAAAATAAAATAAAAAAATTCCTTATCCCTTTTAATTAGCACTTCAATTGTAATCATAAATAATTTCTGTCATTTTAATCCATATATGAAATATTTCTATTTCGAATCATAAAGAATTTCGTTTTCAAATCCAACCTTTAATAATATTGTAATCTAATATTATATATTATATGCCTGTATTTTAGAATTAGAAAGAAGCTTTTAGACTAAACCATTTAAATGTGCTCAATCATTCAATACACTTTTACTCATCATCCACAAATTTTAAAGGAAGTGTCTTTTGTTCGACGAAACGGGAGCTGATGGGACAGATCTGGGACAGCTCTCTCTGGTGACCCCTACGGCTTTCCGGGTAGGAGGTGGATTTTGCGCCCCTACCTCTGCCAACCCGCTTAAAATTTAAATTTTGAATATTCATTCCTCGCGTTCATTTAACTCCATTACAGAGCCCTGTTTTCTTCATTCGTTGGTGGAGTCCCGTGGAAGCTTTTCGTAGCTTCGAATTTGGACAGATTATGGTATACAAAAGGCTAGTTCATGTAGCCTTTACCGAAGTAGGGGAATCTTCCATAGTCAGAACAATATTCATATTGAGGGCTACCCATTCCTAGCACTTCTTGACCCACTTCGTTGCAGAAGTTCCACCCTTCAAGTGCCACTCTCACTCGGTTGTTATTAATTCCTGGATCTCCCAGCACTAAAACATATTCTAATTTCCTCGATTCACCATCATCAGCAATCACATAATGGGTATAATAAATAAGTGCCAAAAATCAAAACCATCAAAACAACCTCGATATGTCCATAATTGCAGGTTCCAGCAGCTTCAAGATGCAAAATATTGAGACATCTGGGAAGGAGAGAGAAAAAGGAAGGAAAAAATGTTGTTGCTATTAGGTGCGTACAGCTTGTTAAACTGTGGAATTCTCCCTAAATTCTGTTAAGATATCGCAAGAGTTCTTTTGAGTGGGTGAAAGACCTATTAGAAAATTGGTGATTCCTGCACAATGAAATGCCAATGTTGGTTATTCTTTGCATTGTTTGTGTTGTGTTAATCCCCGAAGTCATGATTTTGACTCGATCACAGGTTTGAGGTATCAAAATGCCTACTTATTGTGGAGGATAATGGAAAAAAGTGACAATTAAATGCTAATAAAATTCCATAAATTTAATGGGAAAAATTATGTTCCTTGGAAGCCAAATATGAAGTCAATTCTAGAATTCAAAGGCCTATGGCCAATGGTCATAGCACAAGATGTTGGACTGACTGATCATGCTCAACAAAAGAATTTCAATGACCAGAATTGGGAAGCACTGATGATCATGATCATGTATGCCCTCACTCAATTAAACAAGAAAAAAAAACTTGAAAAAAAATAAAAAGAAAAAGAAATAGAAAAAAAAGGTGGAAAATGAAGCTTTGTTTGCCAATTTCTAGGACACATTTCTCATTATTTTACTAATAGAAGTTTGAGGAGATATCTCTCCTTCCATGGATTCGGTTGTTAGAAATACCCCTGAAGGTTCTCTCTTCACTGAGTAGCTTTCGTTGAGCTCTTGGAGTTATGGAACATTGAGTAAAACACCAGATTGGGCTCGTGGGAAAAGCTAAATTTGAATAGGGTATTTTCATATTGATCCAGTTGCAATGTCGTAGAAGCAAGATGAGGAAGCTATTGTGATGAATTACAGAGAAATGGAAGTAGAATGGAAGGAGCCCGAGGGAGAATAGGATGATACTTCTGTGAAGGGAAGCATTAAAAGATTGTTTTGGCATGGTGGATCTGTCTATGATGTCTGGTTTAGCTGTGCTTCTAATCAGGTCATTTTCAATTTTTCTTTCCCATGTTTTTTTTAAAGAAAACAGGCCTTGTCAAATGGTGGAAGTTTTGTAAAACACTTTGGAAGCTTTGTAAAAGATCAATTTGTTAGGGTGGTTCAGGTAAAACATAACACAATTAATCAATAATTTGAAATAGATCCTACCAAAATGAGAGTGTATTTTTAACATGGAGTTATAATGAACCTTTGCCAACTCTTAAATGAAATATCTATATAAGCTACTCTCTATATTTTCTAAGCTACTCATATATTAGCAAATTAGGCATTGAATGGTGACCTATATTAGAAAGGTGACCTAGAAGGTTAGTGTGGTGATTGAAACTATTGTTGGAAATGTTCAAATCCGCCTGTAATTTTTGTTTTTGCCATTACAATGTTTTATAGTTCATGACTTGTTGCTGGTTTTTCCATTAAATATCCAGCACAAATGTAGATTGCATATGCCTTTCCATTCAAGGATTTTTCTTATAGGATTAACTGCATCTGCATCCTACCTGTCCTGAATATTTTGATTGACCCACTTTCCAAATTCAATACCTCTTGCCTTCAAATATTTCATTTATAGTTGTCAGTTCCATTTGGCCCTTGAAGGGCTTATTGAATGAATATTTTTAGCTTGGTCCTGCTCTGTACAAACTGAACCCAAGTGACAAAAAAAATTCTCAGCCTTTAGGATATGCTGTATCTTCATTGTGCAATGTCACACTTGGGTTGTTGTTTTGTTCACTGTAAGTTGAGTTGTTTAAGAAAATATTTTGCAACGATGTTGAGTGCTTGGAATTTTATGCAAATTTTGAAAATTTGTTTCTTGTTTGTTCACACATATATTTATTATTTAATTGTATATGTATGTACTGATTATTTAGGAGGAGCTCAAAATTTGAGTGTTTTGGGTTTGGAATTGCAGGTAGCACAAGTACTTTTAACGTTGCCTTATTCATTCTCTCAGTTGGGAATGGTCTCAGGGGTCCTGTTTCAAGTATTCTATGGCTTGATGGGCAGCTGGACCACTTACCTTATCAGTGTTCTCTATGTTTAATACCACAAACGAAAAGAGAAGGAGAAACTGAGCTTCAAGAATCATGTTATTCAGGTGGATAGATACAAATGTTTATCTAAACTTTATTAAATGTATAAAAAAACATTCATTAAAAAATGCTAAACTTTTACCATTCTTCAGGGTCTCTAAACAAAAATATTCTATCCAGTAGTGGCCTAATTAGTCTGTCGGCAGTTATAGAAATCTATCCATTTGAGATTCAGGAGCCTAATTAGAATGTCAGCAATTACAAAACTCTGGCCACAAAGATTTCCCTGTATAATGTATTTTTCTTTTGTTTTGTTTGCAGTGGTTTGAAGTGCTGGAAGCATTAAATTTTTGCTTATAGGTGCTGGAAAATAATTTTCCAGCGCTTACAGGAAAACAAATTTATATACATTTCCAATATCCATATCTCCTCTGACCCTTTGTTAGAAACTATATTTCATAAACTCATTTTAAGGGGTATTCATCAAGCTTTTTCCCATGGTGACATTGCATATACTGATCCCTTAATTTGTTGTTATACATTAATTTTTATCAATGCATTTTTAGTGGCACTTGCCAGACTTTTTCCATATTATTCCATAAGTTACACTTAGATAATCAAATTATAATGTGTACTAATTCAGATGATTGAATTTCTGATTTTTGCTTGAAATCTCCCCATGGCAGAGAAACTGCCTTTCTGCTTGAGATTAGACACACAAACACCCAAATTAGACTAATTTCTGATTTATGCTTGAAGTCTTCCCCTGGCAGCATAGAGAAAGCAAGTGGGAAACATTATTCCCTCCACACCACATTTATTGTGAAGTTGGATGAAGAAATTTATCAGGCCTCCCACTACTACCACTCCACCTTTTGCAGGCCTTCTGTAGGCTACTCTTCCCGAACCAAAATCCACAATACGTTGTCGGCATATAACTTATCTGCACAGAACTTATGGAAAATAATCCAATTGTGGTGATAAATTCTCAGCCAATAATTTATATTTCTCTTAGTTTACAGGGTTATCAGTCTGGCCATTGTCTGTAGGGTTCTCTGCATGGCCAAATTCACAGGGTTCAAAGGGGGCTTTCCAGGCACCATACTTTGCCTCCATGAGCGATGCCTCTTCAAACTTTGCAGGCTTAGAACTCGGTTCTATGCTTAACAAAATTTGCAGGGTTATCTGTCCGGACATCATCCGCAGGGTTCTGTGCACAGCCAAATTCGCAGGGTTCAAAGGGGGATTTCGAGGCGCAATACCTTGCCTCCATGAGGGATGCCTCTACCAAATTTGCAGGCTTATAACTCGGTTCTCTGCTCAGCCAAATTTGCAGGCTTAGAACTGGGTTCTCTAAAATAGATTTAGAACTTGCAATTTTCTTCGGTTTACAGTTATTAGATCAGCTGTTTGACGATTCTTCAACCAGGGAAGAATTTTTCAGTTGCTTTAGTGAAGGCTGCATGAACCAGCCTTTCTATCCAAATTCGAATATGCACAAAGCTTCCATGGGACTCTGCCAGCGAATGAAGCAAACAGGGCTCTGAAATGGAGTTAAATGAACGCGAGGAATGAATATTCAAAATTTAAATTTTAAGCGGGTTGGCGAGGTGGAGGGGGAGGTGAAGGAGGAAGGTAGGTGGCGGAGGTAGGGGCGCGGGGTCCACCTCCTACCCAGAAAGCCACAAGGGTCGCCGGAGAGAGCTATCTCGGAGTTGTCCCATCAACTCTCTTTTCGTCGAACAAAAGAAACTTCCAATTTTAAATGTGCAATAATAGTAAGTATAGTTACCTGTATAGGTCAATAATTCCACTACCTTTATCCATTTGTTGATGTGTTTCCCACAATATGTAGGTGGGAAACTTCGTTGATCCTTCCTCTACTCCGTTGTTGTACGCATTACTTTCGATAGCAACTGCAGTACGAAAGGTGGTGCAATGAAGCCTTACTCTCGAGCACCACTAAATTTTGGAATGGTCCTCCCAACTTTCCCTGGATGGACAAATAGTATATTTTTGAAAAAAGTTTTAATAATTTAAATTATCATTGTATTCAAAATGAGGTTAGTCCAATTTAATTTGGTAGAAATGTTGTAATTTTTAGTCAAAATAAAGTAAAATAAAATAATATTTCATGACTCCAAAACATGTTTTAGAGTGAACAAAAATTTGATACTCTTAATACTTTGCTAAATTCTAAATTGAGATAAATTTACACTGATTTAATTAAATTATGTAATTTTTAAAATTTTGACTATATAAAAAATATTTTATCTAGCAAATCAACTATTCACTAACTCAGTAAGTAACTTGATAAACCACAACACAAACACACTTAATAAAAGTCTCTAGCAAATTCATATACCCACAGTAAACCACAACAAAAACAAATGTAATAAAATTCTCAGGCTCCATTATTCTTTTGAAAAAAAACAACGGTCTTTTATTCATCAAAAATATTGTTACATGTACATCTATCATGTAAGTTATCATGTCTTCATGTATTTTAAATTACAGAAATGTGACGAAAGACCGAGAAATTGTTTTTAATTTTAGAAATAATCATAATTCCATAGCTACCAAGAGAAATCCTATTATGTATCCTGCAATGTGCTCCCAACAATGTCCTACAATAATTACCAAATCAGGAAAAGGAAGAAATGTCCATCAAAGTGTGAAAGACACTGATTGGCAGAACACCATTATATAGGATTTCTAAGCTCATTAGCCCGGGTTAGTGGCTTATCCGTGAGTCTGTACCCTCCCTCTTGTTGGAAAGGTAGAGGATATAAACAAACAATAACACAATTATTTCACACGAAACACATGAGTTGTGGCTCTCTATTAATCAACGAACTTCAATCTCACTCAATGAATACAATGAACCCGATGAAGGGTATTTAACCTAACTTGACATGCACACACTTACATAACTCGACTCGACCATCTCTCACTTAACTGACTCTCTAACTCACTTACCAAATTCATCTATCACACAACTCAACTTACTCACGCTTACTTAACTTATTGTCTAACTTTGCATGCGAGAGGTAATTAATTGTTTTAACACTCCCCGTTAATTAAGACCGCTAAACTAAAACATAACTCATGACAACTCAAACATGCTTGCTGGTCTATGTCTCAGCTAGGCTTACAACACCCAAGTTTCTTTTGTGAAACTCAAACACATCTATTGCTAATGGCTTTGTAAATATGTTAGCCAATTGATCACTAGATTTACAAGGCTTCAAGTGAAGTTATCCATTGCTCACAAGTTCTCTAATAAAGTGATATCTAGTATCAATATGCTTTCTCTTTTGATGAAACACACTATTCTTGGATAGTGCAATTGCTAAAGTGTTGTCACAATATATTTTTGTTGATCCTTGTTGTTTCTGCTTGAGTCCATCCAATACTCTTCTTAACCATACTGCTTGATATGCTGCTGAAGTTGTTGCTACATATTTTTCTTCTGCTGATGATAGTGTCACAATGGGTTGCTTCTTAGATGCCCATGCTATCACACTTGAACCAATATGAAACACATAACCAGATGTGCTCTTCCAATCATCCAAAATGCCTGCAAAATAACTATCTGTGTATCCAAACAATTCTTTCTTTTCTATATTTGCATACATTATGCCATAATCTCTAGTTCTTGCTATGTATCTTAGAATTATTTTTCCAACACTCCAACGTGTGCCTTTTGGAGTATCCATAAATCTGGAAATCAAACTTACTCCTTGCATAATATTTTGTCTTGTAGCTGTGAGATGCATGAGGCTGCCAACCAATATTTTGAATAGAGTTGGATTGAAATATTCTCCTTCAGCATCCTTGCTTAACTTTGTACCTGTTGCAACTGGTGTAGGTACATTTTTGCAATTTTCCATCCTGAATCTTTTTAGCAAATCTCTTGCATATTTATTTTGACAAATAAAAATTCATTTTTCAGATTGCTCAAATTCAATGCCAAGAAAATATTTCATGAAACCAAGATCAATCATCTCAAATTCTTTCATCATGGCCGCTTTAAATTCATCTAACTCAAGATCACCTGTAAAAATTATATCATCAAAATATAAGTAAACAATCAAAATCTGTCCATGCTCATTTACCTTTGTGTATAAGGTAGACTCAATTATGCTTCTGCAAAATACATTCTTAATCATGTAATGGTTGATTCTGCTATACCATGCTCTAGGTGCTTGCTTAAGTCCATAGAGCGCTTTCTTCAATCCGTAAACTTTATCTTCTTTACCTTCAACTTCATAACCTGGAGGCTACTGCACATAAATTTATTCTTCTAGAATTCCATTCAAGAAGGTTGATTTGACATCTATATGATATGCTTTCCACTTGTTCTGAGTTTTTGTCGCTAGAACTGCTCTTACAGTATCCAATGTGGCTACCAGAGAAATTGTTTCCCCAAAGTATATTCCCAGTTATTGCGAGAATCCTTTTGCTACAAGTCTTGCTTTAAATTTGTCAATTTCACCTTTCTCATTCAACTTTGTCTTGTACACCCACTTCACACCAATGAGGTTTTTATCCTTTGGAAAATTAACCAAATTCCATGTATCATTCTTTTCAATAGAATCAATCTCTTCATCCATGGATTGCGCCCAATTTTTATTTATAATTTCTTCTTCAAACAAATAATGTTGGAATGAAAATAATGAAAAACTTGAACTAACATCCAAATCATCATAAATATCTTTCAGACTTCTCATCTTTTTCTTACCATTGCTTGATTCATTACATGGTTGGCTGCTTGTAGAATTCTAGTCTGTTGATCTGCTTGAAGATCCATGTTGCTCTGAAAATCTTGGAGTCCTTGCTGGTGTGACTCTGTTTGGTGTCTGCTCTCTTGATTCTTGCTGCTCCTTTTCTGCTACATCATCCTCTTCCATTAATGGTGCTTGTGCATCATTTGGTTTGTCTACAGTCCCATTCCATGACTCTTGTTCTTTGAACACAACATCTATGCTAATTATTGTATTCTTGGTGACATGGTTATACAATTTTAAAGGTTTTGACTACTCACTATAACCAGTAAATATGCATTTTTCACTTTGATCATATAATTTTCCTCTTATCTTCTTAGGCACATGTGCATAGGCTACACATCCAAAAACTCTGAAATGAGATACACTGCATGACATACCTGACCATGCTTCTTCTGGAACTCTGTTCATCACACTCTTTGTAGGAGATCTGTTTATCACATAAACAACACATGCAACTGCTTCTGCCCAATACTCATTAGATACATGTCTTGCTTTCAACATGCTCCTTGTCATGTTCATGATTGTTCTATTTTTTCTCTCTGCTACACCATTTTTCTACGGTGTGTATCTGGTTGTAAACTGTCTTCTGATTCCATGTTGTTTGTAGTACTCATGGAATGATTTCAAATCATATTATCCACCATGATCTGATCTCAATACCTTGATTTGTCGATTACTTTGGTTCTCCACTAAGGCTTTGAACTCTTTGAACTTTGCAAATTTTTCAGACTTCTGCTTCAAGAAGTAAACCCAAGTATTTCTATTATAGTCATCAATAAAAGTGAGGAAGTAACAACTTGCACCAATGGGCTGTGTCCTCATAGGTCCACACAAGTCTGTATGCACCAACTCAAGTGGTTTCTTTGATGTGTATGAAACTCCTTTCGGAAAACTTTCATGGTGTTGCTTTCCCAAGATGCAACACTCATAAGTTCTAGCAGGTTCTTTTATGGGAGGTAATCCTCTGACCATCTGTTTTTGCTGCAACAATCTTAAACAGAAAAAATGCAAGTTTCCAAACTGAAAGTGCCATAACCAGTAATCATTAGATAATGCAACTATAAAAGAACTAACCTGATCGTTATAGTTCATAATTAGAGGAAAGATTTTATTCCTTGTCATATGCACCTTTTCTATTAGCAGCTTGCTTGGGGGTCTGTCATAAATAACACACTCTTGCCCTTGAAAGATAACTCAATATCGTTTCTGTGTCAATTGACCAACACTTATCAGATTATGTTTGAGTCTAGGGACATAATATACCTCTGATATCATCTTTGGCTCCCCCTGCTTGGTCATAATGTTGACCACTCCTTTTCCATCTACATCCACAGTCTTGTCAGTCCCCAACTTTACCTCTGTCTACACAGCTTCATCCAAATTTGCAACCAAATTCTTGTTGCCTGTCATGTGGTTATTGCAACCACTGTCTAATAGCCACACCTTATCAGACGGTTCATGCATGGTGTTTCATGCTAGGAACATGTAGTTAGTATTCTCTGTACTAACATTAGCTCTTTAATTTCCTTGATCAACTATCTTCTTCCTGCAATCACGAGCATAATGACCAAATTTATACCAAAATTATTGCAATAATAGAATTTAACCTTTAATTTGTCAAACCTTTGATAATTGTTTAAGATCCTGTTGTTTTTGCTTCCCCTTTGATATTCATGCTCTTCTCGGCCATCTCTATGACCACCTAGCTTTCGCCTCGTCCTCTGCTTCTCGATCGATCTGTACCTCGACCTCTTGAAATATAAACTTGAATTTTGAAGGCAATTTCCAAAGTGGAATCCTTATTTTTGTCTATCCTTGCCTCATGTGATAGAAGTGATCCCATCAAATCATCAACTCTCAATTTTTCCAAATCCTTGACTTCTTCAATGGCTGCTACCATAACATCAAAATCAGTAAACAAAGATCTAAGGACCTTCTCAATCACTGTTTGATTTTTAATGTCTTCACCATAGATTTTTAACTGATTTACTATAGACATGACCTGATTCATGAAATAATCGATGTTATATGTCTCCTTCATCTGCAGACTTTCAAAATCTCTCCTAGTGTTCTGCAATTTAAAAATGTTGACTTTGGCCATACCTTGATAGTTGGTCGCCAAATTTTCCCATGCTTCCTTTGCTGAAGACATGATCATTATCTTCTGGAACACTGCTCGGTCCACTCCTTGCTAGATAAGAAGCAACACTTGTGTATTCTTCCTCTTGTCTTTCTTCCATTGTTCTCTGTCTGCATTACTAAGGGCTCGTTCTTCTTTGTCATTCTGAGATTCTGCAAACCCAAACTTGACATTATCCCAAACATCATGCGTTTTAAACATGGTCTCCATTTTAATAGCCCATACATCACAATATTTCCCAGTGAAAGAAGGAAGTTGTGGCTGAAAACTTGATGTGGCCATCTTGCTTCAAAAAAAATCTTCTTTGATAAAACCCTAATTTTCTTGGAAAAACCCTTGTATTTGTTTTTTATATAATAAATACTTTTATAATATATATATATATATATAAACTTTTATAATAACTCTCTCTAAAAAAAATTATATTTTAAAAAAGCTTTTTTTTTAAAAAGCCTTTAAAAAAAAATATTATAATTTTTTATATTTTTTTAAATATTTATATAAACCCACTTTTTGCAATTCCAATACTCCTTTGAAATCTTCAAAAGCCTTGCTTGACTTAATAAATCCAAATCGAACACACGATTCAATTAAAAAGTTAATGCTCCTTTAAAAAAAAACATATGTACTCCTTTTGCAAATCCTTGCTTTTAAAAAGTTAATGCCAATCAATTTGCATTAACATGCGTTGACCATGACCGACGGCTTTTTAAATGGTAAACTTGATTGCACCTCCCGAAACCAAAAAACTTCGGAATAAACTTGGGCGTTTGTTTCACTAAAAATGTGCAGATCTGCGAGTTTCCTTATCTGTTTAACCTTTTTTCAAAAAAAAAAATTTAATTGTAGGCCTTCTATTCTTGGCCTTCTTCTCTGGCTCTACTTGCCCAAATATCTTGTGATCTTTCCTAAATTATGATATAAATTTGTTAGAAAAATGGAGGATATAAACACATAATAACACAATTATTTTGGTAAATCAGAAATATGAAAAAATTTCAATCAAAGTGTGAGAGACTCTGATTGGCATAACACCATTGTCTAGGATTTCTAAGCTCATTAGCATAGGTTAGTGGCTTATCCGCAAGTCTATAACCTCCATATCTTAACTCATTAGCCCACATTAGCTCATTTCTAAGCTCATTAGCTCCCTCTTTTGACAGCTTGTCTGCCAAATGATTATACTCTCTGTATATATAGGGCAGACTGTAATGGATGAAAAGAGAGCCGACATGTCACGAATTTTCTCCATATAGTAAGAGAGGGAGGGTAGAGACTTGAAGATAAGCCACTAAACCAATCAATAGAAATCTTCGAGTCTCCTTGGATCAATATATATTAATGGCCAACCAAGAGGATCATCTAATGCCCCCACAGACAACTCTGCCCCCAACATTGGATCCGCATCCTCCGGTGTAGTAGAAGTGGTAGGCCAATGATAGGTTGAACTTGATAATCACACCACACCCACAGTTCATTTTTGGCAGTAACACCGTCAACGAAGCCAATTGGGTAAATGTCTACAAAGTTCCAAAATGATTAGCAACAAGCTAGGGGCCAATCTCCCTAAAATAGTCAGTTATGGATAGGGCAGTGGACTGTGTCTCGGGAGAATTATTGTCAAAAATGATAGAATTCCAACATTTCCAAATTCCCTAACATATATATAGGAGCCCTAAAAGCTCGATTGTGTAGAGTCCAGCTTTTCATACATGCTAAAAAAGCTCGATTGTGTAGAGTCTAGCTTTACAGACATGCTAAAATGGAAGATCGGTCTCAGTGATCAAATTTGAAGGGAATGTCTTAATTTCAATTAGAAAGCCATATATTCATGTCTCCCTTCCCTAATGAAAAGATTAAAAATAAAAAGCATTTAAATTGACGAAAATATATTATTTTTACATTTCATTTTCAGAAAGAAAAGACCAGCAATATGTATGTTAATAAAAGACTATTACATATACAAGTGCGAAGGAGGCTCCATCTTGCATTGCTTAAATCTGTCATTGCAAAATGACAGCATGAGTATTGAAGACAATATTATAAGAATTTGGATGGATACCAGCGGGATAGAGGAGGTTGGAAAAAGTAGGGAAGTTGGAATTAGGGCCCATGGAAGAGGATGGAAGTTGAGCAACACCATTAGACATATGTTGTGGGATTTGTGTAGGGATGTTGTTGGTACTAGTACCCCCTCCGCTATTCCACTCACAGTTTTCGGAATTTGGGCTAGAAGTCGATGATGTGGGAAGAGTTTTCATCATTTAAAGGGGACATGGATATGCTTGTAAACCTAGTGAATGAAGCATTTGTCTCTATTTGAAAATATTAAAGGAGCTCTGGATTTTTTTGGTGGAGAGAGAATTTAGATTAATTCAAAAGAATATTCTACAAAAAATCTTCATAGAAAGTATTTGAATGCAACTACTTTTTATTTAAATAAGAAAACAAATTCCAGACACAAAAATCAGGTTTAATCAGAACCAATATATTGAACAGAGGGGTTGCTTTGAGGTTAATCAATTCTTGGAAGATTGTGGTTAGCTAAGATTATCGGTTGAAATTTCTTCTCTATTATTGTGCGCATCAAAGGTATATTTTCAATAGGCATAGATGGATCTCAATATTTATCACCGATATCAGGAGAAGCAAATGGAAGGATGATCTTAAGTTATTCATCAGATTTTTTCTTGAAGTGGCGAATATTCCACATCTAAGTCCATCATATGTCACTCTTCCTCGATTGTTATATGATCTTGAGCCAGAGATAGTATTTTTTCTCCTAGACTGGATACAAACTTTATCAACAAACTGTATTTAGACACTTCTAGAAATGGTCATGAAAAGCATAACAAAAGGAAAAAAGAAATTGACTATTTTTTTAAGAGGACACGATGATCTCTTTTCTCTAGCATTTACTCATATTGAAGATCACCAGTCTAATAATAAGGTGTCATTTTCTCCAAAAATAACCCTAGCCAAACATTGACAAGGCATCAGGGATATCTTTTTGCACTTCATAAGTACATAATATGTTCTAAATCATTGCTGGAAATTATTCACTAGTTGGTAATTTCATACCAAAGTCTTTTTCTCATTTTCAGCATCCAAGACATGGAATTTTGAAAGATAATAGTTTGAAACAACATAAATATTTGAAAATTTACAAGCATTTATTGGCAGACTTTGAATATGAATTTTGAAGTCAAGTCCATGATGTTGTATAGGATCAAGTGCCATTTTGAAAGGTAACAGAAGAGAAATTTATTGATATTGATTTGGGAAAGTCATAGATTTCAACCTTTACCATTCATAATAGATGTCAAATTTTGGATTTTTCTTGTGGTTGAATGGAAAGTACCATATGGTTTTACTTTGGGAAGAAAGGTTCTCTTCCCAAACAAAAAAATGGGAGAAGAGTCTCCATAATTGAGGTCCAAAGCAAGAAAAACAATGTCATATAGATCTCTTATTCCGCGTGATAGAGAGATTGTACAATTGAAGACCCTTATAATAGGCCTCACACTTGGCATTCATATCCATTATCATATTTTGTAGAAATGTGAAACATGGCAAGTGAAAGATTCGACCATGTATGTATCACAAAGGTTGAGAGGGGTTTGAGCAGATTATTGGCAGAGGGATACTTCCTCTTTGTATCATTCAAAGTGAGAAAGCGAGTGGAAAATTAATTAATTGTTTTTGGAGATGGTTTTTCATAGGATTTCGTCACTGTTTGTAAGAAATCTAATTGCGAGGGGGCATCAAGGCCTTGCTCCTAGAAGGGTGGAAAGACACTTGTTTTACAGTTGTGGAGCTGCCCCGACAAGGGTTTCTAAAAAAAACTCCTTGGGAGCCTGTGGGGCTGAGTATTATGTTTCATCCTAATTATTTTATGAATTTATTGTCACGACCAGGGGAGAAGGAAAAAATCAAGGCTCATATTGGAATTCATCATCCTTTGTGCCAACGAGATTGGTGAGCCCTATTTCTAGAAATACTCATAGGATTGATCATGAATTTGAAAGTGTTCATGTAACTGTTGTAAGCATCGAGAAGAAAAAAAATTAATGAGAAATAATTTGACTGCAACCAGTGAGCTCGATATGGAGAGATGGAAGGGTAAGGGTTTGGTCAATTCCAATTATTGGGAGGTTTATCCTACTAGCGTATTTCGCCAAGATAGATCACCATGGCCATGGAATTCATTTAGGGTGATTCAACAACATTTCTTTCATTTTGTGGGAAATTGTGGGAAATTTGGAATCAGTATAAGTAAGAGGAAATTTCAATAGAAGGCTGAGGATATTTCTATATTTTTCCATGCTCGAGTTGAAATTCATGAAGGGTTTTTAATTTGCAGCCTTGGGAAAGAATCACATTCCAAAGACATTCATAACAAATTTTCTTATTGGACAATGAAGGCAGTGAGAATTCCAGTGGATTTTTTCTTTAGGGTAAACAAATACTCTAAAGAATCAGGGTTTGGGCATCTGTTTTCTTGAAATGATTTTAGATGAGTGATTTTCAATATTTCTGAGGAAATTTTGCTATATATGAATGCAGAAGTAGTATTATATTAGAGTGATGATGCTAGAGATTTTCGTTGCTGTCCCAGGAATGGTGGGGGAATTCTCCTCCATTGTAATTCCCTCAGGAAATTTCAACACAATTTTGGATGGATAAAGGTTCTTCTAGAATAACCTCATAATGAGATAATGACCTTATGAAATTCATGGAAGTGACAAAGCCCAATTGGTTTTAGAGGGCCTTCGTCTTTCCAGTGCAAGTAGTCTTCTTCAATGCATACTTCCTCATGTACATCCTTCCCCCAAAATTGGACACATGATTGTGGGTTACCTTGAAGAAGAGGTTGTCTACTCCTATAACGAATTCCTCAAGGAAATCGATAATGGAAAAATTCCAAATGTGTTAGCCCCTGTTATAGAAATCGATTATTAGATGTCTCCCAAGGATTCTATAGATGTTTGGTTTGACTGGAATGTGGGCGTATTAACTCTTCATCTCAGATGACAGCACAAAGAAAAAATGAGAATTGAAATAGATTTAGGTTGAGGGCTGAGGTTGCAACATACCTATTGTTTGTCAGCATTCAATTGAAGAAAATGTTGAATCCTGAGTCCTGAGTATGAATGTGAAATAGATGGTTCAGAACCAGGAATGGCTCTTTTGATGCAAAAAGGGCTTTTTCATAGACTGTAGTTCTTCTCCAATTAGATAGGATGAAAAAAGAAAAGCATTCCCAGTGGTAGGGAATATCAATCACGGTTGAGCTTGCCATTATGATTTTTGGGTTGGATTCGGTAGCTAAAAATTGAAACTCAACAGCCTCCACTCTCGAGCTCTCTTACTCTTCTTCAATGTTGCAACAACCTCTAAAAAAAAACAAGAGCTAAGAGTCTAGTCACTAGTGGCTTTAGGCCGTAGGCATACCCTAAGTCTATATCGTATACATGTAGTGACAAATTGACAAGTCAAAGTTTAGTAAATTGGTAAATTGTAATTAAAAAACCGGATTTTTAAAAAATGTTCGCACACTGACAACCCTTCTTATGCCATTTCATAAAATTGTTCAATTTTTTTTTTAAACTTGTAAAACTCGGATTTTAATTTTTTTTTACTAGCAAATTTTGTTGACTACTTCTCTGACGTGCCAGAGGCCTTGTGAAGGGATCTAACGTGCTCAATTTTGAACAGTGATCAGTCTGTCAACAAGTGGTGAGCGGCGCCATGTTCAAATCCTATGGAAACAACATCTTACAAAGAAAAGGTTGACCCTACAGTGGTCTACTAGTGCCATTGAATTTGAATGGTCTACTTAGAAAGTTTCCCTGAATGTTTTGACAGATTCCTGACCCAAACCCTAATGCCAAAGCTATCAATGAAATGGAAGGTCCCAAAACAAGCAACAACGCATTGAATGCCACAACGAGTTTACATCTCCATTGTTCATCTCTAACTGAATTCGTTCACTTCTAATGTGGTAACGTGACAGCGATGTGAATTTTAGTCCCTGCATTTCCATAGATTAATCGAAGTATATATATCAGGGTATTTTTTTAAAAAGATTTGGTTGTTTATTTTTTAGGTATTGGAGTTTTTTGCAGTGAAATAAGTTTTTGGGATATTTTTTTTTTTTAATTTTGGCAGTGAAATAATTTTTTGGGATAACTTATCATTTTCTTGTTATTTTTTTTTCAAATTGATGAAAAGCTCACAATTCAAATTTGTGATTTTAATCCTGATCATATTTTAAATAAATTTCACTAAAACACTATATATGAAAATATTTAATATGATTATATTTCAAATGATCTTTTGAGTTAACAAAGCCCTATATAAAATAAATAATTTCACATAAAACTTATCTTGAAATTTGGTTTGAAGGGAGAAATATGTGTGCCTTTGGTTTGAGACAGGTAAATTTTTAGGGTTGCCAATATCTAAAAGATCCATAAAAAACATCTATAATTCTTGTGGAAAAGGGACTTGAGATAGTCCAATGTTTTAGGCAATCTCTCATGTAAAACCGATTGATTAGCTTGACAAAAGTAAAGTTTTTCATTAAAATTAATTGATTAGCTGACAAAAGCAAATTTTGTAGATAATCCCTGTACGGAAAATTTGATTGAAATAGGAAAATTTCCGCTGACAAGAAAATATTTTTGGACAATTCATAAAAAAATCGAATAGGAAAATATATCATTGTAGTGTCAAATTTGATGTTGTGCTATCACAATTCTAAATCAAAAAACAGAGCATTTTTACTTTTCAATAATGACTTAAATATTAAATTTAAGTTTAAATAATCTAAACCTTGATTTTAAATGAAAAACTATTTTCCATTTATTCAACATTATCATCAGAATGTTAAATGGAAGAACTATTTTCCACTGACTCAATATTATCGTCAGCAAGATTATGCTACGAGCTAATGTGGACATCTTATAAAACAGTGTTGTCTTAATTAACTCGCATTTCAATTTATTTTTATAATATTTGGATAAATAACATAATGAACCTCATACAAATTATCACCGAAACAAACATAAAATAAACCAAATTCTCTTTTTTTTCAACAGAAAAAACTCTGGTATATATAATTTACCAGTGAAAAAGTTTGAGCTTTAAAGATCATACATTTCATCATATAAAGAGACTTTTTCTCTTCCTTCAATACAAAAAGATATGTTCAGATATACTTGAAACATAGGACATCAAACATAATTGTTAATAGTAAAAACAACACCCCCCCAAAACAAGTAGCCTTATGCTTCTTTTAAAACTGTTTTCTGAAAATGTTAGGGCATAGGAAAAAGTGAAGAAACCCTAAGCCCTTGACGGTCATGATATTCTCCAAAGGTATCTCCTGCCCTGAAATTCCTTCATCCAATAGACAAAAAATGTGATGCATAGCATACAGTTGTTGAAAAAGGTAAAATAGAGAAAAAAAATAAACATAAAGGACGACTTTCGGATACCAAAAACTGTAATTGTTGAGAACCCCATCTCAAGTGAACTTGACCTTCCTGATATCTCCCAAGCTATTCGATTCATATAGCTCATAATGCATAACCCTAAAAACGCCATGAAATCCTTTCTTATATAAACTGTCATTCTAGTAATTTTTCTCACGGAAAATGTGATTGAAATGAATGATGGAGAAAGTCTTTCTTAATGTGTTAACACGATCCAACCAAGACCTCAAGTTACCAGGGTTTAGAATAGTACCCTTATTTAGGTGATCAATAAGGACTTTCGAGTCTCCATAAACCCACATGCGCTCAACAAAAAGTTGTGATGCAAACCACAATAAGCCCCACAGTGCCAAAACTTCGGCCCTCATGTTAGAACCATAGCCTCCATACCAGAAAATCTTATAGTGAAAGTTAGGCAAAACCATTAACCAAGCTCCCCACCCGCACCTTGAGTGTTGAGAGGCTCTGTCAAATAAGCTTGCCAGATAAGATATCTCAAACGGTCTCAATCTTTTGGAAAGATCCTCCGGTGGTCTTTGCACTGTTCTCAGCTCTCCCCAATTGAGAATGATAATGATGGCAGTCCTCTCCAGGCTGCTACACTCATCCTCAAAGATCCTTTTATTCCGGCCACACCAAATAAACCAGTGGAATAAAGTCGAAATTACCCAGAAAGATGAAACTCTCCTATGCCACCAGAGTATGAAAGCCGTCGAATCTGCAAGATGAGGAACTTTAAGATTAAAAAACTTACAAAGTAATTCCAAGACTATCTGAGCAAAGATGAAGTTATAAAAAAGGTGTGAATTGGTCTCTTCCTCCGTGATACAAAGGCTGCAATAACCAGGTCCAATCCACCCTTTCCTTTGCAAAGTATCCCATGTGAGATTTTTATTCATCAAGACCAACCACAGAAAAATCTTCATCTTCATCTGTTCTTTGTTTGCCCAGATTTTTTGAAATACATATCACTCGGCATGAGTGATAGATGATACTGTTAAATAGTTATATATTTCTCTCACGATAGGCATATCATTTTTAGTCGAGCCCTTCCAAGTAACCCTATCACCACCACTATCCATTATCAACCCCTGGCTTCTTAACTCCTCATTATACCCATCCTACTCCTCCTTCAGGTGATCTGGTAAAAACAAATTGTCGGCAGACATCCAAACCGGGCTCCCATTGATCCTTTCCTTTATGTCTTGAACCAGGTAGAAATAACCTTTTCCATTTAATTGTCTCATAAGTTCAAAGCTGAGAGGGCCAGGATTAGGAGAACCGCGCAAATCATAGTGGCCAATATGGATCTTGGCCCCGTCACCGAAATGCCACTTCAGAAAAGATGAAAAACATAACCAACATTTTTTAAAATCATTCCATATAGCCGACCCACCCTTTGAATTCTGCCAAGCCACCAAGAAAAGGTCCTCCACACCCTCATTGTTCAGATACTTACTATAAAATATTTATAGAAATTGACTAAGTAATCAGTCTATATCCATCTTTAATTCCTGATCTACTAAGTTTATCTAGCATTTCAATATATTTAAGAAGCATTAGATTTAATTTTCCTTTAAATAAATTATATTTCACATGAATTCATGTCAGCGTTTCCAGTTGCGACATCGTGGTTTTCAATGCAGATTTATAATATACTGGAGCAGGGGCTGGAGGGCCTTCCGACTTGGATGCAGCTTGAGATGAGGCTATAATGCCTTGCATTATACAATAAGATTCTTAAGAGGAGGGTAGAATGACTACTTCCGATAGAATATTGGTTGCTGCGAAAGATTGGCACTTATCATTACATGCTGAAACTTCTTTGCCCTTCTTCCACATTGTATCGAAGGAGTCTTTTGTTCAAAGAAACAGAGCATGATGGGACAGCTACAGGACTGCCCCGTCTGGTGACCCCCATGGCTTTCCGGGTAGGAAGTGGACCCCGCGCCCCTGCCTCTGCCACCTCCCTTCCTCCACCAGCTCCCCCTCCGCTCTTCCAACCCCCATGCTTAAAATTTAAATTCGCACGCCTTCGTCCTATTGCCACATAAATCGAAATTCATTACGAGCATCCATAATAATAGCTGACAATTGGAGTTGCGTGTAAAATTTATGAGCTTGATATCTACACACATGCTTTTGTATCCGCAATGCAACACCCTCCCTCCTCATGCTACTATAAATATTTCTTGAAAGGTTACCCTTCCATAAGGCCTAAAGATGAATGGCAACATTGCGCAAAGAAAGAAATTGTTTCCGAGCAATGGATGAAAGAAATTTTTGCTGGGTATTTTTTGCTGAATTTCCCAGTACCTCAGATCTTCTAGCATCTAATTCAACCATTTATCCTGCTATGAGGAAAACCTTTTTTTTCCCTATCTGATAACCTTGAAGACCCATTTTTTCCAACATCTTTTTTTTTGTAGTCTTCACATCATAACTCCCATCCAGCATCCCTGGAGCAAGAATACCAAAACGATTAAGAAATTCATAAAATGTTCATCTTGTGGGATACCCAACACATTTTGATTCTAAAAAACGTTAGGCTTCAGTAAACTGTTTGGTTTAACACATATTATGTAATGAGGCTCTGTTGAGCTCAGTGTTTCCAAAAGAGATTGCAGTTGTTGCTTAAAAGTCACATGGAAAATTGTGGCTAATAAGTCAATAGCCATCCTAGTTAATCTGCCTCTTAGTCATAATGGTTAATAGAATGCAGTGTCAAAATAATCTTAGGGATTTAATAGTGATTTTATATGTAATGGATAAAACCTAAAGAGGTAAGTTGGTGGCCCCTTTTTCTTTTGCATAGTCCATGAACATGAACATGAATATGGATTTCTACAATTCAATGGCTTTGCAGCAACAACAACAATTTTCCCATCATCAACAGCATCAAGAAAATAATAATAAATGATGCCAATGTGATGTGCTATTGAGTATTTAGTTATGCAAAACACATGAGATTTGAATTGTATTTAGTTATGCAAAACACATGAGATTTACCCTGCAAAACTGCCATGAGAAGTGAATCTTAGATAGACAATGGTGCAATGGGTGTTGTCTTTATTTGGAGACGAAGAGTGAAAAAATTTGCATATGGATTCAATGTATCAGTTGAGTATTAAATTACTGTGATTTCTCATGTAGTATATATATGAATAAAGAAAAATGGAAGAGATGAATCTATCCTTTCTTTAAATTGCCAACATGTTGTTGGATGCAGAATTAATCCTGGAACTGTTGTTCAGCCCATGACATGTTACAGATTTTTGGACATGTACCATCGATTCAAATTCTCCAGTGTTGAATTCAGATTCATATATAATGAAATTCCTACATATATGGTGATATAATATTGTGGTCTTCAAAGCTGTTGCAATATTATAAACCATGAACGTCTCCTTTTTCTTTTCACTTTGGAGTGAGAATATGGATACTTCAACTTATAGTAGTTTCCAGCACACTCCTTACCTCTCACATCTCAATCTGGTTATGTTAAGAGACTTGTCTATTTGTATTGTATGGAGAATTCAATGGATGATAAAGTGGTCATTCTTTAGGTTTTATCTATATCTTTGTGGGATGAAAGTAGGTGCTATGTCATTTGCACTTAAATAAATCTCCCAACAAGTGGTAATGGAACTAATGGAAAATCTAAACATTTTATCTTCCTTCTCCAATGCTAGTGCTTTCAACATCCTAGATTTCATGTTAGGTCACTATATTACTAGTATAGTTCCTTATTGTTGTTAGTGTAACCCCCTTATTGTTATTATTGTACCCTTGTAACCCACATATTGTTATTATTGTGCCCTTCAATTATTATTGTTAGGTCGGCTAGGATTACATTGTGGCCCCACTAAGATTACATTGTGGCCCCATGGACTCCTATATATAGAAAAGAGGCCTTGTAATTTGTATCATCCAAGAATTGTTCATTCATGTTATGTATTGGAGGTTTCTTCCGCGAAGTCTCTTATTTATAAGGCATTTATATCTCTTTACTTCTCTTTTGGAGCTGGTTTCATAACATTTGGTATTAGAGCTTTGGATTCTAGGGTTTTCACTGCTCTAAACTAGTCATCGTAGAATTTTTTCTATAAATTTTTTCTACGAAGGTTTAGAAGCTAAAATTTTTAGAGTGTGAAGCCGAAATCCTGCGGAACAGCATCAAAAAATTTTAGAGTTTGGTTCGCATTATTTTTAGAGATATGATCTATGGAATCTAGGGATTTTTGAAGGCTCCTAAATTTAACCTAGACAGGTCATTGCGGAATTTTTGCTATAACTTTGTTTCTATGAATATTCAGAAGCTTAAATTTTTAGAGAGCGAAGCCGAAATCCTGAGGAACATCATCGCAAAATTTTAGAGCCTGGATCGCAATATTTTCAGAGATATGATCTGTGGAAGTTAGCTCTTTTTCAGGCTCCCAAATTTCATCTCAAAGAGGTTAGCATGGGAAAATATTCATAACTCTCTCTCTAAGAATCCGATTGGAATGCTGTAAAAAGTGGCCGCAAGTACACGGACTATAGTTTCCTGTCTATCAATTTCAGAGGCAAAGAAGGAAACAGTGACACATGGAAATTCATACAAGTTCGCTCTACTGAACTAGTCCATAATTGGGTCATTGTGGGAGATTGGACATAACTTTGCCTTGAAGAATCCAAATCAGGTCAGACCTATGACATTTGAAAGAAGCTTCAGAGGGCTACTACAAGGCTGAATTTCAAATATTGAGGATCTGCAATTATAGAGATAATACAATTTCAATATAGAGCTCCTAAAAAAAAGTAAAATATGGAGCAATATTTTGATCTCAATAATGTGCAAAACACACAAAAGGTACACATTGCAACTTTACATTTAGAACAAAATACTTTTGTATGGTATCGATGGCTTTGCTCCTGTAAAAAAATTGTCACTTGGTCAATTTTTACGGAGTAAATGATAGCACATTATGAGGATACAAAGAGCAACACCTTCTTTAGCCAATTGATAAATCTCAAACAAAAGGGTTTAGTGGGGAAGCACATTGAGGACTTCCAAAAATTGAATATAAGGGTAACTGATATTCCAGAGGAACACAGGATCGATCTCTTCATAGGCACTTTAAAGGATAACATCCAACATGAAGTTCGCGTTTTGGAACTGGATTCATTGGAGAAGGCATTCAGGTTGGCAAGAAAAGTTGAATGTAAAATAATGGTGACAAGGAAGCCTACCACTCAATTCTATAAAGAAGGAAGTGTTGCTACGCCTAGATTTCCACAACCTACAAGGTTGACATCACAACAATTGGAAGAAAAAAGAGCAAAAGGGCTTTGCTACAGTTGTGATAGCAAATACACTAAAGGTCATAAGTGTGCTGAGAAGAAATTATTTTACATAGATTGTGAAGAAGAAGAAGAAAATGAACAAGAAGAGGATATACACCAGGGACCAGCCCTAGAAGAAGAAGAAATGAATCCGACCATATCGTGTAATGCACTGGCAGGAATTACCACTCCTCAAACTCTCAAGATAGAAGGACATATAAAGAAGAAAAGGGTAATAGTGTAGATTGATTCAGGTAGCACCCATAATTTTATTCATTATAAGGTAGCCAAGGAATTAAATTGTTTCCTATACCCAGCACCAGAATGTCAAGTGATGGTTGCAAATGGAGGAACTATAAATTGCTCTGGAAAATGCCATAATATCAAGCTAACCATGGGGGAATATGTATTGAATAGCCCAATGCTTTCCATTCCTATGGGAGGTGCTGATGTTGTACTAGGAGTACAATGGTTACAATCTTTGGGGACGGTAGCTTTTAATTTTCAAGAACTTTTCTTGAAATTTTTTTCAGAAGGAAAGGAAGTCGAATTACGGGGTATTGAAGGGAAGCCAGGAAGGATAATAAGCTCTAATGTCATGAAAAAGCTTCTAAAGAAAGAACGAGGCGTAATTGCACAATTATGCTCACTAGAAGTTCCGACATCAAAATCATCTATTTCTGCAGATCTCCAACAAGTCTTGGACAATCATTCCAAGGTGTTTGAAACTCCCAAAGGACTCCCACCTATTCGTGATCATGATCATGCTATTCATTTGATTCAAGGAAGTGTTCCTCCAAACATCAGGCCTTATAGATATCCTTACGTCCAAAAGAGCGAAATTGAACGTATGATTGCAGAAATGTTAGAGGCGGGTATAATTCAACCTAGTCAAAGTACTTTCTCTGCTCCTGTAGTATTGGTACACGAGAAGGATGGATCATGGCGAATGTGTCCGGATTATAGGGAGCTCAATAAGCTCACCATTAAAGACAAATTTCCCATTCCTGTGATTGATGAATTATTGGATGAATTACATGGAGCAATTTATTTTTACCAAGTTGGATCTTCATTCAGGATATCATCAAATTAGAATGAAGACTGAAGATATTCCAAAAACAACATTTTGAACTCATGAGGGTCATTATGAATTTTTGGTCATGCCTTTTGGCCTTGCCAATGCACCTTCTACATTTCAAGGGTTGATGAATTCCATTTTCAAACCCTTCCTTAGAAAATTTGTGCTAGTATTTTTTGATGATATACTAATCTACAACGGGTCTTGGAAGGATCATGTTCAACATGTTGACAGGGTGCTCAAACTATTGCAGGAGAAACAATTATATGCAAAAACATCCAAATGTTTCTTTGGAGTACAAGAGGTGGAATATCTGGGTCATATTGTATCTCACGAAGGTGTTAAGGTAGACCCTAACAAAATTAAAGCCATTAAAGAATGAAAAATCCCCAAAACCATAAAGCGGTTGCGAGGATTTCTCGGGTTAACAGGGTATTATCACAAGTTTGTTAAGAATTATGGGAGAATAATAGCACCTCTAACAACATTATTGAATAAAGATGCATTTTCATGGACTCCTGAAGCAACTAAGGCTTTTGAACATCTTAAAAAGTCAATGTGCCTAGCACCGGTCTTAGCTACGCCAGACTTCACAAAAACCTTTATTATGGAATGTGATGCCTCAGGAAATGGAATTGGTGCTTTTTTTATGCAAGAAGGAAGACCCATTGCTTTTGAAAGTCGTCCAATGAAAGGAAAGTATTTACAGAAAGATATTTATGAAAAGGAAATTTTAACAATACTGCATGCACTAAAGAAATGGCGAACTTACCTAATGGGAAGACACTTCAAGGTAAAAACTAATCATGATAGTCTTAAACATTTTTTGGAACAAAGACTATCTTCAGAAGAGAAGCAAAAATGGGTCACAAAGATGTTGGGTTATGACTTTGAAATAATCTACAAAAAAGGGAAGCCAAATGTTGTTGTAGATGTACTCCCAAGAAAGAATGAAGAGGTGGAATCATTACTTTGTGCCATTTCTATTATCCAACCAAATTGGATAACCAAAGCAAGGGATGAATGGAAGAAGGACGAAGAAGTGTGGACACTCATTCAAAAGTTGCAGCAAGATCCTAGTACATCTGGTACATTTAGTTGGAAAAATGATTCCTTATGGTACAAAGATCACTTATATCTTTGTAGGAATTCCCAACTAAAAGAAAAGATTCTTTTGGAATTGCACCCTTCTCCTTTAGGAGGACACTCAGGATTTTTAAAAACTTACCACAGGGTGAAGAAATAATTTTTTTGGGATGGCCTTAAATCTGATATTCAAAAGTTTGTGGCGAAATGTTTGATTTTCCAGCAGAATAAAGTTGAGACAATTAAGACCCCGGGTCTTCTACAACCTTTATCCATTCCAAGTCAACGTTGGGAGGAGATTTCAATGGATTTTATCACAGGTTTACCTAAGTTCAAAGGAAAGAGTGTCATCATGGTGGTAGTTGATAGACTTACCAAGTATGCACACTTTTGTGCATTATCTCATCCATTTAAAGCAAGTACAGTTGCTACTACATTTATGGACACAATTCAAAAGCTACATGGAAACCCAAGGGTTATTGTGAGCGACAGAGATCCCACTTTTACTGGAAATTTTTGGACGGATTTATTTTCCTGTTTGGGTACTCAATTAGCTCATAACTCATCTTATCATCCTCAATCCAATGGTAAAACTGAGATAGTAAATAAATGTTAGGAAGGATATATTCATTGTTTTGTATCTGATAAACAAACATAATGGGTCAAGTGGTTACCTCTCGCTGAATGGTGGTATAACACTTCCTTCCATACTGCAGCAAAAAATGACCCCATTTATGGCACTTTATGGATATCATCCACCATCCATCACATCATCTTTAAGAGAAAATTCGAAGGTTCAAGCAGTGGAAGATCACATCGAGCATCAACAAGAAGTTCTCCAACTCTTAAAGGATAACCCGAATTTGGCACAAAATCGAATGAAACAACAGGCAGATCAACATCGCAGCGAGAGAAGTTTTGATGTAGGAGATTGGGTATTTTTACGGCTACAACCACACAAAAAAATGTCCCTCAAGCAATCTAAGAAGGATAATAAATTATCGCCAAACTACTATGGTCCTTACAAGGTGTTGCAAAAGATTGGTACTATGGCATACAAATTGGAGCTTCCTGCTTCTTCGCGAGTACATCCAGTTTTCCATGTTTCATGCTTAAAGAAGGTTATAGTTGAAAATCTTCCAGTTCAAACAGTATTGCCAGAACTTGATGGGGAAGGGAAAATCATATTGGAACCTGAAGCAGTCATGGAAAAAAGAACTCGATAACTACGGAATCGATCAATTTCAGAGTATCTCATCAAGTGAAAGAACTTACCCACTGAAGATTCTACATGGGAGGATGAGAATTTTATACAGAAGCACCCAGAGCTACTCAAGTGTTGAGGACAACACTTTTTTGAAGGAGAGGGGCATGTTAGGTCCCTATATTACTAGTCTAGTCCCTTATTGTTGTTAGTGTAACCCCCTTATTGTTATTATTGTACCCTTGTAACCCCCATTTTGTTATTATTGTGCCCTTAAATTATTATTGTTAGGTCGGCTAGGATTACATTGTGGCCCACTAGGATTACATTGTGGCCCCATGGACTCCTATATATAGCAAGGAGGTTTTTTAATTTGTATCATCCAATAATTGTTCATTCATGTAATGTATTGGAGGTTGCCCCCTCAAAGTGGCTTATTTCTAAGGCATTGATATCTCTTTACTTCTCTTTTTGGAGCTGGTTTCATAACATTTGTGAAATTAATGAGATTGGTGATGCGTTCATGAGATTTGTGGAATTATATATGGGAGTGTTGTGATATAAGATGAAGAAATTTTTGTTGCTTTCCTAAAGTGGGAAGTTTTGTCGCATTTACCCTTTTCATGTTTACTTTGTTTTAGTTGAGGGTATAGTACCTATGACTTAAATACCATCCCCATTCGTTCAACAAGTTTTCCCATCCATTAGAAAATTTATGAGCGATACATTGTTATTCAGATGGTGTCAGTTCATTGGTTTTAAATACACATGTTATCTACATGTCTATCGATTTATTTATTATAACAAGTTTATTTTGTTTGCTGATGATTACACAAAGGTAGTTATATTACTCTGGTTTGAGGGGTTTTAGTCAGGAGATGGATTGAGAAATATGAGAATATGCCAAGGAAAATGAAGCAAATGAAAGTGAGAGTTATGAGTGATACATTTTTATTCAGTTAGTGTCAGTTCATTGGTTTTAAATACACATGTTATCAACATGTCTATGGATTTATTTACTATAACGAGTAGATTTTGTTTGTTGGTGAATACACAAAGAATAAAGGAAGTTATATTACTCTGGTTTGAGGGATTTTAGTCAGGAGATGGATTGAGAAATATGAGAATATGTCAGGGAAAATGAAGCAAATGAAAGTGATGGTTACATCAGACCAACCTTTTAGACTTTAGCTTGTTTCCTCTTGCTTGTCTTTTATGCCAACATACATCAGTAATCCTTCTAGACTTTTGTTTGATTTGTTTCACTCTTCCCTTTTATTGCAACATACACAAGTACTAATATTAGTTGCATTATGGGCCCATCAGTGACCTGATTACAACTATTTTTTAACTCATATAATAGACAATTATCTCTAGATATCAAACTATTACTGATTAGTTAGCATTATTAATTTTGGTGGTGATCGTCACAAGTTTCAATCCTGTAGTTTTATTATGATGTAGATTGACCAATATTCTACATGTTAAAAAATTGGCACAACAAAATATGTCAAATTTTGTAATCAAATTAAGAAACAATTTATACAAAATTTAAAATTTATTCCAAAATGTTGGAATTTTTTTCCTATAGGTTCTGGAAAATGATTTTCCAGCACCTACAAGAATTTTTTTTTATATGCATTTCCAATATCCATATCTCCTCTGATCCTTTGTTTGAAACTATATTTCATCAACACATTTTGAGGGGCATTCATCAAGATTTTTCCCATGGTGACATTTCATATACTGATCCCTTAATTTGTTGTTATAAATTAATTTTCATCAATGCATTTTTAGTGGCACTTGCGACACTTTTGCCATATTATTCCATAAGTTCCACTTAGATAATCAAATTATAATGTGTACTAATTGAGATGATATAATTTCTGATTTCTGCTTGAAATATCCCCATGGTAGAAAAACCACATTTTTTCTTGAAATTAGACACACAAACACCCAAATTAGACAAATTTCTGATTTCTGCTTGAAATATTCCCATGGCAGCATAGGGAAATCAAGTGGGAAACATTATTCCCTCCATGCCGCATTTATTCTGAAGTTGGATGAAGCAATTTATCAGGCCTGTTACTACTCCCACTCCACCTTTTGCAGGCTGCTCTTCCAAACCCGAAATCCACATTTTTAAAACCAATTTTTGTAACGTCCGAAACAAAAAGGGGACCCACCATCAAAGTTGAATTTAAAAATATTCTAAAATTTTCATTTGGGTGTTTGTGTGTCTTTTGAAAACCACCTTTAACGTTGGATATTAAAGCCACAAGTTAGTAAAAATCATTGATCCAAGGCTGTCTACTTTGTTATGGTCCAGAAAGGGGTTAGATTAGGGGATGGATATCTGATTCAATCAGATTAAAACTTACATTTGAACACAAAATGGAAGTTCAGATTGCATGTAATCTGTTTCAAAATAGTTGATCACCTTTGTTGGTAGTATGCTTGGGAATAACCAGAACAGATTCAAAACTACTTCATGCTTAAAGGGTAACTAAAATTGATAGATTCTGGATTTTGAACTCTATTGATAAAGTCATCTGGTTTCCTTACTTGCATGGATAGATAGGTTAAAATCCATTTTGATGTAATAATGCTTTATCATGTTAATTTTGAAGGGATGGTAACTGCATCCCTTTCAGTATTACAAGTACCAGTTTTTTTCAAAAACAAATAAATGATATTTGCAGGATGTTTTTGTGTATGCAGGAAAAGCCAGGAGGCATGCATGAAACGGAAATACTGGGAGGGCCACTTAATTTGGAACATTATGTTTCCTTTTTAAACATTTGTGAAGATTATTCTTTGGGTGTTAAATCCTGCTGCATATTTTGCTTGATAAACACCTGAGTTTGAATGGGTGTTTGATGTGAATTATTGTCTCTATTTGGACCTTTACTGGAGGAAGCATATAAAGTTGAATGCTAGGCTTGGATGTGCCTTTAAGTTGGGGTTTTGATTGAATTCTCAAGAATTTTAGGGATCATCGCTTTGAATTTTGACCTAATTTGTGAAATATTAAAGCGGGTGGGATTGTATTGAAGTTTATAGTGTTGATTTTTTCAAACAGTTTAGTTATACACTGTTGTAGGTATAATTTCACAATATCAACTCACATGAATATGCATAGAAATCAATATGCATCCCAAATGAATTATTCAAGGAGTCCAAGCTAAACTATATCATGCTCAGGAATTTATATGTATAGCTAGTACATGATAGAATCATAGTGAAAATAACTAGAGAAACCCACATTACATTCACCATGAAAATACACAAAGTATTGAAGAAATATAGGAACCTAGGATTGTGTCTCATGGTAGCTTCCAGAATGTTCGTCAAGATGCAACATGACTAGCATTGTAGACTCAAGAATACAGAATCACACTTATACAAATAGTACCACATATCCCAAGTATGTTAAACTGAGAGAATAATAAGCATGTAATTATGTTTGATCCCCAAGCTTCGCCATTTCTAAACAAAGTATATCAAATCTGCTTCAATAGATATCTACACGATGCTTGGATTTATTTGATTTTGTAAATTAGTTACAACAGGGATTATCCTTCTAAATTTGTAGATCATGAGATAGTGTTAGTGATTTGCAGTGGAATTAGGTGATGTACATATCTTAGAAGCCAACAGTCCTTAATGGGTATGCATGCTTTCTCACATGTATAATATTTATAGCTATTCTGGTGGTTTTTGTGCCTTGTCTATTATGATGTTAGCCCAATTTTTGCATTTTCAAGTGCATTTTATCCTCAGCCAAGAGGAGTGTAAGATTTTTCCAGGAGACTCCATGGGATTTGGAATTTGGATGCATGGTAAAAATGATTCCTCCTTTCTGCTTGGACTAATTTTAAATTCTGGTGGCATTTATGCCCTATTTGTTATGGTGTTTTTTCATTTTCAAGTTCATTTTCTCGTCAGAAAATATGATTGTAAGCTTTTACACTAAGGCCCCATGGTATTTGGAACCTGGATACATGGTAAAAATGATTCCTCCTTGCTAGTTGGATTAATCTTAAATTCAGTGAAATGTGTTGAACTTAGGTTGTGATGGATGTAGTCACTTGTATTTTCTATTCATTTTCAATTCTCACACACACACGTATACAATTTGACAACAACTTCCTTTAACTATTAATAAAGCAATATTTACAAGGAGTGTAATCTTGTACACTGAGGCCCCATGGGCTTTGGAACCTGGATACACAGTAAAAATGATTACTCCTTGTTGCTTGGATTAATTTTAAATTCTAGGAAATGTGTTGAACCTAGGCTGAGATGGAGGTAGTCACTTGCATTTTCTATTCATTTGCAATTCTCTCAGGCACATATATACATCTTGATAAAAACTTACCTTAACTATCAATAAAGCAATATTTACAAGGCTTTTATACCTAAAAAATAATTTCATGCTACAAAATCATCCTCCCCAAGCACTAGCAGAGCCTAAAATTGCTCTGGTTAATTACCGAAACACCCATAAGTCTTAAGTTAATAGACAAAGTAATAAAAAAATAACATAAGTCCGTGAGTCATCAACAAATGGCCCTGGGCCCAAGCATACACAGACATCAAACACCCTGAGGTAGGAGGCCCACTATTGGGTGGAACACTTCATTTTCACTCTTTTTGTTTTTATATTCTTAAAAAATATTCCTTCTTATTAATATTTCAATATAACTGTGCACCAATTTATTGGAGTAATTATAACACACCAAAAAGAGATGTATACAATCATTTCATTATTGATGGTAGAAAATATGAGAGATGATCACATTCATTTCGTATATTGATAGTAGAAAATACGATAAAATTTAATGAAGTTAATCCATTAGAAATTGATGATTTAACTAAAAAATATTACACCTTGCTTTAAGGTATGATATTTTCCAAATACATGTATGCGATGTCCTGTTGCTGGAAGATAGTTGATCTCAGATGTTCTTTGAATGTTTCTGTTTGTTTGCACAAAAACGGTGAAAACTAAACAAAATTAAGAAGGATATTTGATTTCAAATGTAATTTGAGTTTTCACTGAACCTTATTGGAGAAACCATCATAATACAAAATCTGGAAATCTTATATATTCAAGAAAGGACTAAAATCTGGTCCTGCAATAGATTGTAACATTGTTTTAACTTTTCAATGGTCATAAGAGGTATCGATTCATTACAGGATGATTGTGTTTATTGTGGGAATCAACATTGAACTAGTTCGCATAACTCAGTTTCTTGACATGCTCTCAAAAGATGATAAAACACACAAATATTATACTCTTACAGGGAAAAAGTGTCTCTGTTGTGTCCAATGTCAAGGATGTCATACTAATCTATTGCTACAGTTGAAATGTTGTTATTGGCATTTTCATAGATGCCTTTGGAGATATCTTCTAATAGAAAAAGGAGAGACTCGGCAATGCCTCAAGTTAAGAATGATGAAATCATTTAATGGTGTTTCAGTCAACAATGAAAGAGCTAAAATATGATGTGAATCATTTTCTCTGCACTATTGAATCAATTTGAATTCGCCCATACCTCACATAAATTCACTAAGAATTTTTCCAAGAAATAAGTTCTGATATTCAAAGGAAACATGATTTACCTCCTAACATTTGTAAAACCATTCCCATTTATTTAGCCATCGAGTTAATTCCAGGTGCTCAAAATTCTTCCTGGAATCACATCCAGAAATAGTATTTACAAAATTAAATGTTGCTATTATTACCCGTTGCATTTTAGGGTCTGATTATAGTGATTTTTTTTTCAAACATTTTAGTTATACATTGTTGTAGGTATAATTTCACAATATCAACTCACATGAATATGCATAGAAATCAATATGCATCCCAAATGAAGTATTCAAGCAGTGCAAAATAAATTATATCATGCTTAGGAATTTATATGTATATCTAGTACATGACAGAATCATAGTGAAAACAACTAGAGAAACCCACATTACATTCACCATGCAAATACACAGAGTATTGACAAAATATAGGAACCTGGGATTGTGTCTCATGGTAGCTTCCAGAATTTTCATCAAGATGCAACACGAATAGAAATGTAGACTCAAGAATACAGCCTCACATTGATACAAATAATACCACATATCTCAGCTCTGCAAATTTCCTAAATAACCAGACGCTCATAGCCTCATTACATAAGATGTATTAAACCAAACAGTTCACTGAAGCCCAGAATTTTTGAGAATCAAAATGTGCTGGGTATCCCACAAGACAAACATTTGACGAATTTCTTGATCGTTTTGGTATTCTTGCTCCAGGGGTGCTACATGGGAGCTATGATGTGAAGACTGCAAACAAAAAGATGTTGGACAAAATTGGTCTTCAAGGTTATCAGATAGGGAAAACAAAGTTTTTCCTCAGAGCAGGAAAAATGGCTGAATTAGATGCTAGAAGATATGAGGTATTAGGAAATTCAGCAAAAATTATCCAGCGCAAAGTTCGTTATAATTTCTTTCTTTGCACAATGCTTCCATTCATCTTCACGCCTTATGGAGAGGTAACGTTTCACGAAAGATTTATAGCAGCATGAGGAGGGAGGCTGTTGCATTTCAGATACAAAAGCATGTGCGCAGATATCAAGCTCAGAAATGTTACACGCAACTCTGATTGTCAGCTATTGTTATGGATGCTCGTAATGAATTTCGGTTTAGGCGGCAATAGGATGAAGGCGAGCGAATTTAAATTTTAAGCATGGGTTTGGCGGAGTGGAGGGGTAGATGGCAGAGGAAAGGAGGTGGCGGAGGCTGGGGCGCGAGGTCCACCTCCTACCCAGAAAGCCGCGGGGGTCACCGAAAGCGGCAGTCCCGGAGCTGTCCCATCACGCTCCATTTCGTTGAACAAAAGACTCCTCCCATTGTATCACCCAATCAATATCGACCTCGGTAAACCAAAATATTTGAGATAGTGTGCGCCACACAGCTTATGTCGTCTCGACTCTCACCCAACTCCAATGTATAGAGATTATCTAACTTTACCTTTTGATTAATATGACGACTTTCCTAATGACGACAGCCACTGGATGGAATCTTCATGGAAAACTTTCACATCACATCTATTATTTCACAGCTGCCACCACTCTCCAACTTTAATTTTTGATTCGACCACGACAATCACCCGGTTGAATAGGAAATTCTCTAACGTTACCTTCTGACTTGACCTCGAGAGCACGAAAAACACTCCAAAGAGTTTCGACGAAAAACTTTTATTTATTTATTTACACAGTAACTCAGTTGTCAAATCGGAACAACCAACATTATTGAACTTACGTTACAAATTTGCTTAGAAAGCTATTTTTTCTTTGAATTTGGAAGATTTGCTTGGAAAGTTATTTTTTCCTTGTAATTGGAAGATTTGTTTTTCAATATTTTTTTATCATATGAGTGTTTAAATAGTTTTTTTTAGGATGGAGATGGATTCAACTCCATCAAAAACACCCAGGCACCAAAAATCATGAAGCTTGATTACACAGTAACTCAATTGTCAAATCCGAACAACCAACATTATTGGCCTTGTCTACCAAGTTTACAAATTCACCTTGAAAGTTATTTTTTTGCTAGAATTGAAAAATTTGTTTTTTAGAATTTTTTATCATATGAGTGTTTATATATATATATATATATATATATATATATATATATATAGTTTATTTTTTTATTTTTTTATTTTTATGGTGGAATGGATTCAACACCATCAAAGACACTCACACACCTAAAATCCTGAAGCTTGACAATTGTAACCCAAATTTCCAAATTTTGGCAAAAATCATGCCATAATTTCCATTATTTTCCATAATTTGTGGCCTAGTTAGACTATATCATTATTGATTACTATCTCCTAATGTCAATTCACTCATTATTATTATTCAAAGAAAACCACATCATTGAAATTGCCTAGTTTTTCAAAGAAAACTAAGCCCATTAAAATTAAGTAGCTAATGGTGCATAAGTTGGCAGAATTTCACTCCTTTCAATGCCTTGGGCAGGTTTTCACTCCCTAGATGCCTGGGGAAGGGTTTCACTCTTGCTATATGCCTTTAAGTCTTGGGCCATTAACCCCTTTCCTTACATCCTAGAAAGACTCGCTCTTAACTAAGCATAAACAATTTTAGGGTATACTCTAGGCCCACCCAAGGATCTCTTTTATAAATATTCTCAATAGACCAAAAACTTTTGTATAAAAAATTTCAATCAATATTGACTAAGTACCTACTATTATGCAATGGACACTTTCATAACAAGATTTGATGAGTGGAAACCATAGTTATTAATTCAAATATCATATAACTAGTGCAACCATATAAATTAATAAATTTTTAAAACATTCTTAGAACAATATTCTTAACTATGGAGATTCACTCCCATTTTATCATAGGATTCTTAATTTGTAAATAGGCTTTGTAACAATATCATGGACCAATACCATACCAAATGCCTAAAAAACAATAATTCATTTTAGATGACACTTGTTCATGATACATTTTTTATAATTAATAAATTTAATTAAAAGAATAAAAAAGACATAACTACTTTGAAAATAAATCTTAATCTTTGGTTTGTGTATGCTATTTAGAATATTCTATGGAGGTATTGATGGACAAATCTTATCTTGCAGACAAGATAGATCTCCTTGGACCTAGAAACCAAGTCTAGAAAAAAACAAACAAACACATAAAAACACTCTCTAGGTTCATTACCATTAAATCATAAATGCAAGCAATGAGATGAATAACTCATATCATTTTTATTGAAGTTTGTTGTCACTATTGTTTGTTGTAGCTTTCAACCTCATTCTCGATGCTGCGAGCTAACATCTGCAAAAACACTAACAAACAAATCATCAAAGCACATGATGCATAAATTATTTAACATAACCTATATAAGTGATCAAGGAATCTTGTACCAATCATTATAACAACGAATCTGGGAAAGAAAAATATATTTGTATTAATGAAATATGGAAGTCGCGATCACAACCGATGACTTGTTGTTGTGTAGCTCCTTCCATTTGTCCTCACTCCAAGCCTTGCCTTCAAAAGTACTATGATCATAGGTTGGATACTTTAGCATGATACAATGGAAGTATGAAAGCCAAATTTCTTTCAAGGGTAAAAAATCCGACCCCTAAATCTCCATGAGAGTCTAGAAACCAAGTCTAGAACAAATAAAAAAAACAAATAAAAACTCTTGCTAGGTTCATTACCATTAAATCATAAATGCAAGTAATGAGATGAATAACTTATATCATTTTTATTGAAGTTTAACATCGCTATTGTTTGTTGTAGCTTTCAATATCATTCTCGATGCTACGAGCCAAGATCTGCAAAAACACTAATAACAAATCATCAAAGCACATGATACATAAATGATTTAACATAACCTTAAAAAATATATTTGTATTAATGAATGTGGGAAAGAAAAATCTATTTGTATTAATGAAATATGGAAGTCGCGATCACAACCAATGACTTGATGTTGTGAAGCTCCTTCCATTTTTCCTCACTCCAAGCCTTGCCTTCAAAAGTACTATGATCATAGGTTGGATACTTTAGCATGATACAATGGAAGTATGAGAGCCAAATTTCTTTCAAGGTTGAAAAATCCGACCCCTAAATCTCCATGAGATTCTAAAAACCAAGTCTAGAACAAAACAAACAAACACATAAAAACTCTCTCTAGGTTCATTACCATTAAATCATAAATGCAAGCAATGAGATGAAAAACTCATATCATTTTTATTGAAGTGTTTCGTCGCTATTGTTTGTTGTAGCTTTCAATCTCATTCTCAATGCTGCGAGCCAAGATATGCAAAAACACTAACAAACAAATCATCAAAGCACATGATACATAAATGATTTAACATAACCTATATAATTTATCAAGGAATCTTATATAACAATGAATGTGGGAAAGAAAAATGTATTTGTATTAATGAAATATGGAAGTCGCGATCACAACCGATGACTTGATGTTGTGAAGCTCCTTCCATTTGTCCTCACTCCAAGCCTTGCCTTTAAAAGTACTATGGTCATAGGTTGGATACTTTAGCATGATACAATGGAAGTATGAGAGCCAAAGTTCTTTCAAGGGTAAAAAATCCGACCCCTAAATCTCCATGAGAGAAGAGTAATAGGAGATAAGAGATGGAGGTTAAGGTCCATTTAGGTAGGGGTGAGATCCACTAGGTAGGGATGTGATCCACTATGGTAGGGAGGTGAGCTCATATCCACATCATATGGAAAGACACCTCAATGAGGCTTCTAGAATAGAAGCTTCTTGTTCCTTTTTAATTTTTACCAAGGTCAATAGACCAATGCAACATGTAATGCAACAAAATGGGTCGATGAAACATTTTTTTAGCTATCCACCCTCCAACGTCGTAAGATATAATAGTTAAACCTACTTCAACCTTCAAAAATATGGTTTTAAAAGGTATCACAAAATTCTTATCTTCCATAGATAGGTGTCTCTTCCATCTTCTTCGGGGATTGGTGGAAAATATACTTCATATAGTGAAGGATAGGGGTACAACATCATTTTCCATATATGTGACAAAATAATGTGTAACAAAAGGTTAATTCCCTACCATCCATCTACTAATTATTGATAATTAAATCAAAATTTTGGAAGCCCCATTCCAAAATAAATATGTATTTTAACACAATAAAAATAATTCAAAAAAGTAAATAAATAATACATATTTTAAAAACTTGAGTATAAATATGTGTCACCTAGTTTCAATTCCCTGTAACTACATACCTATAAATATTATTGTATTTTTTAACCATAAAATCAAATTGAATTTCAACTAACTATTCAATAGTTGAATTTAACTATTCTTAATAAAATGGAAATGAAATTTTCATATATATATTAAAAATGTTCATACAATTTTCTTTTCATTATTATTATTTTATAAAATTTTATAATGATTAGCTTTCTTTAATTAAAACATAATCTTTAAAATTAATAATAATTTTAATTTTAGTTCATAGTTTATTGATGATACAAGTTTCAACATTAATTTGATTAGGAAACGTATTATTATTTGATTTATTAATGGTATTTTATATGCATTATAGTCGAATTTATATTATCAATGTGAATGGTTATATTTATAGTTAAAAGATTTTTTTCGAGGGGTGATAAGTAAAGGGGGTTACATTTAATTTTAAGGGAAATCAAAAGTTGTATTATGAATAGGGTTTTGGGATAATTACAGAGAATTAGGTTAAGGTATATGCTTTCTTCAAGGGATTAATTTCTAATAAATTTAGCTAAAGTGAGGACATTGATTTTCATTAGTGATTTAAGCATAATTTTCAATCTTATGAACAACAAGAAAATTCTAAGTGAAAAACTAAGGTGCTTATTAAATGAGACTTTTGAGTTCAAGGATGTCACATTTTTCCAAGTTAAGATGGCTCTATATTGCTAAGTAGACACCTTTCAAATTCAAAATCAAAATTGAGCAAAGAAAATCTATGGAAAAAAGGGGTATTTTATTCCAAGCTATCCCCTAGGTCTTACCAAAATTCATTTATGCATGGTGACACGTTACACACTCATCAATAGACACATGTCAATGTATACAAGCCATAATAATAAAACCTTTATGTCATCCTCACACATGCTTGTCTTTATGATAGATTGATAATTTGATCCTCATGTAGAATTTATGCACGGGGTATGTGGAATAATGGCTTAGAGAATGGGTGCTTTGTTTGATGAGGGTACTTTTTGATGGCTAGCTCTAATTTAACTGGAATCTCAAGGGGTGAGTTTTCCAATTCCATTATTGGGATATATTTGATTTCAAGAAGGGAAATTTGGGTTGGTTTCCAATGACCACCCTCTTTTCTTATGTTTGTTGTATCATATCATGACCACTATGTAGTTTCCATGTCAAGTTGCCATTTCAACCTAGTTTATTGTTCTTTCTAATTCATAAAACATGGTTTAGCCCCCTACTATTGTTCCTTTTGGTGTTCAGTATTTACACTTTGTTTCAAAATTTTATCGAATTTTCTAGTCATATACTATTATTATAAGAAATGCTAGGGTATTGCAAAGGCATGGGGATTTTATCCACAATAATAGGACATATATATGCTTGATGATTACTAAGGTCCATGAAAATGAGCACCAATTCATATCTCAAAATGTAGTGGTTATAGACACTCTTGTGTAGTAAATAGGTAAATTCAAGTTTTGGAAGTTGAATGCTCAATTTTAAGAAAATTATGGCATGTGACACTAGTGAAGGCTTCAATCAAGTGCCTCAAAGCACAAAATGTCCTTGAATTCTTCCCTTGATGATCTCAAGGAAGAGGAAGTGCTTCATCAAATGATTTAAGACATGGAATTGGGCAACAAATAATCTCATGCCACCAATATCAATCAAGAAAAAATTGGAGTTTTTAGTATTTGGAGTTATGTAGAACAATATTGATTTAAGTGTCTTTTATAGAGTTTACACTAATAAAAAAAAATTGAAATCCTCTACGAAAGGTTACAACTTACTTCTAATACAAATATTACATGTTACAACTTAATAAAAAGAGTATATATTTTTTAACAATGAACACATCATTTCACCATTACTTAGTAACCAAAACTAACCAAAACGATCTGGGGAACCTAGACAAAAAAAACTCTATAGAAAGTAATAAGAAGTGCAATCATCAACTCATATTTCAATATAATAAGAAAACTTATAACTAATCTCATGTTCACTCACTTCAATCTAGGAAAAACACTGATGATATAATGGCTACACAAGATAGCTATGAGTTAAAATTTTCAACACTCATAGAAAATTATTTTCTCATTGACTTTTCATTTTCATGTGATCCATTAAACAAATACTCTAAAAAATTTAAGACACTTTGAAATATTTTGTTGCAAAGATCTATGATATTTTTAATGACTTTTATAATGTTTAAATTGTATAAAAGTAGTATTAAAAATAATTTTTCCATTTTTTAAGGAATTATTTTAAAACCTTCAATCTTAGTTATTTCATCTTATTTATATTTAAAAATAGTTGGAAAATGTATTATTCAAGGAATAGTTTGTTATTCATAAATGCAGGCTCACTCATCATTATTATTCAAGGAATACCATGCCACCTACAATAACTTGCTAGTGATATATAACAAGGTAGGCCTTTACTCATGCCAATGCCTTTGGTTCTTAGGCCATTAACCTAATTCCTTAAATTAATATTTTATCCAAGTAGAAATAATTTATAAGACAAACTTTAAATATTTTACTTATAATACAAGTGCCAAACATAATTTTCATTTATTTAGTATCAAAGGAAACAATTTTATTAATGCTTTCAATTGACTCATAACATTCTATAAACATCTCTTTCCTTATGAATTTGATACTAATTTTCCCTTTTGCATTATATTCTTATGTATGTTAAGGAAAGAGAATTCCTTTGATTCTACATCTACACATCAATAACCAACATACCCGTGAAGTGGGGGAAGGAAACACCAAGGGAATACATAATGGATATGTTCTAAAATGAAAGAAAAGTGTTTTCATAGATAATGCATTGTGGTCTATTATAAGAATTATTATAATAGGTGGTTATTTCTAATAAGATGTTAACAAAGTATATATGGTTGTGTCAAGGTCTTGGATAAATAACAATAATTTGTTAAGGAACCATCCACTTAAAATAATATTTAAATATATAAAATAAATAAATAAATAATATAGACAAATAGTGAGAGCTTGTATGATGGTGATCATTGTGTGTTTTTATATTTTCTTTATGAAGGATTTAATTATTATTGGTTATAATTGGTGTTAATTTATGTTTATATCATTTGTTTTAATTCATGGTAGGTGATAAAAATTATAACAATAGTGAACACTATGTCAAAGGAAATAGGAACAAGTAATTGATTATCATTTACATGATCAATGGCATCATGAGAATGAATAAGATGCTAATATTCAATTAAGAAATTAATGTTGCACAACAATTGGCCAATTGCTTCTTGGTGGATTAAATCATGTAGAATTGGGAAACTATGCATGGTTTATGATTTTATTATATCTATTTATTTAATGCTAGGGTTGGAGGAAAATATAGAATATTTTTTACTTATTATTACACGCTTCAATTTCTCATGAAACTTTATGATATTAATGAACATTCTTCTTGAGATCACACTAACTATACAATAACTATTTAGTTGTCCAATAATACATTAAGTGTGCTTTAGAGTATGGGTATTTTTGTGAGGAAATCATGTTGTTAATGATTTTTGTTTATTTCATTTGTTTTCAATCATTATTCTATTTTTTAATGCATTCTTCCCTTATGGATTCATGTAGGAAGTGTATTGTGCACCTTTGTTTCCTTTCATTCTTAACCAACAATTTTGGTTTTTTTCTTAATAGATTAGTAGGTCAATGGTTAAAAAATATATTTTATGTAACTAAAATAGACTATCTATTCCTTAAGAAACAAAATTATGATTCCTTTCCAATTTATTCCCTAAACCTACATTATTACATGTTAGACAACTTTTCTATTAAAAAGTTGTCTTTTGTTTTTATTATATGTTACTTTTATTATTTTTATACTCATATAGGAATATACATTAATAGTCCTTAATTAACATTTGAATCCTCATATCATTTACTTTAACAACCTAGTATTTATTTATACAAAAATAATCATGTGATAAAACTTTATGAAAACATGAGGTACAATTTACCAAAGGAATAGAGATTAGATCTTGGCTTTGTTGTTGCTTTCACTCCCTTGTTTCTATCTGAGTTCATGTGAAGGGGGATGCATCCCGACTGAACATTGTTGACTCACTAATTGACCTGCCAACCTAATCCTTTGGTACTCTTCTTCCCCACAGATCCTCGAGCTGCAATGGACTTGTAAAGTAGAGGAAGAATACTAGTCAATGGAGGAGAGCACACTTGTCTCAAAAGTTCCCTCTCTAATGACCTCCACCTAAACAAAATCACTATAGGCTTCATAGTCACTCACATAGCATTATGTAATCCATCCAACAATAGGGAAAAAAATGATTCCCTCCCCATAGATTTCTCCTTTTATAGGAGGCCTCATATGTGACACTTGTCACTTCATGCAAAAATAATTATTTTTATAATCTAAAATTTTTACTATGCACCTATCCATGTATCATCCTCTCACCAATTCTCTCTTAATTTATTTAATTAATTTTTTGTTAAAAATAATATTTTCCCTCACCCCAATGTGACTCCCTATTTCTTCCCATAGTTGTCTCTTCATCCCCCTTTTACACTCCTCAATTTGTGTTCATCATTGAATTCAGCTAGTAGGTCTCAAATTTGGTTCGTTAACAACACCCTAGTTTATCTCAAATTGACTCTTAGATGGATCCTTGTGGTGGCTTTTTCCACATGGAGGTTCTCTCATGAAACTAAATTACTCTAATTTAAATTATTATTCATTATTTTCATTCACCACCCTCTTTTCTTGATGAGCTTAAACTATACTAGGATTAATGTTTTTAATTAACTCTATGTCCCTTCCCCCTTTTTTATTATTAAATAGTTACATACTTTGGAGTTACTTTATATGCTCATTGTATACCTAATATTTTCCAAACATGGGCAGGGCAGAGTTACTCAATTGGTCCAATATTTTTATTTCTTCTTATTCTCCCTTTACCCCTGTAGAAATTATACAATATGCATGTATATCTTGGATTCACCCGATCTAAAAATGTACTAAATTTAAATTCTAAATCACTTCTACAAATATTTTGCAGAATTAAACAAAACACAATTTCCAATCACATGAAGCAAAGAAGGATAGATCAAAACCACAACACCAGATATTCCTGGGGAAAGCTTACTGCTCAAAAACTCTTTATCATATATTATATATTCCACAAGGAATCATGAAACGGTTACATACAAAACTCTAATCACAAGAGCTCTCAGTACATCAGCTAATTGTCTCACATTGTCATACAAAAATTGGCAAATCCCTTAGCCAATTTACTGCCTCCAGATAGCCTCCCTTGCTCATGCAGTTCCTGATGAATGTAATCCTTAATCACAAAGAATTTCAGCCTTCCTCAACTGCACTAAGTATCATGGGCATCATGTGGTGTTTTAACTACATCTGGGTAGCCTGATAATATCACAACTGATAGTTACGCTTCCCTTTCACCTAGATCTCAACTGGGTCTCCACTGGAACTGACATGCATGCAACTAATAATAGTAAATCCTCAATTGCATGTGGGATCACTGATTGTGAATTAATTAATATTTAATTCACTTGATCTCTCACTAGTGTATCAAACAGTTACAACTAGCACAACTAAGTTTAACTCACTTAACTGAGTTAAACTGATTACAAACTGCATTAACTAATGCACCACTGCACTTCGAACTCTGTTACAACTAGAATTACTCTACATGCCTCGCCAACTACCTCTAACTCGAAATCCACTAGCTAACTGAGTTTAAAACTCTTAGTTAAATATTACAAGTCATCATTGAGAATAGATTACAGTTTATTGTCCATCTTAATTAAGGGATAACTAAAATAGACATGCACCAAAATAACCATGTGGGCCTCACCCTAGTGTAGGTGCTTAATGCAACCAGGTTCTTAATGCACTAGGCGTGGGTGTTGAATGTTGTTTCTGGATGCTAATTTCACTATTTCTTGTTGCAAACTTCAACAACCGCAAGGTCTACTATTGATTTAGTTAACTTGGTTATACAACCTCATTGTATTACATTATGTGAATTAGTATGATTATCAAATATTAATAATATTTAAGTATTTTCTTCTTGATGCTAAGGGCATCAAATCAATCTTTCCCTTCAAGAACTTCCCTTGAATTTCTAAGGGTACCACTTGTTGTGGCTCATTTGCAATATCCTTTATTTTAATTTTTCAAAAATACAAAAAAATGGAAAAATTTATAAAATATGTGTTAAAGTAGAAGCTTCCTCATACTTTAACTAAAGTTGTAATGTTTTTGTAAATTCAAAGTTCAACACTTTGAAGGATCCGCGAAGGTGGGTCCTAATGCTTCGGTTAATGTTCGAGCAAGTAATCGAGCGAGATTCGGGGATTTTCTTGTCAGATGATAAATATGACAACCCACAAGCACATTGCCTTCGCAATTTACCTCGTTGAATGACCAGTCGATCTTGTTCGACGGTCTGGATTCACTGCGAGGCCAAGGCCCCGATGATCGCTTCGTACCCCAGAGGCCTCCTTTAGTGACATAAGATCCTGGTTGGTGACAACTTTCAGCCACATCACGATATCGTTTAACGGTCTCTTGTGCGTCAAATAAACATTTAATTTCAAGACCCCACGCCATCTATTTAAACATTTTTTTTTTTTAAACTTAAATGTTTTCCCTTTGTATTTTTCAACCCTAATTGCACCAGTGTTTTCCATCGATGTTTGCCACCCTGAGCTGTATCATGGAGAAACGTCAATCCCTCTCTGTCTCATCTAGTCATTTTACCCTCATGGACACTGAGATGGATATTCGAGATACCATTTTATCTCTAGAACACCTTCCATTATATCAGCAGGTCTGTTTTAATGAAAAATCATGTCCTATTTTCTCTGCCATGGCCAAGTCAGGCGTATTGTCTGCATGTATCCCTAGGACTCATATTTTTCCTCAGTTTGTGCACTGGCTGGTATCTGTAATGTATCCTGGTAAATTTTTTATAATGAATTGCCTAGGAGATAATGTTTTACAAGTCTCGGCCTAGTTAATTCATCAAGCCTTATGTTAGCCAGAGTCTGAATCTTATTTTCAATTCACTGATGAATCATTGGTAGCATATTATGATAATCTTGCAGGACAAGAATTCACCCAGTTCGCCTTCTTCCTAAGGCCAGACACGAAGCAGTTTGCACCAGATAGTAAATAATTCTCCATAGAAGTTTTTGATGCACAAATTTGACCAGTGTTGAGGTGTATATTAAAGATACTAGGAAAGGAGGATGACATCTTAATGGATAAATCAATACTGGTACTATTTACATTGATGATGAAGCTGGGAGTAGTGCTAGATATCCCTTCTTACTGCAGGAGGTAATCAATACTCAACTCATGAGTTTATCACTCACTATGTCATTCAGGTTCCCTTCTCTTATCATTTATCTCTTTTTATATCAAAATGTGGAAGAATTCTTGCATTTGGGGTTGAACATCATGGATATAAATAAAAAGAGGCAGTTAGTAGTGCTTTGGTTTGATGTCGTAAGAGAGGAACAAAATGAGGAGGGGCTATTTGATTTTGCAAATCATTTCATGTCTACTGCCTATAAGATTTTGAATGGGGTTTCTCCCCCATGTTTCTTGCCCAAGGCTCAAGAATTTCTTCAGTTGGGTACAAATTGTAAATTTGGAGATTGGTATGTGTATGAATATTACTCAGAGATCAGACTTTATGGGGCTGGGATACAACCATATAGGCTTCCCACATTTGTTCCCATGAGATTATTTTCCTTAGAATTCATCAGGCAGAGTTTGAATGTAGACCAAATACATTTTATACCAATGAAAAAGGGTCACATGTTTAAATTACCTATGTCTGTGGGTCCATTTATAGTCAACATGAGGCAAGCAGCTGATGAGGTTAATAAGATGTTATATGGTATGCACCTTATGTAAGGAGATAAATGGACTTATGATGCTCATAAATTAATTTCAAACAGGAGAGTTGAAAATGGTTATTCAATATTTTTTCATGATAGTAGACTTGACATAGAGAAGTTAGCCAATAAGAGTTTTGTAGGTTCTGCTAGTTCTAGTATACAAACTCCTATCATATTTGAGAAATAAAGCAAGAGGAGTAAAGAGGTAGTTATAGATGAGGAGAAAAGAGCCAAAAAGAGAACAAAATTCAATGAAGACATAGCAGGTGCTTAGCCTGGTTTTCTTCTTCAACTAGGAGATGAATAGAATGTTCCAGCCTCACCAAGAAGACATGGAGATGCTTAGGATCAAATACCTTTGATTAAACAAGTGTTTGCTCAAATTGCTGAAAGGAATCAAAAGATGAAGGCTAGCATGGAGGCACAGGCTGAATATCAAGTAACTCCGGACCAGACAAAATTGTTGACTGCCATGGATCTAGAAAAAGACCAGTTTAAGATTGCTCTCTCTCACCCTTCTAATATGACTATAGGGTCATCAAGTAATTTCAATACTGTAAATTTAACTGTTGATGTGATAAAGATTCCTTTGCTTGATAAAGTCAATTTACACATGCAAATAGGTCAATTAATAGTGAATGATCTGACCAAGACTAATGCAATGGCTCTTAAGGAAGAGAATATGCTAGGGAAGGTGATCAAGCAACTGAAATTGGAGAAAGCCAACTCCAGGGCTTTAACAACCCAAAATGAAGAACTAAAGAAGATAATTGGGAAGATTGGAGTAGATCCAAATGATAGGTCTGCTGTGTAGAAATTACTACAAAGTGCAGAATCAGAGATTTATGTATTAAAGAAAAAGTTGAAATTACCTACAGGGAAGCATTCGATGGAAGCAAAGATGGCAGAAGTGGAAAGTGAAAATGAAAGCCTTCTTCAACAACTCTTATAAAAAGAAGAAGAAATTTCTAAGTTGAAAGGAGATGTACTGAAATTTCAAATCTAGATTGATTCCCATTCCTGTACCATCATTATGCCATCTGGAAATGAATGATTTGGAAACAGTAACAAAAATAATGCAGGCCAAGGATGGAGAAATTGATAAGTGCATGACAGATTGTCAAACAACTAATGTTGGAATCAAGAGTCTAAATGAGAAATTGAAGGGAAATATAACTTTGATACAGGCTAAAGATATCATCTGGAATGAAATCATTGGAGAAATGAAAGTAGCCTGGGGATCTTTGACTATTGTATCAGAAGAGAAAAGCAATGTCAAATATTTTGAGGAGAAAGTTATGGCAGATAAGCATAAGACCATTAATAGAGCCATATGGGCAAATAATTTTATTGATTTCATTGATTCAAAGACTAATCAGGAGTTAGAGGAAAATGATATTAAAGATAGGATCCTATATGCTGTAGAGATTAACAAGTTGATTGTTAAAAATACTTGCATGAAGACCACTGAAAAGAAATTCACAGAGATTAAAGAAGCAATGAACATATTTGATAATTTGTATGACAAAAGAGCCAGGGAAGGATTGCCATCATGCTGGGACCTTAAAGGCAGTCTTTTATCATGGGATTCCTATGAACCATTATTGGTATTGGCAAAAAGTAAGGTGGATAACACTCATGAGAAGACTCAGATCCTGAAAGGAACAATAGCTATTAATTTTCTTCAGAGGAATTTTCAGTTATTATGGATGGTGAAGACTTTATTTACATAGCAACCAACATATAATAGGATCACCACCTTTAGGATGGAGTGCCACAAGCTGATCAACTCTCCTAAGACAAACATTGAAGTGTGGAAGAAATGCAGAGCTTGGATGGTTGTTCTACCTAATGATCCCTCATCTTCTAAAAAGGATAAGTCAGATAATCAGGTAAATGTAGCAACAATGGAGCAAATTCATATTCAGCAAATAGATTAGAGTTTTAGTTTATTTTATCTTTATTAAGAGAGTTCAATTGTAATGAGATATTTTGATGATATGTAATAGGTAGTTTAAGCAATTTCAAGTAGTTTGATTAGTCAAGAGTCAACAATTACAAATTGCTTTACATTGTATTTAAAGATAAAGAGAAGAAAGGAAAAGGTTTTGAGTTTTGGACCTTTGGACTACTGCAAATTTTGTACTCAATTTTCTGATGATTAATGAATGAAGATCAAGATTCTTGCATCTGTTTTTGTTGATATGTTTTCCAATTTCCATTATGTCTTTTTCCTTCTATGAATAAAATGAAGTAATGTAGCTACAGGTCTCTTTTTACATATGTGAATAAGAGTTAAATATCCTTAATGGGTGCTCCTTCATTTTAACTATTCCACTTTCATAAAATTCTTCTAAAGTTTAAAGTGATAGGTCCTATTTATCAGCATATCAGTTTGATCTTCCTTCATGTTCTTCTTATCACTCCAATAAATATCAGCAGATAATGGCATTGTGAAGCATTTATTACATCAGATTCTTGAGGATTTTAATAATTAGTTTTTGAAGGTGATTAAGCAAAGACTACCTGATATTATATTTATGTGACATATATATATATATAAATGTCTTGAGCACTGATTCCTTACAATAGCCAAGGGATTTTTTCTTTAGATACAACACCACATATTATTCCTTTAGACATACAATAACTATTATGGGAAAAAATAGGTGTGATGACAAAGACCATTATCCTTTCCTATGTCACCCTCTATAGTGAGACTAATGGTGTTGGGGATCAAGGAATCTGCCTTGATGTGTGCCCCCCAATAAAATATTCATGAGTGACCCAATTTTGGGTCCACCCCCATGACATCATGATATTCAAGGTGAATGTATCCCAACACCTTCCCACCTAAGTCATGGTGGGAGTGCTAGTGGGTGAAATCGGGTATGTTGTCCCAAGCCTCCCCTGAAATTTTGCAGCTTTATGAACTCTAACCATATCAAATTCTCATGGTGGAGGTGGAGGTGGAGTGGATGACTTGTTAGTGTGAGATGAATTTGGACATGGAGTGGATGGGATCTAAAATATGGCCAATGACCCAAAAATAATTTGATCTTGTAATCCATCTTCTTTTGAGTGTGCATATTCACTAGAGCTATTATTTCAGACTCCTCATCACTATCATATTTACCTTTGAGAGGGATATAAACAAAACCTTCTTTTAGGTCTACCCTGTAAGTTTTTCCACTACGCGTAGTCGGGCCTCTTCGGGACATTCACTCAATGTGGTTACATAGACTACCCTTTTCACATAAAATCATTTTAATGCATAGTTTCAATGAGTGCAAAAACTTACCTCTAGGACTCTTGAAAAGTATACTTTCAACTTAAGAATATAATACAAAAGTATGAATAGCAAATTCAATCAGAAACACACTCAAAACACTATTAATACAATAATATACTGCGCGGGTAATTTTATTGCTAGATTTCTCCAACTGTTGAACCAGTTCAGGAGTCCTGAAGAAAATTTAACATTAATATTAACTTATTTACCAATATTTACCAAGAGGAACAATAAAAATAACAAGCAACAAAACACATAAACATGAACACAGATGTTTATCTGAGAAAAACCCCAACTCCGGGGAAAACCCATCCAATGAAATTTCATTAACCATTGGCCAAAACCATGGCCAATCTAGCCAAGTGAGCCTTCACAGCTCACCTCCAGGCCTCTCTTACAATGAGGTCTTCCCCGAATTTTATAGGCTCCATTACATGCAATACCATGAGCCAAAAAACATGGGTGCACAATCTCGTGTGCCCCAAAACTACCCAATTGTTTAACCTAGTAAAACTTGACTCGAACCCCGAGTAAATTTTCCTAACATTTCCCCCTTAAACTTGACTTGGGGTTCCTTGACTAAATCCAGCCAACCTTGCCAAGTGAGTCAACCCAGCCCTGCTCACTCTGGCCCTTACCCCCTTCAAAAAAATTTTTCTTTTTACCTGGGGTATCTGTTAACCCAACATCCCCCTATCACCTAGGTCTAACCCAGACTTTACCAATGATTACCAAGGGGTACAAATGCCTTACTAGGTATTACATTAGTATGCCCATTTACATGTAATAAAATTTGACTTCATTAGAATAATTATTATTAATATTATTTTTGTTAATTCCTTATTTCTTGTATTTGTATGACCATCCTCTCATCTCTCATGGATCTCTCATGACCCATTTTCCATGCTTCTCATCTTGCACACTGAACCTTCTGCAACCAATTCTACCTTGGTCATGACCCTCGCAACCATCATCATCTCCATGGTTTTGCAATATCCAAGTGAGATGACCACGTGGAGGGTCATCTCCAACCCAAGCAAATCAACATCATTGCGTTACTCTTCCATTATCAATTCCTCTTCCGTGGTCAGCTACATCCCACTGTGTTGCACCAGGGAAAAAAAAAAAAAAATGTATTCATCTTCCTAATCCTTGTGATCAAAGATCTTGTCCATTCACGTTGCGGACCTCATTATCTGTTGATTGGCCTCCCCGTCCTCCTCAGCGTGGACTCCAGAGTTCCCTTCCTTGATTTGGTCGCTCAATGATGAGCTACCAATTCGCTGATGCTCAACAGATGCCCCTCTCATGGGCTATGCCCTTGATCAAGTCAGATCCCTTTTGTTAGGTCTCCAAAATGTCTTTAAAATGAAATATATTTTCACTCCATTCACACCTCATATCACCTTTATCACCTTCATTCCATCACTTTGTTACTATATAACCTACATCTCCATCATAATATGGGTTCATAATTGTATTTTCCTAAATTTATATTTTTCAAGTGTTTATAATGAATTAATGATTAAAAATTAGAAAAATGACATATACTTGCTAATATCTAAAAGTGGCTTGAGTTTCATGACAAGTGTAGGTCATTTGGAAGCTTCTAAGACACTCTTATGTGGCCTCCAAGGATCAATTTCGAATTCTCTTCAAGTTTGGAAGAATATTTGGGATAGGAATCAACCATATCTCATGGAGAAAAATCATGGATAAAGGGATATGTTTCTAATTGGTTGAGTTTTTTAAGGATCTAGGGAAAGAATAGTGGATCCTCATTAATGAGGTAGCTTCTTATGTTTTTGTATAAATAGGAGAGCCTTCTCCTCTCAAAGGCATGTGTAAATTTTGGAGTTATGCTCAAGTTTTGAATAAAGAATTAGATTTGCCATCATACTCATGAGTGTTCTTTCACTTTGATTTGGATTTTCTTTCATATGGAGCTTCTTCACTTGCCATCCTCATGCCTCATTGGATTGGCCACCTAAATGAGTGTGAGATTGTATCATAATTTCATTCATTTCTTTATTTTTAAGTTTAGTTTTCATTTCATGCTTTGTTATTATTTCATTTTTGTTCATTTACATGCTTTCATAAGTTAAGTTTTCATATGTTCATTTTGTTTGTGTTCTCTTGCAGGTTTAGATGGATTTGTCACTTTGCTTTCATTGTAGTTAAGATTGTTTAGATTTCAATTCATGCTTTTCGATTCTTGCAAGAAGTTTAGATTTTGAATTCATGAAGTGTGCCTAGAATAGATTTTCAATTCTATGTAAGTGTGTCGTAGTTTAGATTTCTATTTATGCATCTGTGATAGTTTATATTTCCACTTATACATATGTGGTAGAATAGATTTCCTATTTTTCATAGATTAAAGATTTCTTGCTTTTCTAGACTAGATTTTCTTTCATTAGCATAAATTTAATTTCTTGTTAAGTCTGGTTTCAATCATGCAAGTATGTGTATAGATGAGGTTTTCATTTCATGCAAATATATTAGTTTTCCCATTCATGAAAGTGTTTGTGGTAGATTAAGATTTCAATTCTAGTCAGCGTGTTTTGAATTTTTTCCTAGATTAGATTTCCTATTTTCATAGATTAAAGATTTCTTTCTTTTCTAGACTAGATTTTCTTTCACTAGCATAAATTTACTTTCTTATCATTAGGTTAAGTTTGATTTCAATCATGCAATTATGTGTATAAATCATCTTTTCATTTTATACAAGTAGATTAGATTTATTTTTGTTCCTAGATTAAAAGACTCATTTTCAAGAGATTGTGTGCACGTTCATATCAGAAAAATTTTGTGAATAGGATTTAAATTTCCTTTCATAAATTAAGTTTTTCCTTTACATAAATTGATTTCAGTTTCCTTATGTTTTTTCTTTTCATCATTTGATTTCGTAGTTATATTAATCTAAATTTAAGGTTAATTTCTAGGATATATAATGCACGCACACTTCGCAAGTTTCACTAAACCCCCGGGTTGACAATCAAATGATAGGTAATTAAATTGCCTCAACGTTTTGGCACTGTTTTTGGCGAAATGTGCATAGAAACTAGCCTTCAGTCTAGAGTTTATTTTTAGTTTTTATTTTTATTTTATTTTCCTAGATGTATGGTTAAAACATGTAGATGCATAAATCATTTAGCTGCATACATTTCAATTATTTTTGTAAGAAAAAACTTTTCAATACTAACCATTTATGGATGAAATATCTAGAATGCATATCAAACATTCTTTGCAATGCAAAAACTATATTAAAGAGTGGTTTCAACGAGTAACTGTTTCACAACATTCATTCAACCTTCAACTAATCTTTGTGCCAGATCCAAAAATGAAAACGATTTCTCATGTCCTCACATGCAATCAGGTACATTTTGCAAATTTGGATATGAGCATTTCAAAATTTTAATCCGTAAATGGATTCATTGGAAACATTCATATACTTAAAAAAAATCCTTTCAAATAACATGGGATAAAGTAGAAAAATAAAATCAGATATGGTTCTTAATTTAGTTCTTGATTAAATTTTTAAATTTTTTTAAGTTTTTAGAGTTTTCATTTCTTTCATTTGTTTTTACTTTTCTTGGATTTCTAGTGGTGCAGTAAAAGCCACACAAAAATATTTTCAATAAAAACAAATCACATTTATGAATAAGGAAAATGTAAAATTTGAAATAAAATCAATTCTCTTTTGTTTTTGTTTTCATTTCCAAGATAATTGACAAATTGAGAATAAGCTTTGTATCAACCTTCAATCTATGAATTATAAACGAGCTGAGAAGAAATCTCTGTGTCAATTTATGAGATGCAGTTTTATGGGCAGAAAACATGGGAGATCAAAATTGGTGCTGGATGATGGCATCACCTTTGAGAGGGCCAACGATACCGAGATTTGACCTTATGCCTCTAATCAACTCTTCAACGACACCATGGCCTGCACCGATAACAAGAGGAGCCCACGAGCAACCCACGAACCAACAATATATTATGTTAACTATAGCATTTTCCAGAATGTGCAACAACCTGAAAAGGAGATTTTTATAACTTATTTTGTGACCAAATGAAAATGAATCTCAAAAAAATAAAACATGGGGTTTTCTCAGAACGTGGCGAATTATATTTATTGTGAGATATTTCCTCAAATTTGTAACCATTTGAGAGATATTTAATGTTCTTTAGAGCCTTATTTGATAGAATGCATAATAGCCTAAAAACGTCATTTTTAAAATGCATTTTGTGACCAAATGACAACGAATTTCAGAAAAATAAAGCATGGGGTTTTCTCAGAACGAGGTGAAATAGGTTTACAATGAGCAATTTTCTCAAATTCATAACCATTTGAGATATTTTCGAGGTTCTTTAGAGCCTTATTTGCTAGATTGCGTGAGAAAAACAATTTCTAATTTAATGCAATGATTCAGTTGCGGCCATGATGGAAGGAGAAGATATGATCTCCCTTATCTACAGAAGGCATGGAGTGATGTTTTAATATTTCATTTTTATTTTGTAAATATTTCATTAGTTTTTAGATTGTAATTATATTGTATGTTAAAAAAAATATTGTCTTAAAAATTGATGCGAAATTCGTGATTGGAGAAAATTGAGAAAAATTTGTTGTGATGGTTTATTTAAACACACCTGTCAAAGCAAGAAACAAAGGAAAAGAGTGAGAAAACACAAGAAAAAATTAATTAAATAAAGGCGCAATAACTCACCTTAACTAAATTTAATTGTAAATTGAATTTTGTTAACATTGAGTTTTTGCATTATCGAAATAATTTTGTCTAATATTATGTTTTCAAGCATGATGTAGGGAAGACGAAGAACCATAAGAGCACTTTATCTATAGGGTCGATTGGCGAATTTTGATCAAATATTGTTTTGCAGGAATCATTAAGCATTCAAAAATTAATATTTATTTTCTATGGTTCAAACGTAAATTGAGGAAATTGTGTATATCATCATTTTTTTAGAGATTGGATTTATTATCAAAATTGTGAAATTGGACTAACCATGATAATTTGAATCGAAGACACATCATAAACCCATTTTACTAAGCATTAACTATGAAGTTTTTTTTCATAAAGTACCAAAGAAATTGATCACTTCTATTTGATCCAAGATCTTTCGCTTATAGATGCATTAATGAATTACATATAACAGAGAATTTAAAACCATGAATCATAAACACATAAAATTGAGAAAAAAGAGCCCATGACACGCATGAGACCAAGACACCAAAAATTGACTACGAAGTTCGTCCAATTCACACTACGTCTCCAAGCCCTACTCAACAGTGGGATACCTTCATTCATAAAGTGGTGAGAAGAAGAAGAAGTACAGGAAAAATTACATAAAAGCACCCTTATACCTCTAATCTGGAAAATGCCTGAAAAATGGAGACCTTTGTTGCAGAAACGGAAAATTCAGATCATGGTTCCACAACCTCCCTAAATGGCTCAGGGTTCCACCACCTCGAACTGTGTGCTCACCTGTACATAGTCTGCCTCGGCGCACTGGCGCAATGAAGGATTTTATAAGAGGAACTGGGTATATTTTACCACATGAGGTGGTTTGGTGTGTTGGAAAACTTAGCAATTAGTTGAGGAGGGGTCGGAGGATCAAATCCTACCCCTCATTTTTTTACACTTCTGTTTAGCGCATTTTGTTTATATGCAACAATGTGTTGTTTTTTGTATTAAAAATAGGTGGGGTAGTGGGTAGGTCCACTCCACGCAGCCTGACCCAAGCTGCACCCATTCCGCCCCAACATACCTGTTGGCACATTAATAATGGTGTGGTTTGCTTGGAATGGTTTATACATGGGGCCACCCAATGGGGGCCGACCCATGTGGGTTGGGTGGCTTCGAGCCCCGTTGGCCCCAGTCAATAGGCGCCGTAATAGCATATGGGTAGGTGGCTTGGGTGGGTCTGCTGGTGGTGGCCCGCCCACCCGTATTACAACATGTTTAATATGATGTTCGGGAGGGGTGGTGGGGTTGGTGGCCCACCACCCAAAAAAAAAATGATGTTTTATTATATTAATGAATATTGACAAAAAATCACTGACTGGAAATTAAGGGTTATTAGGAAAATAAAGTATCCAAAAAATTCACCCACTTCTCGGCTGCTGGGTTTCCTGCCGGCTAACGGTGAATTTGTGGGACACTTAAACTTGGCCCACTACCCAAATTTAACCAAAAATTTCACTTTCTCTAACTTCTCCATACAGGCTTGGATTAGGGATCCGTTCACACCATTGGAATCAGAACAACGAATACTTCGACATGGTCCTAGTCTCGTTGTTATCCAACCACTTTTATTTTTGATCAATTTTAAGCCACCTGTCCTCTGAGATCCTCCTGGATCAATCCTCTCCACCTAGGAGATTTTGGACCACCAAAAGCAATAACACACACTGCTTGTGTCCTCACCAAACCACACTTTCAATCACCTGCACATAAATATGGTACATCCCTTACAATCACACTACTACATTTCGCGGAAATTCCGACACCTGTTTCCGACGCTTTTGACCAAATGTCGGAAATTTTCCCAAATTTTTTCCATCCCGCCCGAAACCGTCGCTATACCGACGTCTATAGAAAAGTGTCGTAACACCGACACTTAAACTAGTGTCGCAATTACGGCGTTTAAAGGAAGACGTCGCCATTGCGACACCATGGCCCAAAGCGTCGCTATTGAGACGACTCTAAACGTCGCAACGGCGACACAATGTCTAGGTGTCGCCATTGCGACGTTTGGAGGCACCGTCCTAAGAGCGACGCCTTTTCCGCCGTCGGTATAGCGACAGTTATTTTCGCGCTACATAAAAATACCAAACTTATATGGGCGCTACATAAAAATTCGAAACTTATATGCGCGCTACATAAAAATGTTTGGTATTTGTCACAATAGCTACGTTTGATATCACGCGCGCATTCGCTCTCTGCTCTTGCAGAACAGCATTTGCGGTCAGCATTCGAGCTCAGCTCTTGCAGAACAGCATTTGCCCTCAGCATTCGCCCTCAGCGTTCGCCCTCAGCTCGTGCAGAACAGCATTCGCCCTCAGCGTTCGCCCTCAGCTCTTGCAGAACAGCATTCGCCCTCAGCGTTCGCCCTCAGCTCTTGCAGAACAGCATTCGCCCTCAGCTCTTGCAAAATGGTAAGTTCTTACTGTAGGCCCTTCCTCCTATAGTAGGTTTGACTCTATTTGGGTTTTTTTGGTCAATTCCATTAGATTGTGTTAGGCTGTAGGGTTCTCTCTAGATGTCAAGAATCAAGATTCAATACCCTCTATTATCTTCATCACCCAATACAAGATTTAAAATTTTCCCAAAGAAACGCTTATTAATTTGGCAGCCATTATTTCTCCCTGCTTTAAAAACCCTACATTTAAATGAAAACAAGTATTGCATTTCAACTACAAAAATCTATTAGTGTTCAAATGTACATGTGTGCTACATTAACGTCTGATGTCACGCGCGCATTCGCCCTCCGCTCTTGCAGAACACCATTCGCCCTCAGCATTTTCGGCATTGCTCGGCTCTTGCGAACGTGTTGCAGCAAGACATTAGCCACAGGCTCTTCCGGAACAACATTACGCCTCGGCATTCGCCTGAGCTCTTGCGAGAACGGCATTCTACGGATTCCCCCTCGAGCTCTTTCGACGACATTGTGCAGTGCCCGCCCTCGGCTCTTGAAACGACTGCCCCCTAGAACGACATTCGCCCTCGGCTCTTGCGGAGACAACATTAAGCCCTCGATGTTGACGCCCTCAGCTCTTGCAGAACAACATTCACCCTCGGCTCTTGCAAAATGGTAAGTTCTTACTGCAGGCCCTTCCTCCTATAGTAGGGTTGACTCTATTTGGGTTTTTTTGGTCAATTCCTTGCGACGAATATGTGTCGGAATAGCGACGAATTGGCCGTCGGAATTTCCGCCAAATTCTCTAGTGTCATATACAAACCATACATGACTCAATCAACCACACACTTGCCAAGATTTTATACACACACTCTTTGGTCAAGGATTACATAATAGAAACAATAACCAAACTACACACGGAGGCCAAACATCACTGTTTCTTTTTGGAAGTGGTGGAAAACACATCATCACTTTTATATTTATTTGCAACACATGATTTACAAATTGTGGCCCTAAAAAGCTACTACATATAAAAAAACCATCTTTTACTTAGTAAGGCAGACCCCCATGAATTTGGTGGATTGATTTTTTGAACACTTTCACCTGTCGGTTCCTTTATCGATGCTTTCTGGGCTTGGATTATTTGACACGTGGCTTTTTGGTGTCCCACCTCGTTGCAACAGCTACAATGATTCTTCCTCCTCCAAAATTTCCTAATTGTCTTGGAACACTTCCTCTTGGTGATAAGTGCTCATGGATCCCTCACTATCGTTAAGATGTGATGAGGTGCTCTTATCATCTGTCATTGGTGGGTTGCTGGATGTCTTGGAGCATTCCCCAACTTCCTTTCGGACATACCCAAGTCCTGCATGGCAGGGTAATTCTTCTACTTTGATAGGGTTTATGATTCATTAGGCATTAATGTCAAGGCCCTTTCCCTGATACCCCATCCTCTTCAACAATTTAGACCCAATACCTGTAGTATGTTTTTCAAAAGAAGCGAAAATTCATCATGAAAAGTATGTGAAATCGAAGAAACATTTTTTATCTCAAGGGGGTTACGCTGCAGCTTCTCCAGGCCTCATCCTTAGCTCGCAACTGGCATAGCGACCTTTGTTTCTCCTTTTCTACTTCCTGTAGGAGTCTCCTTAGCTCAATATTCTCTCCTTGAATTCTTTGATTGATCTCCTCAAGTTCCTGGAGGCATGCCTCATTGGGCGACCTTTTCATCTTTGGTACACTATGTGTTGAAATTTATGTTTCATTACTCGAATCTGAACCCAAATCGATGGGCCCATCTGATGCCATTCTAAGAGCTGCAATCCTCCTTTCATCACTGGAATCTGATCCCAAGTCAATTGGTCTACCTTGTGCAACTCCTGCAACTGTAACCTTCTCATTTTCCTCTGATTCAGAATTTTAGTCTTGTTGCATGGTGGCAGCTGTCTTCTACCTCTCCTTCCTGTCATCTATCTTAGGTCTCAGCTTAGGGTGCAGTTTCCAGCAACTATCTTCGTCGTGTCCTCCTTTCTCACAATGGGTGCAAGAGGTCTTTGCTCCATTTCTCTTTGTTGCTACGACTCTTTTTGGGTGGTCATTTTTTTTATATGTCTCTTTGTTTTCAAGATGCATGGAATTCACACTCGCCTCATTGATAGTAGCAAGCTCAAACAATAATAATGAACATCTCATGTAACCATGTAAAGAACTGATATACTTAGTTATAATCTCTGGTGAATCTAACAGAATGTCTAAGTTCAATGTTTGTTTCCCAAATTCTTTAGTGAAGTTTTGCACATTTTGGCCTTTGCCTTGCTTTAGGTGTTTCCATTCCATTAATGATTTTTTCTTATAACCCAATGGGTAAAACTGAGTTTTCAATGTAGAAATAAAATTTGACCATGAGGAGAGAAGGTTACCCATATTGTTGTTGCCTTGCAATTTTCTCTCCCACCAAACGAGAGTGGTACCACTCAGTCGAAGGGATGCCAACTGGATCTTTCCCTCGTCTTTCTTGATCTGTTGAATTTGGCGACAGACCTCAATCTTTCTAATCCAATTGTTGATCCTTTCTGCATTACATTCTCCTGTATACAAAGGCAAGTCAAACTTTACATCTAGTTTAAGGAAAGGTTTCTTAGATGTATGCCTTTGAGGTCTGTGAGAATGATGAGAAGAAGAAGAGGAGCTATCACTAGAAGATGGAGAGGGAGGGGGTTGTTCTCCACCATCTCCATGGTTTACTGATCCATGGTCATCTGCATTTTTCTTCTTGGGCTTGACGGTCTTGTCATACCCTACAAACAGTTTGTCTACTTGCTCTGCCATGTTGTGGAATTCCTTGCGATAATTCCACTCTTCTTCCCAACAAGCTTCCTCATCTACCATGTTTCTTTGTCATCGCGCACATCCTACTTCGGGATCAAAAGACTTAAGCTTTCCTTCACCTCTTTGCAACTTGTTTCTAGTTAGCATATACTCATGCAATTCACATCGACAAAGACCTACTCTGATACCACTTGATCCAAGATATTTTTCTTATCAATGCATTAAATAATTACATATAATAGAGCATTTAAAATCATGAAACATAAACACATAAAACGAAGAACAAGGATACCATGACATGCATGAGCCCGAGACACCAAAAATTGATTACGGAGTTCTTCCAATTCGGACTATGTCTCTGGGGCCTGCTCAACAGTGGGGAGGCCTTCATTCATTAAGTGGTGAGAATAAGAAGAAGTACAAGAAAAATTACATAAAAGAACCCTTATAGCTCCAATCTGGAAAATGCCCAGAAAATGGAGACCTCTGTTGCATAAACAGACAACATCATCAAATTCTTGTCGCCGAGAGGTGTGTAATACATATAAAATTTTCCCAATTTCAACATTGGACAATTTTGGGCCCTCTGGAAATGTGGTTCAGATCATGGTTCCATTGCCTCCCTGAATGGATCATGATTCCACTACCTCGAACTGTGTGCCCTCCTATACCTGATCTACCTCGAAGCACTAGCGCAATGAAGTTTTTTATAAGATGAACTAGGTGGATTTTACCACATGAGGTGTTTTGGTGTGTTGGAAAACTTAGTAATTAGTTGAGGATGGGTTGGGGGATCAAAACTCGCCTCTCATTTTTTTTACACTTCTGCTTGGCACATTTTTTTATATGCAACAACGCATTGTTTTCTTTGTATTAAAATTAGTTGGGGCAGTGGGCGGGTGCACTCCACGCTGGACGACCCAAACCGCACCCATTTTGCCCCCAACGTAACTGTTGGCACATCAATAGTGGCATGGTTTGTTTGGAATGGTTTACACATGGGGCCACCAGGTGGGGGCCGACCCACATCGGCCGGGTGGGTTCGAGCCCTGTCGGCCCCAGTCAATAGGCGTTGTAATAGCATATGGTCAGGTGGTTTGGGCGGGTCTGCCGATGGTGGCCTGCCCACCCGTATTACAACATGTTTAATACGATGGTCGGGAGGGGTGGTGGGTTTGGTGGCTCGCCACCCAAAAAAAATGATTTATTATTATATTAACGAATATTGACTAAAATTCACCGACTGGAAATTAAGGGTTATTAGGAAATTAAAGTATCCAGTAAATTCTCCCACTTCTCATGTGCTAGGTTTCCAGTCGGTTGATGGTGAATTTGTGGGACACTTAAACCTAGCCCACTGCCCAACTTTGGCCAAAAATTTGAATTGCTCTAACTTATCCATATGGGTTCGGATTGGGGATCCATTCACACCATTGGAATTAGAAAAATGAATACTTCGACATGGTCCTAGTCTTGTTTTTATCCAACCACTTTATTTTTGAGAAATTTTAAGTCACATGTCCTCTAAGATCCTCCTCAACCACTCTTTGAACATACTTACATTTTATTGCAATGTTAGTGCCATGTTTTTTTTTCAGGTTTGAGGTCAATCAAAGAATTGAAGGAAGCCAATTTATGCATGATTGGTTTTCTACTACCAATTTCAAGAAACATGAACCAATTAAATCCATTTCTATCATCCATAAATGCCATCAGTTTTCATCGCCAAACTCACAAGCTATTCAAGCATTTTCGCTAAACATCATCACCACCATTTTCCTTGCAAGTGTCGCATGTTTCCTTCACATTTTCCATAATTTCCATTCATTTTCAGTAACTCACTAATAAAGACATTCAACTCGATTGCATGTTGATTTGTCCTTTTTCTTTCCGTTCACTGTTTACCTTCTTTTCATTTTCATTTCCACTAAATAAATCTTGCTTGATGCAAATTTTCATCCATGGTAATTCCAAAATCATTATTCCATACTCACGTTAGATGATGGGGGATTATTTAATGCCTCCCTTCTAACAAGTCTTGGCCTATCGACATTAGCACATTATCTAGGTTCAAGGCTAGAGTCCTCATTAGTACCTTGAGGCTTGTATGCATTAATGACAAGTTCTCTCGTTGACAATCATGGGAATACATCAATGTCCCTTGATCATTGGACCTTGCAAGTGGCTCGACATCAATTTGTCTATTCTCACTTCGCAAGATGTACTTAGGTACTTTGGCACTCGCTGAAATTAATGGTGAGTTTTCCTCACATTGGTTAACGATATTCATTAATGGCCGGTAATCTAATAACTTCTCTTCATGCTCGACAAAAACACATTTTTCGCATGACTAGAATTGTACCATTGGGTTTTGTAGTAAGACTATATCACTTCAGCATTTTGCAGTGAATACAACAGATTTAGCAGCAGAAATAAAGAATGTACTTTCATAACCTCATCCACTATTTATGCAACCAAAAAGCAGATGAAATTCTACATTATATTCCATGATTCAACAACAGGATGTACACTTCTCTACATATGCACAATTTTTCCACTTCTTAGGTAAGTAAAGGTATGTTATTTTATAGCTTGTAATCCTAAAATTCCTTAAATACTGAAATTATAAGTTTTGGAAAATACTTTACCATTTTTCCTTTCTCATTTAAAAACCGAAAACACCTTTAGTTAGGGTGTGGGGGCGGGGTGGTTGGGGGAGGAACATCCATTATGGTCACTTCTTATATCACTTCATTCTGTTTCACTTCATTTCATCCTAACATACTTATCCTAATCAATTATGGTTGCATTATGGTTCAAAAAAAATTTATGATTTGCAAAATGACGACTAAATAGTGAGCATATTATATGGTTGATTTAAAGATGTATTCTCAAAATGTTAAAGGAACCTTTATACAACAAAAAGAAACAAGGTATTGATACACAAGAACCAATACCAATTAAAATTTGGTTGCCACACAAGAACCAACCAAACATGTTGCAATTCAATATATGACAAGGAATACTTTGCAAAAATAGATGAAAGTGTCAAATATAATCGAATGCAAAGTTTAAATAGCATTGATATCAACCAAGCTCATTCAAAAGCAAAGATATTGCAAGAAAATCAAAGGAATTAATACAATATTTGCATGAGGACATGCAATCACTCTAGTTGGGGGTATGGTGGGTCTCCAAAATGTTTTTAAAATGACATATTTTTTCACTTCATTCACACCTCATTTCACCTTTATCACCTTCATTACATCACTTTGTCACTATATAACCTACATCTCTATCATCATATGGGCTCATAATTGTATTTTCCTAAAGTTATTTTTTTCAAGTGTTTATAGTGAATTAATGATTAAAAATTAGAAAAATGACATATACTTGCTAATATCTAAAAGTGGCTCGAGTTTCATGACAAGTGTAGGTCATTTGGAAGCTTCCAAGACACTCTTGTGTGACCTCCAAGGATCATTTCGAATTATCTTCATGTTTGGAAGAATATTTGGGATAGGAATCAACCATATCTCATGGAGAAAAATCATGGATAAAGGGATATGTTTCTAATTGGTTGAGATTTTTACGGATCTAGGGAGAGAATAGTGGATCCTCATTAATGAGGTAGCTTCTTATGTTTTTGTATATATAGGAGAGCCTTCTCCTCTCAAAGGCATGTGTAAAGTTTGGAGTTATGCTCAAGTTTTGAATAAAGAATTAGATATGGCACCATACTCATGAGTGTTCTTTCACTTTGATTTGGTTTTGCTTGCATATAGAGCTTCTTCACTTGCCATCCTCATGCATCATTGGATTGGCCACCTAAATGAGTGTGAGATTGCATCATAATTTCATTCATTTCTTTATGTTTAAGTTTATTTCTCATTTCATGCTTTGCTATTATTTCCTTTTTGTTCATTTACATGCTTTCATAAGTTAAGTTTTCATATCCTCATTTTATTTGTGTGCTCTTGCAGGCTTACATGGATTTGTCACTTTTCTTTCATTGTAGTTAATATTGTTATATTTCAATTGATGTTTTTCAATTCTTGCAAGAAGTTTAGATTTTGAATTCATGAAGTGTGCCTAGATTATATTTCCAATCCTATGCAAGAGTGGCGTAGTTTAGATTTCTATTTATGCATGTGTGATAGTTTATATTTCCACTTATACATATGTCGTAGATTAGATTTCCTATTTTTCATAGATTAAAGATTTCTTTCTTTTCTAGACTATATTTTCTTTAATTAGTGTAAATTTACTTTATTGTTAAGTCTGATTTCAATTATGAAAGTATGTGTAGATCAGGTTTTCATTTCATGCAAATAGATTAGTTTTCCAATTCATGCAAGTGTGTGTGGTAGATTAATATTTCAATTCTATTCAGTGTGTTTTGAATTCTTTCCTAGATTAGATTTCCTATTTTCACAGATTAAAGATTTCTTGCTTTCCTAGACTAGATTGTCTTTCATTAGCATAAATTGAATTTCTTTTCATTAGATTAATTTTGATTTCAATCATGCAAGTATGTGTATATATCAGCTTTTCATTTCACACAAGTAGATTAGATTTCTTTTCATTCCTAGATAAAAATACACATTTTCAAGAGATTCTGTGCACGTTCATATCAGACAACTTTTGTGAATAGGATTTGAATTTCCTTTCATAGATTAAGTTTTTACTTTACATAGATTGATTTTAGTTACCTTATGTTTTTGGTTTGTCATCATTTGATTTCTTAGTTAGATTAATCTAAATTGAGGGTTAATTTCTAGCATATATAGTGCACGCACGCTTCACAAGTTTTACGAAACCCCCGGGTTGACAATTAAATGATAGGTAATTAAATTACCTCAACACCTTTCACAAACATGTGTGGCTGCACTAGTTTGGTATAATTCATGGAAAAAAGCACTCACAGATGTGGATATGCATAAATGTTGAAACAAATGGTTCATCTTTGCCTTATCATGCTCCCGCACCAGCTCAAAACCCAACATTGATCTCTCCATTGCACTAGGGATTCTTCGAAAGTTACTTGGTGTCCAAGCACCGAAATCACCCACAGAAAGCACCTTACACGTGCTCCTGCTCATTCTTCCATGCTCGACTCGTTCTATGAGGTTGAGTTGTTTTCTAGTGCAAACAACAACTTCACTACATCTGCATCCTTCACGCATCGAATTTTCTCCCATCAAATCCTATTTGTAGCTACTCCACACAGTTGATAACCTCCATTAGGTCAGCCCCCTTTCGAGCCATGTGATGCTTTCTGTTTCATCAAAATAGCTACCTGACAATCCCTGTGACACTGCTAGATCGACCTTTCTCTGACATGGTCGACGAATAGAATGTGGAAGAGCAATAGCTCCTGCCCGTAGGCCAGCGCTACGATCCCTTGCAGTGCCCCCAGTGGCACCATGAGGCTACGAACTTCAGTACAGAGAACCACGTTATAGAATACAGAACCAGTAGTGGCCACATTTTACCTTCGAAAAAAACTCGATCTCTTCCACATGATTGCGTCCATCAAGACCTGCACCTCCATGGAGTGCTTCAACTACATCAGGTGTGCTACAAATTTTGCGTCCCACACACACTCAGAATTAATTCTCGAGCCAACGTTGTCCACGTCCTTTGTATTCTCCATACATCTCCACATGTTTAAGTTCCATTAAGGACTTCCTCAACCTCCACACAGGAACACTCTTCTAAATATACACCAGGCAGTGATCCACAAATTCAACCTCAAAACCATTATCAAATGATCTGAAAGGAGTGTATTAGTTTGTTGTGTTAAGTGTCCTTTCAGTATTAAAAACATGTACAAATTGTCTCCATTTGTTTGCTTAAGGAATAAGTGTTTTAACCATGAAACATAGATGAATTTGTGAACTTTAAGCATGAAAATAAGCCTAAATAACACTATATAGCAGTGTATAATAGAGAAATACAATCAGACGTAAGTTTTACATAGTAGGCATGATGAAGCAGTTCACCCCTCTTGGGCTACATCTGCTGGTCCAGCTACCAATGGCATGTCCCTCTTTATCATTATGCTTACAATTGAAAATTACATGTGTTTACAAGCCTCTAATGGTTTTTTCCTCTACACTAGTGGCTCTAGAATGCTCAAATTAGTCTAGTTAGACTCTTGTTTCACCCAAATTGGTCAAATATTGACCTCACAATGCATTTTTCCCAGTATTAGCTACAAAACCTCCACTAAAAGTGGAGAACTGCAGTTACTGTAGTTAATTTGGTAGTTATCCCTAAAATTTAGGTCAGCGCCAAAATTCCCACCAGTATGGATTGTTTGAATTGAATGTTAGTGGTTAAAGCGGGGTTGTCACAAGCCGACCCCTTGCTTAAAACCACGTGGTTTCGGTTTAAAAACTTCGCATATAAATGAGGCGCGAAACATTGATGGCATAGTTCCGAAACTATTTGAATTAACCGTCGACGCAACCAACTTTTACTTCTACCATGTGATAGGTCGACCCGACCTGACTGCTATGGTTTGAAGTTTTGTAGACCGTGGCTACTTATGCCACCTAAAAACACATGTGAACGCATATTCCGCCAGAGTTTATGCTAACTGGAAAACGTTGAAGACTTGTAAAAAATGTTGCGGTGATGTGAACTATGGCATTTGATTACATCGTGGGGCTGCCGACGGGATGGGACCGCCGGCGGTCCCCCCACCCACCCCCCCCCCCCCCCTCAACCATGAAACGTTTACGCTTTAACATAATGCAGAAGATGTATAGGTTAAGAAACATTGTATAAGAGAGCTGGTCATGAGGTTTGTTGGTGGGCGGTAGGTCATGGGTTCGACCCCCACTCTTCCACAATATTTTTGGTAAACATGTCAATAAGAATTCCGCCAACTTGGAGCTTGAATCCAGTTTAAACCTCTGCTATACTATTTAGAAGGCTCCTCCATCCTTGGTTGACCCTGCCGAAATGCGGGTAATAAACTTTATAATAAACAATATATATTTATCATATATACATTCAACCTTAATCCATCAATAATTGAACCTTAATCCCAACTTCCAGCCATGGGGGGTACGTGGCATGAAGAAAACTTAACCATAATATTAACTTATTTATTGATATTTATCGAGAGGAATGATAAAAATAACTAGCAATAAAACACATAAACATGAACACATATGTTTATCCGAGAAAACCCATCCAATGAAATTTCATTAACTATTGGCCAAAACCATGGCCAATCTAGCCAAGTGAGCCTTCACTGCTCACCTCCAGGCCTCTCTTACAATTAAGTCTTCCCAGCCTTTTATAGGCTCTGTTACTTGCAATACCATGAGCCGATAACCATGGGTGCACAATACCATGTGCCCCAAAACTACCCAATTGTTTAACCTGGTCAACCTTGACCCTAACCTCAAGTCAATTTACCTAAAAAGTCCACCTGGTGATCACGTCGTCCTTTGCGCAGGTCTAAAACTCAACAAGCCGAGATAACCACTCTTGTAACTCAGTCGTAAAGGAAGCAAATAAAATTTCTTGGACCTCTATATATATATATATATACCTTTTCTCCCAATACTCAACAAACAACTTAGGGTTTCAGTTTTCTTGGATTGCAAATTCACGCACCTTCTTATCAAGCCAATCTTACAGTTTGTTGTTCGTCAGATGCCACAACATCAAATCTCCCTTAAACATATCCTGGTCCCGCCAATGAAACCATTTGTTGGCTTGAGGGGCCTTGACTCAGGTTCAGAGTGTTTTGCGCAACCAATAAAACCCTCCAACTACTGGCGCTTTCAACAGTGATCTGCTTGCGCAAACCAAAGTCTCACCCGAAGTAGTATGGGGGGGGTGCTGGAACTAGGTTTCTACACCGTGAGGGAGTGTTTGATGTGTGCTTAACCTTACTACAGATCTAAGGATTATTGGCCTTCACAAGACTTCACAAAAACCAAATCTAAGCAAGGATGAAACCCTTAACAGATGTGCACCAATAGATTATTTATACTCCAGTTAGATCTAGTGTCTCGGAGCAGAAACTATATTCACACAAAAATACTTAATGCAGATGTAACACTTACACAAACACAAAGATATTTTTAAAGATAATTGAATCAGATAAGTGTGCGTTCAATAAAAACAGATCAAAAGATAATCAACATAGTAATGCATAACACATAAATTGCAACAAAGTTTGAGAAAAAATATTTTTATTAATCAGTCTTTAAACCATCACATTTCCTTGCATCTGCGCACATAAAAATAGAGTCATTGCACACCACAGGACTAGGTCTCCATGCACACATCTAACAAGAGCCTTTCTACCCAGACCAAATACAAACTAGATCAACATAAAAATAACATCACTAACTTAAATTCCTTAGATATGATATGATATCCTTAATCGACTTAACCCTTACATATTTATAAGACTTTGATGCACACATACCATGGTCTCAAACCATGGTTTGAGACTCATGGTTTCCCTTTTTGCCCATTTCAATTATAAATGAGCTTTGACCCGCCCGAAAGCTCCTTGAATTTTGTGCGCAATGCGTTCCAAATTTTTTTTAACCAAAATTATACCAAAACTTGACCTTAGGGGACCCGATCCTAGCGCCCACCAAGTTCATCATGACATTTTCTAAACTTGCTAAAGTAATGCGAAATTGTGTGTTTTCTTATGTGTTTTGATACTACAGAGCTTGTCATTCAATGCCAGCTTCCTATGGTCATTGTTGTTCTCAAACAAGTCTTTCAGTATTTTCCACATCCTGAATGGAGTTTCTTTCCGATGGAGATTCAAGATAATATGATCTTGAACTCCCTCCAATATGATCCTCGTCACTTTAGCTACATCCTTCTTCCATTGAGCGAGATCATGGGCATCAACTATTGGGGGTTTAACTACATTTGTCTTGATGTAATGTAGTAGCCCGTTATCATCTAACACCGCCTCCATACATATCTTCCATGCCAAAAAAATTGTGGTTACTTCCAGAGCATATTCGAGCCTAAGTCTAGTGGAAGTCGTATTCTAATTCCTCGAGAAAGCGTGCGACACTAAACTTGAAATTTGAACCTCCTGCAAAAATTTTGAATTCTCTTCTCTATTTTGATTCTAGCTCTCATATCATCTAGAAATCAATTGTATATTCAATATTTCTTATGCAATTTTCTAAAACATAAGACTCAAATATACTTCTACTCATCTACGAAAAGAAATTCATGATTGAGGAGCAATATAAAAAACATGCGACATGAATCAATACACATAACACGAGGATATATTTAAGGGAAAGCCACTTCTTGAAACCCCTTCCTATCTGTATTACATTAATCATAAAATAAAGGAGAAATACAATGTTTGTTCAAGTCTCAACAATCTCTACACTAGTACAATCTATCTCACAACTTCCTAGACTGACTCTAGCCAACACTTAATCAATTTCCTAGCCTTCCAAGGTCCTACTTCCTTGCATTGTTAAATGAAGAATTAGGCCCCTATTTAATAGGAATTTTCCTCCATTGGATTTTGTGGTTTCTTTAGGTTCTTACTGCATGCACCATTTGTACAACCCGGAAAATTATACAAATGATAGTACACATCCCTTGAACTCCAATCTCAAATGGGTAACTCCTAGATCACACATGCATGAGTTATTTATGGTTGATTTATTAATTAACTAGTTGATCACAGAGTACACACCCCACTACTTGACCTCCCACTAGTTCCTCCAACAGTTGGAACTAGTTTAATTGACTTTAACTCAGTTTAACTGAATTAAAATATTACAACTGAAATTAACTTCAACCTCGACTCCTAAAATTTAGGAGACACTCTACATGACTCAAGTTAGACCCTCAACTCGAATTAAATGAGCCTACTAATTCAAATTAACTTAGTTGGAACATTCCTCGACTCGAATTAAATGAGCCTACTAAGTCAAATTAACTTAGTTAACACATTCCTCAACTCGAATTAAATGAGCTTACTAATTCAAATTAACTTAGTTAACACATTCTTGTTGTCTTGTGATGTGGAATTACAATTTTCTCCTAATTTAATTCAAGAGAAATTTAAATCAGTATTTTCTTGTTGCCATTTTCAACATAATATACTTTTCAAATTCAAAATGACAACATACACAATTTAACAGCTCCAGGGAGAGGCTAGACTAAGGGCACCACTTGAAAGTAGGTAACGGGATGGGAATGGGCTTAAGGGAATCAGAGGCTTTACCACATCGAAGCAACAGGTGACGAGACATAAAACACAACCTGGAGAGAATTGAAAGCAACTCTTCGATACTAGAGCACCACAAGTGGTGCCTTAATAGGTGAGCCCAATACCCAGAGTACAGGAACCTTCAATAATAAAATTGTGTTCCTATCACCATAAACACAAATGACCCATGTCAAAACCACAAGCTAGATAGAAGGAATACTTGAATGGCAGTGAGTGGATCCCAGTATAGAGGCCAACAATGCTGATAGAAGTCGTCGATGGTAGTTAAAATATCTAGATAGAGAAGGAGACTTCTAGGGTTGGAAGGTCGCGTGCATGGATCCCAAATCAACACTTGAAAGATGCCTTGTAATGAAACTCCAACATTAATACCTTCCTCAATTTCTCACTACTCGTTAGGCTCCCAGAGCCAACCTCCTTGGCAGCCATTGCAGATTCTTGCCTATCTATTCCCTCTATTCATCTCCCAATTCACATAACCATTCCAAATTCGCCCAAGGAGAGAAATAAGTATGCCCAACGCCTCCAAAGGCTTCATTGTTTGGAGACACCAGCAATTAATGTTGTTTACAACTATAAACATGTCTAATGCGTGGTGGAAAGGGAGGCCCCAAGGCCACATGAATCATTGATCGCTCACCCCAACAGGGAGAATATATATATATATATATATATATATATATATATATATATATATATCTGTGTGTGTGTGTGTGTGTTTTTAATCTTTTAAAATTAAAAAAATCTTTAAAATGAACATATACAACATAGAACATGATATTTAACCATGAGAATTTACTTCCACTTTCATATGGATACTTTTAATCTATAAATAGGTTTTTTTACAATACTATGAGCCAATACCACATGCCCAAATAACCATAACTCATTCATATGACATTTTTTTAATTAATCCCTTTAATTAAAAGGGAAAAAAAAAGGCATGGAAACAAATCTCAACATTTCGTTTGTGTATACTACTAAGAATATTCTAGAATATTCCATGGAGGTTAAATCCCTACCATTCACCTAATCACTAACACAATCATATAAATTAAATGGTTGATAAAATAAATAGACATAAATCCATAATAAGCATCAAAATACTTACATCATAATAAATCTCACATTGCTAAAATAAATTAAAAACATAAAAAGTTACTCACTTACAACTTTATTATTGTTATTATAAAAGAACTAATATATGAGTTAGACATACATACATTTGAAAAAACGTGGAAGAAAATTCTTATCCATGAGTATTTATCCCCATTTTACCACTAGATTCTTAATATGTAAATAGGGTTTGTTACAATACTAAGTATAACATTTTTTTAAATGATTAATTCAATTAAAATAGAAAAAAGGACATAATTATTTTGAGATAAATCTTAATCTTTGATGTGTATTTACTATCAATAATATTTTAGAATATTTTGTGTCTACCATCTCTTTAATAATTATTGATAATTAAATTAAAATTGTAAAAGCCTATTCCAAAATAAACATTTATGGACCAAATTATTAATAGTTAAATTAAAATTACAAAAGTTGTAATCCAAAATAAAAACTTATCCTCTTAAAAAAAAAAAACTACAATATCCCTTCTAGTCATTACTTCAACTACCATTATATATTTAAAAAAAAACCCTTGTCCCTTTTAATCACCACTTCAATTGTAATCATTAATTATTTCTCTCACTTTAATCCATATATGAAATATTTCTATTTAGAATCCTAAAGAATTTCGTTTTCAAATCCCACCTTTAATAGTATTTTAATCAATATCATATATATATGCATGTATTTTAGAATTAGAAAGAAACTTTTAGACTGAAGCATTGAAATGTGCTCAATCATTGAATACACTTTTAATCATCGGAAGAGTGTTTTGTTCAACGAATCAAAGGGTGATGGGACAGCTCCAGGACTGCCCACTCCGACGACCCCCACGCTTTTCCGGGATTCAGGTGGACCCCACCCAGCTCCGATGGTTGACGACGACGACAAGACCTCCCAACGGACAGCGACGGCAGCAAACCCCTCTGGTGGACCCCGCGCCCCTGCCTCCGCCACCTCTCTCCCTCTGCATCACTCCTATCCCATCTGTCACCCCCACGAAGCCACCACTCCCGCACACTTGGCGATTTGAAATTTTAGACGAGAGTATTCACGCCGGTAATAACAGGGGCTTCCCGTCATTCTAGTTCATTCACGCCTCCGAAAGGACTCATCCCATCCCAAATTCAATATTCTAGGGAAGGTGCTCAGCCCATCCCAAATTCAACAGTCTAGGTAGTAGCAGAGTCGTGCCGGAGGATTCAACGAAACGCCAGTAAATATCTTTGTTGTTCGCCGGTTAAGGGATTAAAAAATTTAAATACATATCAAATATCCAAATACCATGAAGGGATTAAAATTTTGTAGTAACGAGTGATTTTTCATAGGAATTCCCTGAGGGGATATTATATATGTCAGTTATCTGAAATTTCAAGATCAAATGAGTCTATGCTTAGGATAATACCCTCTAATAGAACTCGATTTTTATCCTGATAAAGTTATATTTTACTAGCTCACAACACAACTTAAACCACAACCATATTATCCTTATAAGTTATCCTTTAAAAGATTAAAGATTAACGAGTGCTTTTTTAGTAAGACGAACTTGAAGGTTTTTTTAATGTAGATTATCACAATTGGTTACAATGTGTGGTGATTATTTCGTTTGACAGGTTTGAGCCACGTGGTCTGAAAAAATAATGGTTTATCACGAGAATATGAAGGGAATAACATTAGATAAGCCAAGAAACATGAATTCTTTTGTAATTTTTTATGGCTATAGGGGTGTTTAGTAAACGAATAGCAAAAATGTTAAATATTATATTGACATGGACATATTTCAAGTATAGAAAATGTTATCAGTCAGTTAAACTTCCATTGAAATTTAGACAATTTATTGAATGAATAGTGGAATATTTCATCAATCCCTCTATAAATTATGTGGAAAATTAGATGGAGTTATGTTTTAGTTTATGCCATTTAATTTTTTTGGGGTTTTTTTAATTTCGGGGTTGATTTTCCAGCGCCTAACTAGATATTTGATATGCATTTAATTTTTTTTTCCTGAAGGCGCTGGAAAATAATTTTCTAGTGCCTACAGGAAAAAACAATTATATGCATATCAAATATTCAGTTACCAGAATCCTCTATTTAGTGTTTTTGATAGTGGAGATGGAGATGAGTGTATTTTATACTTGTTGAGTTTCTCCCAACCCTCTATTTAGGGCTTCTGTTAGGTGGTGAATTTATATGAATGCACGAGATTTTCTGGTACTTTTCATACTTGTTTTGATAGTGTATATCCTAGTCTTTATCTATTCAAAAAGCTTGGAGTGCCCTCATCTTGTCTTTCTATCTTTAAGGATTGGTCAATGGTTCTTGCCAGATCTTTCTAATTTTGTTTAAATGTAATTGGATTCTGGTAACTGGATATTTGATATGCATTTAAATTTTTTTTCCTATAGGCACTGGAAAATGATTTTCCAGCGCCTACAGGAAAATTTTTTTATATGTATATCAAATATCCAATTACCAAAATCCTCTACTTAGGGTTTTTGATAGTGGAGATGGATATGAGTGTATGTTATACTTGTTGACTTTCTCCCAACCCTCTAGTTAGGGCTTATGTTAGGTGGTGAATTTATATGAATGCACGAGATTTTCTGGTACTTTTTATACTTGTTTTGATAGTGTGTAACCTGGTGTTTATCTATTCAAAAAGCTTGGAGTGCCATCATCTTTTCTTTCTATCTTTAAGGATTAGTCAGTGGTTCTTGGCAGATCTTTCTAATTTCATCTGGTCCATGCCATGTGTTTTTCTTAGCTATCCATATTTATACAAGCGACGTTTTTCCTAACTGTGTTTTTCCATGCCATGTGTTTTTCCTAACTATCCATATGTGTGAAACACTTCATGCGGTATTTTGAAGAGAATATGATCTACAACTTCTCTGGGAGAATAGGTCATGTAAAGCTAAAATGACTTGTAACTGAGCTTTTGGCATTTCCAGACATGAATGAAGAAATGGTAATATTTACCAATCGTTGTCATTCGTTCTTTTATTTTTTGACTGGTATTAGGACAAGTAACTGGTTAAATATTGTGATTGTTTATGGAATTTATTATGCCAAAGGAAACTTTGAACTGAAACGTAATGTGTATGTAATTTAATCATACTAACTATTAGAGTTTTCCATATGTAGAAGTCGCATTATTTTTTCATCATGTCATTGTTCTCTGGCATTTTTTTTAATCTACATTGATGAAAGAAGATTAGTAAATTTGTGAGGAACCATTGATTAAAATACTTGCTGACATTCGCGTTGTATGAACTTTTATTGGATGCCCGAAAAATCTTGGAAGATAATTCAATCTGTAAATTCAATTGTAGGAGCTCACAACTTGATTCCATCATTATTTCATGAATTATGGCTCCTTGACCTGTAATTGATCTGGTCTCTGGTTGATTAGAGTGCAAATCAATCCTATGTAACTAAAGGCTTATGAAAAACCTTGACATACAAAGATCATACCCTTATAATGGAGAGTGAAAAATTGGTATTAAATACATACAAAGATCATGCCCTTGTAGTGGAGAGTGAAAATGTGATTTCTTTCTCAATATGGGTGCAGAACGTTTTTAATTTAATGTCATACCTCTTTAGAGGAACATTTTTAGTTTTAGATCTGAGAAAACTTGGAAGGGGATCATTTCTCAGATTATTCAAGGAGAACTTAATATGAATGGTTGGGCCCAATGTGAATTGGTTCCCATTGGGGGAATTTTGAGGTCTAAAATGGGCCTCCTAAGGAAAATGTACAATCAAAATTCACTTTATGAGAACTAATCACATTTTATGGGATGACATCATCCCTAATGGTTGAGGTAGCATTGCTTGAGTTAAAGGTACTTACTTGTCACATTATCAATGGTGAATAAAAACTCATGGTTAACCATGGTAGTGCTCTACATACTTTTAGAGTCAAAATAAAGTACTCATAATAAATGTCATTTCACACTTTTTGAATAAAAATTTATCATTGTCATTTCATATTTTTTGAAAGAAACAATGCATATCCCTATACATTTATTATACTATATTATATTATATTATTTTTATATAATATATTAATTACATGTTATTATACAATTTAAATAATATAAATTCTAATTAATAGCATATAATATAATTAAGAATTTATAAATTTATATTTATATTTTATTTTAAGTTATTTAAGTACAAAGGACAAATGCATTAGTTGTTCAATGATAATGAATTTTTTTTGAAAAAACTAATTTTTATTTATAGTCACATCAATACAAATTTTTATTGATTTTATTTTAGTACAACTTTTGAATTGAATTTAACTATGGTTACATGAATTGTGGTGCAAAAAGTGAATTGAAAATTCATAAATATTATTTTATTGGTTTAGCTATTATTTTATTATTTCCTTAGGAGGTCCATTTTAGACCTCAAAATTCCCCTAATGATTCTCTCCTAATAGACAGAGGTGATTGAATCTATAATTCATATGTAGAAGGGAAAGGGATACACTGATGGAGAAGGAAAAGCACATATTCCATTCATTTTTTCCCCTTTCAGAATGGTAATGTTACTATATTTGTTGAACATAATATTTGAAATGGTTTATTGAATGAAAAACTAGCTAGTGGTGTGCTCATCTAAGTAAACTAGTAAATGACAGTTTCATGAAATGAAATTGAGCCATTACTTATCGTTTGAGGAGCAACATGTATTGATAGCAAATATGATTCTTCTAATTATCTACAGAAAAGCTGATTAGCAGTAGAGTCTTCTAATCTTTTGAACCTTTGTTATATCCAATGACCATTTAGGGGAATCTATCATATCTACCAGTAGGGACTCCTAATATTTTTAACCTTTGTTATATCGAATGACCTTTTAAGGACATCTACCATATTGAAATTTGATTATCTAACATCTATGTGCCTTGTTTTTTATTTCATAGGATTTATCAATGGTAGTGGCTTTCTAACAACTTTCTTGATGTAGAATGGAACATTCTTTATGATTACAATATGGTAGAATGGGAAGGGGTATAGGAGGCATTCCATAGGTGATTTGGGGATTGGAGAAGGTTTCTTTGATAAAATATATAACTATATTTAAAGTTTTTAAATATAAATTGGAGACAAAAATACCTAGATTATGGTAGAGGATTTACTTGTCCAATAGGGAAAGAGCTTTTGACTTAGTTCAGACTAAGTTGGATAGGAGTTATGCTCATAACCAATTATTTCTTATTTCTTTTATAGTAGACATGCATTGTGCACATTATCACAATATATATGTTTAGGTCATTTGCATCCAGTGTCTACTTTGAAGATTAGACATTCTGCAACCTTCCCATCTTCCTTTCCTTCAAGTTGAATATGCCTGACATTGATTCAAGGAACATTTTCAAATTATTGCATGCTATAGGTGTAGAATAGGGGGAGATAAAAATGCTTACAAAGATAGAAACATTCTTAGAAGAATACTTGCATGATGCTTAGCTACAAAAGGGTGTTGTTGAGGAAAATTTCACATGAGTTGAAAAGAAAAGAAAACAGAACATCTCATCTCAGTTCTATGAAAATAATATAGGAACACCTGAAATGAATGGTTGGAATGGCTAGAATGAAAAGCTTGGAAGGGCTAGAATGAAAAGGAAGAATGTATGAAATGACAGTCCTCTACTCAAACTTTTGATCTCATCTTCTCTAAATTTTGATTGTGCATCATTCCAAGTATCTCATGCTTTTCTTTTCCGAACAAACCTGTCTTTTCCAAACCCTGATTGGACATTTTAACAAACCTAATTTTGATTTTATTCAAGGAAGTGAGGTGCTCAGCAACTTTGGTAAAGTTAGGGAGTTCATGTGTGCAAGGTGCCTTGATTTTATAGATTGAATTTGATATAAGTGCCTACCTATCTGATATCAATTTATTTATTTTTTATGTTGTAGGTTTTTTAAGTGTGGACAATGGTGGAAAGTGGACATTGTGTATCGAAGTTTCCTGTCATCCAAATCCTTGACAAGACATAGTTAAATATGTGCTTTATAATCTGGCGCAAAATCATGTCGTGTACAGAAACATTGATCTACACGGGAGGACAACTAATAATGAAGCCTACTATATTTCCCTTGTTGAGGGCTTAAAAGAGGCAAAAACAATGTTTTCAATGATATTGCAGTTTACATGAACTCATAACTCATATGCAATCAGCTCAATGGCATCTTTGAAGTTTGAAAAGCTAATTTAAAACCTATATACAAGGAAGCAATAATGTGGAGCTCTCAGTTTAAATATTTCAGCATACAATGACTTAAAGACATTCATAGGATGTCCACTAATATATTGGTGGCAGGAATGTCAAGTGTAGATGCAAGTGTCAGAGATGACACTAGATAGTTCCTTGGGGCTATGATGGCATGGTTCTTTCACTAGAGAAGAACCCATTGTAATTTTTGGATGGTTCACGATATAATAGATGAATATTTTTGAGGGTATAATTATTTTCTGTTGTGTTATTTTTCCTTGTATCATGAACCTTTTCAACCCCCAATTGATTATTTTTGTTCAAAGGACAAATATATTCCACTAGGAATTATATTATGCAATGTTGTCATAATGACCATGTAGGTAGTACACCATTATTTCTGTGCATGACTATTTGCTTTTGTTTTTACTTCCTTGGGATCTAATACATGATAGATTAACATGGATATTTTTCAAAATAGTAAAAATAAAACTTAAAAACAAATTTGACACTCTATAGTAGGAATGATTATACATCCTACTACTGAATTGGGAAATAATACACCATGGTGACAATATAAGTTTTATGCATTAATAAAAATCTCATTAATCAAGTAATCAATTATTGGACTGAAATATCCAAGTACTCAATTATTGGGTTGTTGGAGCACTTCATTTATATACAAAATATGAAGTACATGTACATACTTGCAGCTTTTCAGAAGGTGGAATAATTTTAAGCTCTTCTAACCCTAGCTAGGGAAACTAATATAACCCTGACAACAAAGTCCTCCACACTAGGAATCACATGTAACCAAAGCTGGCCACTCCACCATGAATCCTCACCAACATAGCATCACAAATGGAATGACATTCATCACATGAATGTCGGTATGTCAGACAATAAACAAAAAGTTGCAGTTTCTATCACAACTTTTTTCTAAAGCCAATTTGTGTGTTGTCTCCAAGTTCTGTGATGTCAGTGACCCAATCATCTTCGAATAGAGGGGGACCCATTGAAGAATTTTTTGTGTCTGTAACATGACAATGCATTTTTCATCAGAGAAAATAATAAGATGTGAAGTAATACATGCATCAGAATACAAAGTATATCAATTAAAAGTCTCATCTTAAGCACTTTGACTCATCTGATAAAAATAGTTATAACATGTCTTTGTACATCTTTTCATCTGAAATCACATTAATTAGACGCTCCAGCCCTGCAAACATTCCAGCACTACATTAACAACATGAACAACAACCAGTGCTAAAATATAAGAGCAAAGACAATGCAACAAACATGGAAATTCACCAATTTCCGTGATCTCAGTGCCCCAATCTTGTTCTGGTCGAGGGGGACCCATTGACGAACCAACTATGTTTGTAATATAACAACATATTTTCCATTAGATAAAAAAATAACACGTCAAGTAATAGATGCATCAGAAGACATAGTAGATCAATCAGGAATCTCTTCAAATGTACCTTGACTCATGTGATCAAAAGTTTGATGGTGGGTCTATGTACATACTTCATCTGTAAACACATTAATTGGATGTCGCAGCCCTACAAACATTCTAGTGCTACATTAACAACATGAACAACAACCAGTGCTAAACGTTAAGATCGAAGACAATGCAGACAAACATGGAAATTCACCAATTTCCGTGATGTCAGTGGACCAATCTTGTTCTAGTCGAGGGGGACCCAATGACGAACCAGTTGTGTTTGTAAGATGATAACACAGTTTCCATCAGAGAAAAAAATAATATTTCAAGTAATAGGTGCATCAGAATACATAGTAGATCAATCAGGAATCTCATCAAATGTACCTTGACTCATGTGATCAAAAGGTTGATGGTGGGTTTGTGTACATCCTTCATCTGTAATCACATTGATTGGATGTCGCGGCCCTGCAAACATTACAACACTACATTAAGCTAAAGAAATAGCAAATATCAAAGACATTGCAACAAACTTGAAAATCCACAGAGCGATCTAAACATAGCAACAAACTTGGAAGATCACCAATTTGATCTAAACATACTGATATCGTCTCCCTATAGAAATTACATGGAACAGTAGAGGATGCATTGTTGGAGGGAGGACGACCATGCTTGTTGAGGTGTGGAAACTAAAATGGTTCATCTTCGGATGCGGAGACATTCAAATCAATATTCAAGGTGACATTCTTTTTCCTTGTATTTTTTTTTGGACTAAGGAAACTCTTCTTCCTCTTCAAAGATGAATCATAAGCACCCAAACCAAGGTTGAAGTCATAATCTATAATATTAATATTATTAGCATCATCCACAAATTTTTTAGCTAGATCAATCAAATTTTTTGTCTTGCTCACAGTAAAAGGAGGACTATTCTGAAACAGGTCTAGATAGCCAAACAACTCCTCTGTCAACACACTAAGTTCTTCAACATTGTCATGTTCAATATTGGTTGTGATAGTATCTGCATGAAGGTTTGGTGCCTTTGTACTTATCTAAAAAGGGGAATTTAATGCATTGGGTGTGGTATGAAGATCCAATAAAGGGTCTAAATCCATCAAGGAGGAATGAAACCAATCTACCTTTATAGAATGCTTGCAAATGTTCCCCCGAATAAATCATAGGCAATCGCAAGTGATAAAATTTTTGCGATGAAAAATGACAAGATATTCTTTATCAGCTTTGCTTTGACTCCTTAACCAATAAGCATGAGATATGCTCTCATGAGGCTTGCAATCACTGTCTAGAATTCTTCTAACCTTTTCCATTGATGATTCAAGTTGCATCTCTTTCTTGTGGTTGTTATAATATCCTTCTTTTTTCAAAATTTCCTTGAATCGATAACATGGCTCAACATTTTTTTAGGAGAGTGTAGAATAGCCAATCCATTCTACAAGAATTTTTTTTTTTTTTATCACATAGAAATGTTGTCTTTAGATAATCGTGGTATGATTCCATGGCATTATTTGTCTCCTGGTTTGTGTGAGGAAAATCTTTGCAGAATTTAACCCACATTCCTACATGGAAAGACTCAATTAGTGAATATAATTTGTCCAACATAAACAAAAAACATACAACACAGAAGGAATATTATGCAAACTTACGAATCTTGTCACTGACAACCCAAGTCTTGTAGAAATAGTCCAAAAACTTCTGCTTAGTTGCATATTTGATGAAAAAAGCATTGATTACATCATCCACTTCATCAGTACAACAACATTTCATGATATGGCCAACTTCATTGAACATATCTTTTGCTTTCTCTGAGCTGCTAACCAACTGATTAAGATTCTTGAGCCATGCCCTCCTAACGTGCCAAATACACAAGATCACTTCACATTTCGTGATTCTTCTGCGACATTTAATTCATTTTAAGTGAGAAATTTTTAAAACAAATTTAATTCGAAATGTCAAATAACAATATTGATGTTACCTCAAAGCAATGATTTCAGCCATAACATCATCAACCATGAAGGCATTGACCCTCCAATCGGGACGAACTTGAAAACACCTAAGCATGAGGCTCTCCATCCATACTGTTATATATTGTGATGTATTACATGACATCACCACCCAAGCAACTGGTACCCCACTTTGTTTTTTCTCATCAAACACTGCAAGCGTGTACAACTGATACTATCATATTAAATCAAATGAAGTTAATTTTAACATAAATTATTTTATTAAAGCAATCATTGGAAAAAAACTCACCCCATATCTGTTTGCACTGAATGTTGATTCCATGGCTATCAAGCTATTATGGGATAACTTGACCATAGTTTCCAAAGTCCATTTTGTTTTTATTCCAGCTATAAAAGGGATGTCTGCACCATTAGGCTTCTGGTAGAAGAAGAAATCATTTTGGTTTCTTTGATACCAAAGATTCACACTCATTTCATCTTTGCTATGCAATTGATAACTTTATTTCATCAGACGATTATAGATTTTTACAACGTATTTTCTGCGTAAGAAAAAATCCCCATCTCTGGATGTAGCATCTATGTCAAGATATTTCTTTATATGTATTTTACAAATAGAGTCAATTGGAAATTGAAAAAAATAACAAATTTCTAAATAAGAAATCGCGTCCTTCGAAAGTCTTGGCTTTCTCTGAGTAACATCATCAGTTAAAGTGTTGTCTTTTCCATGACAAGGCCATCCTTTCCCATTTTCGTGATCATACTGATTGTATGTTATTACTGCTATGTTGGGATCTTGAACCATAATCTTTACAATAAAATGGCATTGCAATCCCCTCTTTTTGGCATATGACTTCCTTGCTTTGCTTTACCATTCTTCTCTCCTATCAGCTGGACCATATGAGCAATGATAACTACAAAATAAATTACGAAATGTCACCAAATCTGGTAAATATAAAGCATATTTAACATCAACATCTAAACAATGTAGTTCTAAAATACTTACATCGACGTGGGAAGGAACATGGAGCATCTGGATTTGATTCCTCTCCATTTTAAAATCATCAACTCTTTCTTTGGGATTTTTTGCAACACAGTCAATATTCATGTCTTGTTTGTATCTTTACTAGAAAAACTGACTTTGTCTTTAGGGTCTTGCACCTCAAGAGCCATGTCTGATTTCCATTTCTTTGCCTTGCTGGATGAATTTCTGTAAAAAAATGTGAAAACATATTAGGGAGCTAGAAATGATGACACATTCAGCGGTATAATTAGATGAACTTGAATAGTAGAGGTTGACACATTGGCTAGGTAGCAGCGATAGTAGAGTATGCATTAGTGATGTGTTGTGTAGTTTGTGATGTGTTGTGCAGTTAGTGCATATAGATATAATTATACCTATGTATTAAGATGCTTCAGGTCATGCATAAAGTCTTCATAAGGGCTGAATACTGCATATTTTGTACAACAAAATAAATCTAGAGTATAACCTTAAATAATAAAAAATACGAATAAAACCAACTCATGAGTAAAAGGTGTTAACGGCAATATTTCTTCTACTATTCCTAAATTGTGAAATAAGAAATTTGGCCCAGAAGGTGATTTGTACATATACAACAAGAAATATAGTAATTGCATCTCCATGAAATTATGCAGTGGAAAATGATTTCTAGTACTCCTATAGGTGCTGGAAAATCATTTTCTAGCACGCACAGGAGCACTAGAAATCATTTTCCAGCATAATCAATAGTTATGGAAAAGGTCAAAGATATTGATTAAAAAGAGAAAAGCTACTGAGTAAAAAGGTAGTGTGAATGCAATGTGTTTTGGAGCTCTGAATATTTGAATTTTATTTTGTTTTATGACCAAAAAAAATAGAGAGAATTTTAAATTTTGTGTAGCAAGTTTAATCTGGGGAAGACTAGAGCAACTAGTGCAATCAGCTATGAATATTTTATATGTTTGCAGTCATCTATTGTACAATATGGTTTTATTCAAAAAATAGTGTGACTTCTTATTTAGCAGTTGTTTCATTCTCTTATTAATCAACTGAATTCCATAAGAAATTTACTTACTGAAATTTAGGGCTACAACTCGAAACTAAATGACTGTGGCAATCCACTTGAACAATGATAAGAAATACTTTGGCAGTCAATCCATGTGACACAATGATCAAATTAAGACCAGACCTTCCTTCTTTTCATCATGATGGTTGTTGAACTTATAATGTGAGTGTTGGAGGAGAAAATATAGAAAGATGCATTTACAGAACTATTAAACACATACTACTTTTCCAGTTTTTAAAAAATTTCGTCAGCCCTGTTTCGTCTTTTGTATCCCTATTCTAGGCAACTCAGCTATTAATACTTGAAGAAGTTATATATCTCTAACAGACTACACCAAGTAGTGGGCATCATATTTTCACATGCAAAGAAATAACAAATGATAGTATATAAATGCACAGTTCCTGAGATATGAGAGGCTTTTGTTGATCAAAAAATTGGATAGAATTGCTGTCATAAATGAACCCTTCAATTATATAGTAAATCCTTACTACACTTTGAGTCATCACTAATCTCAAACTAGTATATAGTAAATCCTAACTACACTTTCAGTCATTACTGATCCCAAAGTAAGTATTTCTGGAACCTTATGTGCATTTCTGTTAGATGAGAAGTGATACAAAAAATACTGCTCTACTTGAAATACAACATTGATAAAACTAAACTTTATTCAAGATACTTCAATCCTAACTAAAACTCTGCATGGGTCTCAATATGCAAAAAGCATTGAAAACAAGAGAAACACTTAAAAATAAAAAATTATGACAACGAACCACAAGACAAAAATTAAATAAATATTAAAATATCACAAATGAAATATCCCCTGTAGCTAATATTGGTTTTTATGAACCTAGGACAACAATGAAAACACGATGAATCTTGTCACCAGCTTGAGTGGTTGTATGAAGGAACACATTTGAAAAGAAGCAAGGTCACTTTATGATGACTACTATTGGCAGTGATTCGATGTTGCTCTTAATTCTGTGCATGCTCGTTGGAGCAATAATAACTATGAACTTACTTCCAGAATTTGTGAATTCGAGTGCTACATATGAATTAAGGTTTCATAGACAAGAGTGCAGATACTCTAAGACACATAGATCTATTTGTTTCAGATTATTATTTTAGCCTGAAGGACTTCAACTAAATCATTTGAGGATGAGGAAAAACAAGAACGTTCCCTAAAACCTTTTTTAACTCTAAAGATTTTCCCTTCCCATGGCTAAAAAAAAGATGAAAAACACACAACTTCGAAGGCTTCCATTGAGAGTGTATTTAAAGATTGTACAATACCAATATATTACTTCTTGAAACTAGTGTACTTAAAGTTTTGTGTAAAATTTAGTTTAGTTTTATGGTTTTCTGTAATCTCAATTGCCAATTATTTTTCGGGGAAGGATTAATAAATCAAATACATTTGTCATTGAATTGAAATGCAATACCTGTATCACTTCTCTGGAGAAGTCTACCTATTTTAATCATATATAAATTATATCCATGCCTATTTTAATCATATATAAATTATATCCATGCTCAGATGTTTTGAACCTAATCTAACAATTTATTTCCCATCTATGCTATGGGTGATAAATACACGTGAAAAACTGATAGATGATATTTTACTCTACCTTTGTTTTCACAAAACTATATATTAAGTACTATTTTTTTTTCTCTTTCAACATGAATTAAGAGAAATGATGGAATAGTTTTGTGATTGTTGCTAGCTACATAGAAGATTTTATATTTTTCTTCATTTCATTTTATATTGGATGAAGCTTTCTAATACTAAGATCACCTGTCATTTGGGTGCAATTTGGTGAGCTACCAAAGGCATCAAGGTCATCCTCATGAATAGTCTAGGTGTAATACACTTGACCTAATATAGCCTTCGGTGTTCAAGAAAGGAAAGTATAAAAACCATAAGTGGAGTGCATTAGAAATAATGATGCATGAGGAAGGAATATTTGGAACTTATTTCCTTGGACCTCCATAGGATGCATATTTTCTTCTTCTCCTCTCTCTTCTTTGTTTCCACACTAGTGGTAGGAAATAAATTATGTTACACATATGCACATTCATGTTTTTTTGTTAAAATATATACAAACTTATACAATGAGATTTACTGTCCTCATTATAATATCCCAAAATTCATACCATAGGCTTACCATTTTGAGACACATGCAATAGTGAGTACATATAAAATATATGTTGCATAAACATCTACAAAAAGTGTGATTAATGGCTAATTTTATTTCTTACTTACCAATCATAAATAGTATGAAGCTTTGTCCATTAAAACTTAGAATTGAGAATTTGACTTTGAATCTGTCAAGGCTACCTATAAACCCTAAGTATTGAAGGCAACCATAAGTTTTCCTTGAGATTATAACTCTAGCTGATCAAGCCATACTATGTTCTCTAGGAGAAATCATCTATTGTCTTAAAGAGTGGGTTGCTAGCCAAGGTCACAATCCCAACATAGATCAAGGTCAAAAGAGGGAGTTACAATAGAAATAATGACTGGATTTGGACCTTTTATCCAATGTCAATGAGAGAAGAGTGTCTCTAGATTTTATGAAATGTTACAAAATCCAAATTATTAGAGTTCATAGGAAAGATGTGGGTGGGACCGGTTCTTGTCCACGGCGATCATTTTTTGTCCACGTGGGTGGGACCAGTTCTTATTGAGGTCCACGTCAATTAGTCTTTAGGAACTCCGCTCCTAGCTACCGATGTTTTTCACCGCCTCAGCAAGGGATTTATGTGTGCATGTGGTATGCTATATTTAATTTCATAGGAAGAGATGCAAGTTCATACTCTGTTTCTTTCTCTCGGTTTGCCAATGCCTCAGCAAAAAAAATTAGGAGTTGCTAGTTTCTATCTGCTCTGTCATACTCTGCCAACAAACAACGGTAGGGTGCGTTTCAGTGATACTCATACTTTTTTACTGTGGACCAGTGCTGCATCAGATTCATCTGTTTCTTTTTAGTGAGCATCATATTGGAACTTAGTAAAAATTATATATGGCATTAAACAAGTTAGATACGTCTAACCAAATGTATAAGAAATCTCCAAAAGGACACAAATGTGAATTATCCCTGATGAATAAATTGAATTTTGCATCAACATTTCTCCTTTGTTTCTCTTTAATGTTGCAACTTGCATCCACACCAATATATGCAACCATGGACCTCATTAATTATGATGTCCAAACAAGAATATGGATTTCCATGCATAGAACCATGGAGGATGCAAAAAAACCATGTGAATGTCTATAGACAACCTTTTAATGGCAACTGAAAAATTTATCCATAAGGAGGCACATCTTCGCATTAAATTTTCAGATCATGATATGTAGATTCTGCACTCATGAAAATTAACCTAACAGCTAGGAAACAGAAATACTAAACTTCAATTAAATTGAGGATACTGAGATCACTAAAATACAAAAACGTCACTCTAGAATAAGTACAGATATCCAGTACACATATCTGAATTTTGAACTGTCAATACTGCATCAATGTTTTATTAATTAAAAAAAGCAGGAAATACAATGCAATTAGGTCATCTCAGAAAAATCAACCTAAAAGATATGAAATAGAAATGCTAAACTTCAATCAAAACTACAGATTTTGAGTATGTTAAAATATAACACATCCCTCTAGAAAAAGTATAAACAAGTAGACACAAGTTTGAACTTTCAATATTGCATCACTATTTTATTAATTGAAGACTCAGAAATACAATGCAATTAGCTCAACTCCTGAGTCCTAAGCACACAAACTCACAAAATGATTGACAACCTCCACCTTTCCTTTTTTTCATAGAGGATTATTGGCTGGGATTTACAAAATAAAGCAATACTGGGCATAGCACCTAACTTAGGTTACATAACCCTAGCCCTAAATCTAGCTAAATTGCATGAGAGAATCTGCCTGGAATAAAGTCCCTCCTAGGAAAGTGCATTGTGCTTTAATTATTGAAACTGTCTCTACTATGCACTTTTCCTAAAAGGATAGATCTATGCCTGGAATAGAACTGATAAAAGCAATTCTACTTTTATAGAAGCCACCATCTATCATAAACTAGAAAAGCATGATAAACATGGCTCTATCTATGTCAGGAAAATAGTCTCAACTTAAGGCAAGCATGAATGTATACATCAACCATAACATTCCTATAACTGATGTGCCTCTTTTAATATTGTTGCACCCTCACACAAAAACTGCAATCTATTTATTGATCCAAACATTGTATGAATCTTCTGAAGGTGCTGGCTGTATGGATTTGCTGAGCTAAAGCACTGTTGAAGGATAAACACCTTAATGACAACAGGTGAACACCATCACTACTGCACCATGCTGATGTTGCTCGAGTCTTGACTGTGCCTTCAACATGCCTGCACACAAACCAAGGCTACTACTGGGTATGCTTCTTTTCTCAAGGAAACTACAGTGTGTTGTTATACTGCTAAAGGATGAACACTTTTAGAGAAACATTGGTATAACTCTTAACACTCCCTCGTTTCTAGGATAGGGTTCTCCGCCAAGCCAAGATGCTATCAGCACATCTTGAACATTCCCTCTACTAGGGGCATCATCATCATCTTCAATGTATAAATCCCCTATACAGAGAAAATTTCATCACTGACCAACCAACCTCGAACTTCCTTCATGTCAACTTCACTAGTCAAAATAATCTTACACTACAACATGAGTTGTTCGAGACTTATTGCCATGATAAATACAAGGCCAAGATAAATGGATCAGATTTATCAAATAAAGAATTAAAATCTGCACTAAACTTTGTGAAGCCCAACTTGAATAAAAACTTATCAATCCTAAAATTCCAAACTCCTAGTGCATGCATTGGCCCATGCAGGGCCATCTTCAATCTGAATCCATAGGTAACTTTCCCATTCACCTCAGAACCTTTGGCAACTGAAGCAAAAAATTTCACAAGATCAACTCCCTCTCTTTGAGAGAATCCCTTGGTAATTGGAGCAAGAGTCAACTCCCTCTTTCTAAGAGAATCCTTGACAAGAAACCTATCCAAGTATTCTTCAATACTCTCATTAGTTGCAAAAATGAATAAATCATAAAGTCCAGGGCAAGTTTTGAAATTGTCCCACAAAGATAGAAGGGCACTCCTCCATCATGTCATCCTGTCATACCTTCTCTACTAGATCAACAAGTAACTAGTAAAGGTTGCCATTTCAACTCCTCTAAGCCAGAACGCAACCAAGTTCCTTCTAGTGATCACCTACAAACCATCAAACTCAGTAATACATTGTAGATCTGTCATGCAAGAAACTAAAATAAGACTCTTCATTGAACGAGAAACATACAAGACATCATCTAACTCAAGAATTTCACCTAAAGGCATGCAGAAAGAGATACAACCCAATCTAATAACTGGACAAGTGGCATCATTGCCCAATTCCACCATCATGATATCCCCGTGTTTTGGAACTTTGTTGAATGCATTCTTATTCAATATGATGTGTTTACATGCTCCACTATCCACATGCCAACATACACTAGAGATAGTATTAGTGGAAAGGCACGATACCATTGAGACAATGGTCTCAAGTTTGGATGTTAAATCACCCAAGACCAATTGGTCGTCGCACTCCTTGCAAACACGTGTTGTTTCTTAGGTTTCTTCCCTCGAAGACACTGAGATACAATTGGGTGATCTTGTGACACTTCACATGAATCAAGTTTTTCGTCCCCTAGTCCAAAGAACCCAACTCTTCCACCTTGTCCTTCTAAGTTCTAACCCCTCCCAAGTCCTTACCTCTTCTCCTCATCTTTCTAATGAGCGCTGAATTCTAACTCTCCTCGACACTTGCTAAAACAATATCCAATGTAGTCTCCTTTTGGATGAAATCATCCCAAAGTTTCTAAAAAATGTAAATTTTCTCACAAACATTGACTTCCCAAACAAATAGATCCCAAGATGGAGAGAAACTATTTAAAGCAATGGGCACCAACTCCTCATTCTCCACCTTCACCCAATAACAACAAGTTCATCGTGAAGTTGTGAAATCTTCATAAGATAACTAGTCTAAATATTATTGCTCATGCATGTGACAATAAGCTTGTTCTTTTTTATGATTCGGCAGTTCCAGAGCTATATGAGTGTAATATATCTTAGTTTAACTAGAGTATTTTTATTAATCTACATTTGATTCTTGCAAGAACATATATGATTGTCATTTATGAATGTGGCATAAAGTATGCCTGCAGACTATTAATCCCTTGTTATCAAATCAATTCAGCCTCTGCTTCACTATTTCCTTTTATTTATTTACATTATTGAATATAGTGGCCTAGACAAACTTCGCAGAAATCAAGATTGTTAGGTTTTTATTTGTTTTAGTTTGTTTTTTTGGAATGTAACATCATCAGTTAGAGTTCATGCACATTATGACTGTCTTGTTGCATTAATTAAACTATATTTCTGATAACTCCTCATGTTTTTGTGACAGATGGGAAAGAGCGGGCACCTATATCATTATGAGCGGAATGGAACTTGTGCATTCAAGATTTATGGTGCTGATGAATTTCCATTTTTCAGCGAAGTTGGCTGGTTGCCATCATTAAGTTGTTCAACAGGCATAAAATGAAACTCTCTTTTGGTTTCGTTGATGCTTTTGATGGTAACAACGCTAAGGTTAAGGGGTCATTGTTTCCTGTAACAAAGGAAAGCATTGCAGAAGCAGCAAACACACCAATTGAGGGAGGAAGGTGGTTCAAAAGGAAGCCAATATAGGGGGTAAACCTAAATTTTTTCCTAAAAGACAATTTTCATGACCCTTGCTGGAGCGTTGGGGTCCACTCTCTAGCATTTTAAAACCAAAGTGGGATAAACCAATGTGACAAATTCAACTTTATTTCACATGTGATGGCCGTTTCTCTAAGGTCTTTCTGTATCACATGAGATTTCTGGTACACATGGTTGGGTTCAATAAGATGAATCTCCCTTATTTCTTGCATTAGAGCTTAATAAAAATGGTTGCTTGTGCAAGAAAAAGGAAGATTTTATATCCCCATGATGTCTACCACCATGGCCTCATTCAAATCCTGTACTTGTATGCATTAAAGAAGTAAGAACAACAGTCAAGGAAGAGGGTAATGAGACAACCACTTCCTAGAAAACACAAGAAGGAAAGGGATTTACGTACAAAGGCCGAGAGTAGTCATCAAGCTGCTACAAAAGCTGCTGACAACCCTAACAGGAGGAAAATCCCTAGGCTAAATACCAGGAGGCATAGAGGGCAGCAAATAGAAGTCCAAGACAACAACAAAGATGAAACAATTGGAGAAATTCAGCGTGCAACATAATACTCTAAGAGGCCACGAACAAGGCCTACAAACAAACTGAGGCTGGGGTTGAAAGCTAAGTTAAATCCAAAACTAAAGGATCCAATTTTGACTATTGATGAGAAAGAAGAAGGATCTTCTAGGGATGAGCATGGGCTTCCAGTGGAAAGTGAAAAAAAATCTCAAACAATTCAGAAAAAGGGTAAAAGAGTGAGGAGGGCAGTGGCCAACAACAGCCCCCTCAAAATCCTTGCAAAAGTAGCACATCTTGCTGAAATCTGAAAGATTTGAAGATTGTAGTTTTATAACCTTTATTAATGTTAATGTTATGGTTCTTCTAATGTTCTGTTTTGGTATACCAACTTCCCAAAAAAATCTAATATATTGGAAGCTTGTGTATGTCTGTCTTATATGCTCTTGGTTCATGTTTTTCATAATGTATCAAATTTCATGTCCTTGCCACTTAGATTGCTCATTGCCACAAAAGTGCTACTGCCACTGACTTCAATTATTTCTTGTTTTTGTGAATTACATGCGTGGGTAAATTATTTCTTGTTTCTGTGAATTAAATGCATGGACCAATAATTTCTTATTTCTGTGAATTACATGCATGGGTATTTGTTGGATATATACTTCAGAGCCATAATTGAGATACCATTGATGAAACTACATTTTGCTCGGAACCCTAATACAGTTTGTAATAGTTCTCACACTATAATATTTGGTAAGAACACCTAAGATTTTGATGTATGTCATCAATAATGCCTGTCTAGACCACATGACTGGAAAATAATTGACATTAGCCTTCAGAAACCGGATGGAATATAGTTACGAGTTGGAGAGATATTCTGTTGTAGTTAGATAGAAGACATACATACATGTCTTTCTTATATTAACGTGATTGTTATAGGAAATGGAATAAAATCCTAATTTAAAGCTAATCCCTCCAAAATAGGCAAGTAAAGGGTGAATAAGAGTTGTGTGGATGATTTTATACCCGAAGCTTCATATAACCACTTCATGTATCATAAATAACTACATATCACTGAAAAAGTGATCTTTTGGGAAATACAAGAGAAGAGTACACATTTAAACAGGGTGGCAGAAAATCTACATAAATAATCTACCACCATTCTCTATTAATAATCTATTGAGAGGTTGTGGTCAACTAGGGTTATCTGGGGTAGTTGGGCAGAATGGTTGTTATATCTCCCACCTAGGTTAAATCTTGTGCATTCATATAAATTCACCACCTAACACAAGCCCTAAATAGAGGGTTGGGAGAAACTCAACAAGTATAACATACACTCATCTCCATCTCCACTATAAAAAACCCAATCATCACACTGGTATGTGAAAGTAACAACTTTGAGCAGAATATAACCATAATACTGGTACTAACAAGGACTCAATTGTCACACTCACATGACACTAAGGTATCCAAGCATAGAATAGAGTATAGTAATGTTAGCACACAGAGCCTTGCAAGTTGCAACTGATCAGATACACCTGAAGCCAAAAACTGACCTCCAATATCTTGATCTGAAAGTCTAAGAGGTTGAGCTCTGAGAGTCTGCGACGTCTTCCACGTATATATGGAGTGTTAGGAGTTGGTCTTAGCTCTAACCTTATGATATTTGGCCTGCTACAGGTCATTTTTAGGCTTCCTGTGTTGCTTGCTTCTAAATTCATATTTCTTATGATTCAATGTGTGATCTCGTGATTTGAACTTGTGACCAGTGCTTGACAATTGAAATCTACCAAGTTTCTAGACTGAACTGGAAACTGAACGCTTATGCCTCTAGCTCAATTAATTGAGTTGGTCATAAAACCTAATCAGTTGAGGGAAATTCAAGCAATACCCACTTCTAAATTTGGGTAGGAAGAGTTGTATTTGATTCATAGCAAGTTGGGGATACTCTGATAATTTGGTTCTGGCTATGTTGTAGGTTTATTTTCCCTTCCACTTAGGTTAGTTCATTGAACCAACTCACTATTAAAATCACCCTTTTGACAAGGATCTAAAAAATCCACTATTAAAATCACCCTCTTGACAAGTATCTAACAAATCCATTAAAACAACAAAATCTCACTAGGTGATCTAACCATGAGGCAAGGATCTAACAAATCCACTAGAACAACAAAAGCTCACTAGGTGATCTAACCATGAGGCAGAGTATTTGCAAGCAATAAAATCCTATTGATCCACCTGTGTGCCTTCGAGCTGCATGAATAGTCCATCTCATCTGCAATTTTTAACAAAAATTAACCTATCTACTTCATGGTCTGTAATTTATGTCCATAGATCGTATACTGTGGTTTCGTGTGACAATACATTGTGGATTTGGTTCATGATGATTGGCAGTCTTCCAATCAATCTGTTAATGTCCCATCCCATCAAATTATGGAACTTATATTCACAATGCTGAAGAATTTCAAAATTTGGGTTAGTATAAGATAGGTTAATTATACAAAAACATTACAGTGACTACATTAAGGTTCATGTAGATTATCTTTAAAATTTGAGATTTGTGATAAAATAAAAGCAAATATATTTTGTCTTTTTAGTTAAATTGTTTTTTCATGGAAGAGTTGTTTAAAAGTAGTGTCACGATAGTGCCAACTTAAGCCTAAAAAGCATAAAGTGATTGCAATGAGCTCTAAATGTTTACCTGGAATAACAAGCATCACACACTGCACATATCCCATAAACGAGTACCTATAAAATGATGGCAGCAAACTAATTCAAATGAGGGTTATGAAACCATAAAGTAAACAACACATACGAAACCAAGTGAATCGATTTGTGCCATGATAAATGTAACAAGTATTCACACAGCTGAGATTCTATTACCAGATAATGCATTGAGTTTGACAAATTTAAGATCCAAATAGATCTACTCTGTATTGAATTCATGAAACTCTTAAAAGAATAGGATGTGTAATTATCCCCATATAGGATATAGGATTTTCCTTTGATGCGTGCACTAAGTTTTCCCTAATTGAAGCACTTGGTACTATGATAAAGCCAGCACAAAAATCACTGGGGGCTTTAGAGACCACCATACAACGTATTCATATGTGTGATAGGAATGCAGATGGAAAATTGAAATATGGTTGTACCAAGAGAAACTAGGTACACTCTCCAGCCAAGTGAAATAGAGGTGTCACATAAAATAGAAAAAAGAATTGACCACTCATTTCTTATTAAAAAGAAAAATCATTTAAGATAATTAAGAAGGGAAAATAATTACATAGATTGAAAAAAATGAAGTAAAAATATCATAGAGATCCATATCGAAAGTAACTGATTCATTTTAGCTATGTGGGTGGATAAAATAGATCTATCCTTATTAACATTGGCCATAGTTGTATCTGAGAATTTGGAGTGAAATTTGATCCTTATCTTTGATTACTCCTATGAAAACAAAGAAACCACAAAAAATTCTTTAATGGAAGCATGAAATTTATTTCCTGTAGGCGTTGGAAAATGATTTTCCAACGCCTACATGAAAAAAAAATTATATGCATATCCTACAGATTCCAAATAGTATTTTCCAGTTACCATTCAACGAAAATATTTTCCTACTCGCTACATCCTACAGATTCCAAATACTATTTTTCACCCCTTCTTTGTCAAGCATAGTCCTAACAAGATGAAACTTTTAAGATTGATTTTTCCAGCCCAAAAGAAATTTGATATAATGGGGTTAATCCATTTAATGATGTATTGAGGTAGTATATATAGATGCATACAATAAATTGTGATGGTATGTAAGACCGATTGAAGCAAAATCCATTTCCCCCCAATAGGATTCTGGTAATTGGATATTTGATATGCATATATATATTTTTTTCCTGTAGGCACTGGAAAAAAAATTTCCAGTGCCTACAGGAAAAAAAAATTATATGCATATCAAATATCCAATTACCAAAGATTAATGCATTCATATCAAGTGATGTACAATGTGAAGGTTAATGCAAAAATATGGAGGTCGATCTCTTATGATGAATTGGTATTTGTCTTGAAATCATTTTTTAAGGAAAAAAGTCTAAGACCGATGGCTAGCCAATAGAATAATTTATACATTTTATGGATCTCATGGGCAAAAATATGATTCGTATTGCTAAAGAATGAAGGGTCAATTATAATATTTTTGGTGCACTTAATACCACTTTTATTGCACAAGATATATTTTTGGTGCACTTAATACCCACTAGTTATTGAATGGAATTATATGCACTAGACTATTCACTCATTTGACCTTATGAACAATACAAAATCATTATTGGTTGATGCAACATTGGAGTAGGACATTGAATCTAAGATTGTTGAATTATTTGTAGTCTAGGTTGTTCCTTTAGATTATGGCTACGAACACAGATTCACAAAATGGTCATGTAAGTCGTTTCACAAAAACACAGATTCACAAAATGGTCATGTAAGTGGTTTCCTATTGGGGGCAAATTGATTTTGCTTCAATCGGTCTTACATAGCATCACAATGTACTATATGCATCTATATATACTACCTCAATACATTATTAAATGGATTAACTCCCAAAATTTGAACTCATTTCCTCTGCCCCCTTGCTTCTAATTTTCAGCGCTTTTATTTATGTTAATGAAATGGTGCCTTTCACTGTGGAAATGAACACCATTAATAGATTGATAATGAGATTGTTGGACAAATTTCAGCACCAAAAAATATTATTGTCTCGTAATAGCAAAAATCATTTCATCCACACTTGAAATATAAAAACCAAATCCATTCCACATGGAAGCCCAATTTTATTAATATTTTAATAGATATTTTTATTAATTTTTATTTAACTAATTTATTTTCACTAATCAATTAAAATAAAACTCAATAAAGTTTTTATTTTTAAATTAAACCTTACAAATTAATTACAATTATATTTAATAGATTATGTTAAACTTAATTTTTAAAATATTAAAATATTAAATAAATGTCGCATCTGTTAAAGTGAACATAAAACAATTAAAAAATCATTGATCCAATGTATAAACTCTCGGTTCACAAGCATTTGAAAGGTATCTTTAAAGTTTTCGAAAAAGATATTGACTTCAAGATTTAACGATGATCCATGAATGAGGCAGCGTATATATGCATATGTCAAAATATTGTTGACATGTAACTTGAACTCAATAGAGGAGCGAACTATGAAAAGTATTCATTCATACCATTATTCAAAAACAGTTTATCAAAGCCCTTTAAGGACCAACATTTATTTAACGACCAACGAAAATATTAAAGTTCATAAATAAATGTTAAAGATCTTTGTGCAAATAACGCACTGGATTTAGTGGAGTTATGAAGCAACCATTGGAGAAACATGAAAAAACCTGAATTAGTACTTGAAGGTGATGGCGAAACTCTTTCTGTGCTGCGTAGCTTGATACAAGACCGAACTGAGCTACTGAAGCTGAAAACATTGGAAAAAACATTTGCGCAGAAGTTTCAACCTGAGCAGTCGCGTATTGATTGTGGTAGGTGGCCCCTGATCGTGGGGTGGCGGATGGAAGAGAAAAGGCGCGGACGGAGAGAGGTGGCGCGCGGGGTCCACCAGAGGAGTTTGCTGCTGTCGCCTTTCGCCCGGAGGTCTTGCCGTCACTGTCAGCCATCGGAGTTGAGCAAAGTCCCCCTGAATCCCAAAAAAGCGCAAGTAATCCCGGAGAGCTGTCCCATCACCCTCAGATTCACCAAACAAAAAAACTCTTCCTTAATCATCATCCACAAATTTTAAATGTGCAAAAATATGTGCTCAATCATTGAATACGCTTTTAATCATCATCTACAAATTTTAAAATGTGCAAAAATATTTAGTTATCTGTACAGGTCAATAATGCCACTATCTTTATCCATTTGTTGACGTGTTTCCCACTCGGCGAGGCTTATTTCCTCTGCCATAGGGCCATAAAAATGCCCGCGGCCTATGGTAGAGAAAATAAGACTCGTTCATTGCCCGGGTATTTTTATGGGCCTATGGTAGAGGAAATAAGGCTCGCTTATTGCCCGAACATTTTTATGAGCCTATGGCGGAGAAAATAAGGTTTGCCCATTTCAAGATGGGCAATTGCGTTGATCCTTCCTCTTTCGCTGTTGTACTCATTACTTTCGACCACAATTGCAATACAGCCGCATTTATGGGCTTATGGAGAAGAAATAAGACTCGCCCATCTCAAGATGGGCAATTGCGTTGATTCTTCCTCTTTCATCCGCTGTTGTACGCATTACTTTCGACAGCAACTGCAGTACGGAAGGTGATGCATTCATTAATGGAGCCTTACTCTCCCGCACCACTCTATTTGGGAATGTTGCTCCCACCTTTCATTCATTAACGGAGCCTCACTGTCGGGCACCACTAAATTTGGGAATGTTCCTCCCAGCGTTCCCTGGGGTGGACAAGTAGCATATCAAATAAATCGTGTTGGGGCAATATATTCATTTATTTATCGTCGATTTTTTTTATTGGGAGCAAAATTTAAGCTCAAACATGTATATTCATATTATGGATATGAATATGTTTTTTTAAGTGTGTTTTCCAACCTATTTGAAAATACCTTAGTTTAATTACATATTCTAGAACCCATTGGACTAGGTGGGAAAGCTGGACGTCTTGTATTGCATTTTGCTAATCAATCTAGCGGTCCATCTAGCTTTATAGATGGTTATTTTTGTCAGCCTGACGAACTCAATCCAAATCTCCTAAAACAATAGCTTTAAGATTCTCCCCATTTCTATAGGATGCTACACATTCAAAATTAACTAAATATATGTTCGTTTGATATAGTTTTTTAAATTTATATAATTTTAATTAAAAATATTTTAAAATTATATTGATGTAAGAATTTTTTAATAAAAGATTTCAAATTCATATAATTTTAATTAAAATTATATTAATGTAAGATTTCCTTAATAACAAATTTCATTTTAGAAAAGGGAATCAATGTTCAAAGAGTATATCAGTTTAAATATATGTGATATGTGATAGTGTTTCTTAATTTTATATTTTATATTTTTTGATGAATTTTTTTTATAATTTTATATTTGTAATTTTTTTATATGCTTTGAAAATGGTTTTAATAATTTAAATTATTATCGTGGAGGCTATTCCAATTCAATTTGGTAGAAATGTTGTATTGTTTAATATTTTGACCTAGGTTAAAATAAAATAAAAGAATATTTTTAGATTCTAATTCATCATTTTTCCCATAGTATTATTCTCTAATATGACTTATTTAAAAGTTAATAATTAAAAGAGTGTAGATCCGCTCCATATCTACCTCCAAGTATCAAGAGAGATCAAATCTCTCTTTTGAGAAACCTATTTTAAAATTAAAAGAAATTTAGAAAAATGAGAGAACAAATTCATTCTCTAACATATTGATCAAGCAAACCGTTTGAAACTCAAAGATCTCAAATTCAATCCATAATCTTTGACAGAAACCACTGTAATAAAATTTTCGAGGCTCGAATGTCTTTTTGAAAAAAAAACAAAAATCTTTTATTAATGAAAAAGACTGTTACATGTACATCTGTCTTGTAAATTACCATTTCCTTTGTCTATTTTAAATTACAGAAATGTGACGAAGAATCTAATAATTGTTTTAATTTTAGAAATAACCATAATTCCATAGCTACCAA